>OW028575.1:19839557-19879557 GCA_932294295.1 Alitta virens | reverse complement strand
ACTATCTTACTATTGCTATTACACACCTTGTTTAACATACCCTCATAACTATATTGGCCAATTTCATAATGTGGAGCTTCACACCTATCATGGCGCATATTACCAATTTATAAAGGAAAGGATGCTCTTGTCAGTATACCTATTAGCAACCTGTTACCTCACACATTGTCCATTAGAGAGGGCTGTCATGAATGTATCATGGCTCGGTCCAGTAATTTCATTAGGGGTAAAGGGCATGTGCTAAAAGAGTTATCGCCCCCAAGGTCCAGTCGTTACTTGCATGCATTTGAGGATTAGTGTGGCAGTCCAGCTCCCCAAGAGATTTAGTGTCCATAGAGAGCTTTAGTTGTCTTTACAGAGCTCTATTTTGTACTAAGACAGATATCGTGGTCTTTAGACAGCTGAAATTGCCTTCAGAGAGCCATATTCATTTGTCAAAAGCTGTGATAATATATTAAGAGATAGTACTATAGGTGTCGTCAGAGAGTGGTCTTTGTTCACCACAGTTGCAGCATTGGACTTCAAACAGCCTTTTCACAAGAAAGTCGACATTCAGATAGCTGTAGCTATCTTTAGAAAACCCGTGTGTGTGGTAGAATGCTTCACAAAAGACCTTCAACAACCTAATAATATCAACCTGACACCATGTAATTCCAGAACCATCAGACCAGTGAGGCATTAGACAAGATGACTCCCTGGTCCTCATTCTGGGAGCATGCATGCAAGCGACCTTGCTTAAACTGTGAGCTGGCATCGCAATCAAGCTATTGGCAAGAAGCAGCCAGCCTGAGGATTGTCGAATGCTAAAACTCGCTATTCAAGATTTGGCAACTGCAGTAGTAGTAGTAGTAGTAGTAGTATTACATAGTAGTAGTAGTAGTAGTAGTAGCTACAGGAGTAGTAGTAGTGGTAGTAGTAGTAGTAGTAGTAGTAGTAGTAGTAGTAGTAGTAGTAGTAGTAGTAGTACTAGTAGTAGTAGTAGTGGTAGAAGTAATAGTAGTATAGTAGTAGTAACTACAGGAGTATATATTATTATTATTAGTAGCAGTAATAGTAGCAGTACGTAATAGTACTCTTGGAATAATCTAGCAGGAGTAGTAACAGCTAGATAGAAGTAGTAGTAGTTGGGTTCATAGTAGTTTCCCCAGTCAAGTAATAAGGGTTTACGATTGGCGGGTTTCTTAACAAAGATATATGTAAGTCCGATGTACAGTGCAAATGAGAGGATGTATGCCAGTTTGTTTCAGGTGATCAGTCAGTCGTAATGAGCTGGTAAAGAACGTTTAACTACGTAGTAAAACAATAGTTACTGGAAGTAGCACTAGAGGTAGCAGTAGCATTCGGTCGTCTTTTGTGGAAAAGCATCTGCAAAGCAAATCTACAACCAGCAAATCAGTCGATTTGAGGACGACTCAAGATGCTAATAAGCTGCTTAACGTGTTAAGTTAGCTTAGCATGTCAACAGCAGACATGCACAGAATAGCATTTGCATACAAGAACAAGTGCAGCCTAATATTGGAACATTCTGTAAATAACTAGTGAATAGTATGTGCGACAGAGGGAAAGGAGCTGTTTATTTTATACTTTATTGTTCATTGGATTGCCATACCACCTGGATAAACATGCCTTTAATATGTATTACTGAACATAAAGTTGCTTCAATGAGTCACTGGATCTTAGTGGTGGTGAATTTTAATGTTTTATGTTACGATATTTTTCAGTGTATAGGCTTTTCTTGTGTTAAGAAATTTTTCAGTCTGACATTTTTATTGATTGGATGGTTAAAAAAAATACGTTAAAAATTATAACATTAAAAATATAATCAATCATGGAAAATTAGAAGTTGCTATATTTGTCAATAGTATGATGAGCTTTGTGCTCTTGAGTCATTCATTTAATCATCACTATTTACAAAATGCACTACCTCATCTAAGTCAGCCTTCTTCCTACATGGGTTTTCCCCCTGTCTCTGCTCGGGACCCTTGAATTTGCAGGGTCCCTGGAAACTGAAGAGACCTACTTTTACAATTTCGCTAAGCATGTACAACGTATTGCTGACTGTAAATATTAGTTAAATGTTCACCGCTCTAGATTGATTCGTAAACAACGTAGAGTATCATAATTTCGGCGGTTTTGTATTCCTTGAACAATATTTAGCAACTTTGAATTGATGACCATAGGTCAAAAGTGGCTGGGTCAGTTTTTCGAAAATTTTGGGGAGTTGTTCAAATGAGATTCTGCAGAAGCCTCGTGAATCTGTAGAAGGTCGTGGTGCTCGCCCGGTAATTAAAATCACTATAGATGGCGCGGGAAGTCGACTTGTAAACAGTGTTTTTCGCGTGTTTAGAAGACTGTGTTTTGTGTTTCATTTACAAATATAGCGTTGTTTTATTTTTCATGGCACTTGCACCAAACCTTCCGACGAACAACTCCTTGTCATGAAGGGTCACCCACCACGATGATGTTGCTATTAGTGTTCACACAAGTATGCTAACCATGAAAATTGGTTGCTGTAATTTGTGGTTTATGACCTAATAAGACTTGCATCGGCTGAGCCTAACAGAAGCGACTATCGATAGCTCTAGGTCGTAGAATCGATTGATCGATCGATATGATTGAATTACTGGGAGAAAATGTAACTGATGCAAGCCGCAAGGGTACTTTGATGGTGGGACCATGCGCTTGTAGTTTGTTTTAAATCACTTGTAAACAACATATATCAAACTCAAGGGAGTGTGACCCCTGAATTTGTTGCTATTTGCGATATTGAGTCGGTTGCCAATGACAACAACTTGTTACAGGAAGTTGTTAGTCGCTTGTTTAGATTTGCCATCGACCTACTTTCGATCTGGTTCGAGTTGTGTTTTAAGGCAACTCCAGACTGATTGGCGAACTGTAATGATATTATCCATAATGACCTATGTATGTAATATGAATAAAATTATTCTGAACTCTTGAGTTCAGTTGGCTAAAAATGCAACTACTGACTGGAACAGAATAACCGAAAATGTGTTCGTCAAAGCTGGAAGTCTTTAGACTTTAGTCTCCAACAAAATGAGCCATACTTGGAATTAAGGCTTTTAACTCTAACCGTGGTAGCTCCATATTTGCAATTGGGATTTAATTCGAATGGATAAATGAATGAATGTTCCATCAATTTATCTGTCTATCTATCTATCTATCTATCTATCGATTTATCTATCTATCTATCTGTCCGTCTGACTTTCTGTCTGTCTATCTATCTATCTATCTCTCTATCTATCTATCTATCTATCTGTCTGTCTGACTTTCTGTCCGTCTATCTATCTATATATCTGTCTGTCTATCTATCTAACTTTCTATCTCTCTATCTATCTATCTATCTATCTATATATCTGTCTGTCTGTCTGTCTATCTATCTATCTATCTATCTATCTATCTATCTATCTATCTATCTCTCTATCTATCTATCTATCTATCTATCTATCTATCTATCCTTTTCTTCCTTCTCTAGTAGCACGTTTAAGACATGATCTATTTAGAGCATTAGGTCTAGGTGCTTTTAAAGGCCGCCCACAATTTACGTCTGAGCATTGCTTGCAGACAGATATTGTGGGCTGCCGTGTACAGCAGGAGTAAAGCAAGGAGCTGTTCTGGCCTTTATAGCTAAACCTGCTTTAGAAAGCTGATCCCAGGGCTGAACACTGCACATATGGCCTTGCCATGGTAAACTGATAAAGGTAGAACGTGGGCTGAATGAAGATTGTCTAAATAATTGGGTTTCCTCTAAATGAAGGTGATACAGCGCATCCGGTATTGAAGGAGCACTTGTTCTTTTTTTAATCTAATATAACGTGTAAAATTCTGGTACATTAAATTTTAGTTGATAATTGGTACCTGAGATAGGAGGACTCATATGGCAGAGATGATGATAATAATATACGAGCCACCTAGTAGTACATCAACTGTTACTGAGCGGGCTCAGCTGCTGCACCATACAATGACTGTATAGGAAAACTCAATGTTATGACACCAGGGTTTGTGCCAGACATCACATATGTGGGGAGCCACCCAATGCATTGTGTACATATTCAGCAACATCAAGTAAACTTTTGGCCTACCAATTCAAAATTTATAACTATTGACACTTCATAACTTTCCAGTTTCAGAGGCATATTACTGTACTTCCTGATATAAGATGGCACATCTTGAAGAAGATTGGTTGCGTTGACCAACATGTGCCCAATGTATCATCTTTTGGCCAACATGTGACCAATATATTACCTGTTGGCCAACATGTGCCCAATATATCACCTTTTTACCAACATGTGCCCAATATATCACCTTTTGGCCAACATGTAACCAAAAATCTAAGTTGTTCGTAAAGTAGGACAATTTCAAACACCTTTGGAAGAATATTTTGGCTTTCTGGGACCAGCTGTCCAAAATGTCTAAGAGTTAGCCATTTTTACTAACTTTCTAGTCCACGGGATTTTCAGCACACAATTGGTTAAAGCAACAAAAAAATTAGAGAGTATGAAGATCTCAGTTACACAGCTAGCTGTTTTTAATGCATGCCGAGCTGCAAACAAATTGTGGTCAAAGTAGCTAATTTCCATCCTATAAACTGTAGCGTTGAGTGATACTGAAGGCGCTAAAAGGGACATAGGACGACAACCCAGATGTTGACTTAGTTTCAATTGCCATGGTAACTGAAGAGGTTGGCTGTCCCCAGGGGCCGAGGGAGACCAACAGCAATTGGGGTCAATGGAACAACAACAACTGCAGGTAATCAAATAAAGGATGCCAAGAAATGCTAGGAACGCTGCCAGGAAGAAGCCGAAAAGAATCAGGGGCAAGTAAAGAGAGATTCAAGTGAGAATTGCAGATTCAGTATAGAAAAGATACTACAATGCTAACAAGCAAGTATATTTTCTTTACCAAATATTTGCTGTCAGCATCATTACCAAATATATTAAATTCTCAGTCATCTCTCAGATAATATAATTTATTACGTAACCCACAATAGCGTCCAATTCTGAGACTTAGTGAGTGTCCTGGCCATATTGGTTTTAAAAATGTTTTATGTTGTAAATGTGGATACTATCATGTTCATATAATAATCTATATTTCGTTACCAATGCCACCCACCAAGTCTTTCACATGCCTCAGGGTGCACCTGAGAGGGGCAGGGGGTCGACAGACTTCACATCGCTTATTTTCCTACTGATGATGACACCTCTTGATAATGATGACAAGAAGGCAGATAAGTAGTATTGCGTGGGGTAATTTGACCAAAAAAGGTCTTTTAATCAGTAACGAACATCAGAATATCGAATTCACAAAGAGTGGAACCTAACAATTACAGTTTCAAACCACTTCGACTCTGGAGCCCTTTTTGCTGGTTTTCTGCGATATTGCAAGAGTGCCAGTGACCTTTCTGAACAGTACACTGTCACATTCCATTTGACAGAGCTATATCACCATGACTCCGCACGTGTCAAGAACGTCAATGACGTAACAAGAGCTACGTGACCATCTGCAAAGGGTTATCGATTAGTGGGTAAGGTGTGACTCTGTGTCAGGTTCTGTGTCAGCCATTATGTCAAGTATGGCCACCTATGGCAAGTGTGAGTTCCTTGGAAGCTAATAGTTGGGTAATATCAAGAAAGGAGTTCAATATCAGTGTTGCCAGTATCAAGTCAGTATGTTTAAAGCATTTTTTTTAAACACTTTCCCAACATTTGAGTTGTTGACTCAAATACAAACTGCCCTCCAAAATATATCATATACACAGAGTTTCATTTGTTTTTCATGTTGAATAGAAAATATGATGGGCTGAAAGTTTACTTGACATTGCTGAATATGTACACAATGTATATGGGTGGTTTACCACATATGTGATGTCTGGCACAAACCCTGGTGTCATAACATTGAGTTTTCCTATACGGTCATTGTATGGTACAGCAGCTGAGCCCGCTCAATAACAGTTGATGTAGATGGCTCGTATATTAGCATCGGCAGAGCACTAAGGCTGTCCAGCTTTCCCTCAGATGTTATCATTCAAGATAGGATCACAATAGGGAATACAGAATGGAAATGGGATATACAGAATAGCTAGTCATTCGGAATAGCTAAGAGGCTCAGAATGGTGAAGATCCATTTCAGAAGTTAATATAACAAAATATCAGCTTAATACAGATATCTGTAGAGTATGATTACTCGGTTTTCACTATGACAATATAAAAAAAAATCCTGTTTTGACTAAATAGCATCTAGACTAGTAGCCTAAAATAGCCAAAATTATCAAACATTATTTTTGGCATGAAGACTTCCTATCCGCTCCAAACTAACAGCTTCTGGCAATCAATTAATAACGATTTTGGACAACACACTAATTCAAACCTTTCCCAAGATCAACTTCGCTTTCTTGTCATCATAATATGGTCGTTTGTCATAATTTAAGTAAATTAGGGAAGAGTGAGTTAAGATGAGCAACTTATTGCTTACTAGGCCTGGGGGTCTAAGTATAATCAAGTGTTTTCAGCATGAAAAAAAAAAAATAATAATAACATCTCAGGCAGATATGACCACATGTGATAACTGCACTGAATACTGAAAAATATTGAAATCAACAATTTATTAAAATGACTCATCTTGTTCCGTTTATTGGGGTAAGTTGAGCCACCAAATGTTACATATGAGAAGTTGAGATAAGCCAAAATATGGCTATAAAAGGTCATATTGTTCACAAATTACATAATGTAGCTTTGTTAACTTTTTAATACATAGCACAGCCATGTTACGTTGGTAGTGGCAGAGGTAGTTATAAATCACATTCAGCATTGGTAGATGAGGCATAAGAACTTTGAATTTGTGTATTGATAAATATCATGATTATATACAAATCTGGCATTGCAAATCCTCAGATCAACTAACCCCATCTGCAGTGGCTCATCTTACCACATTGTGACATTTTGCACATTTTGTCTCAAAGAGTCAATTGGCAAATGTATCTGCAAAAAGCCCTATTGGCATGTAAAATATGCTTTATCAGCTTCAGTTTTTGCCTTATATTTGAGAAAAAAGAAATTAGGTGTTACGAGGAACAATGCAAGGAATGTGTGTTGTTTAAATTCACTTCTGGCAGTCAATTCTGCACTTTGTCATATCATCAGACATACTTAGAATCGTATTATTTCCACATCAGAGAGGTTTAATTGGAACGAACTTCCAACACAGGACCCCACCTAATTCATAGCTACTGTCAGCTGCCTGTAACAAAGGGTGGCTCATCTTACCCCTTGGCTCAACTTTACCCATTCTACCCAATTCCTTGCAAAGCTTGTGACCTCATGTATCAGAAGGTAGGTGTGTGGCTTCTTAGCATTGCTTAGGCCATCAGACTGATATTCAAGATATCGATGTTTATATCACCAATTAGTGAATCAGATAGCATCAGCAATGATCAATAATTGGTGATATATACATCGATAGATTGAATATGAGTTGTTGCATAATCAAAGAGTTAAAATGTATGTTGTAAATGACACTGGTAACCATATTTCTGCGATTGAAAGAATTATGATTTCAACTGAAGCCTGAATCATAGTATAGTCAGTCACACACAAGCCGTTGAACAATGAACCACAACAACTTGCTACCTACAGTGTCAGAAATATCCATAGAAGTATAGTACAGACTACAAAAGAAGATATATGACAGACTTCTGGCTTTACCTACATGACCTATTTGTGTGTTGTGATGCTTCAAAGCAGATCCCAGCTTAGTTGGTGGATGGGAAAACACGTTAAGGATATTGATGGTATGGCATTGGTCTGCCACAGAAAACGATGTTTGGATAAAGGGACTTGACAGAACCCACAGCTAACGACATCAGTCCTGTTCTCCAGACAACTGATTTACCCTACTGCATCCTTTTACAGCAGCTAGCCCTGCACCCCTTAAGAGAGCCCCCTGCAGCTTCATTAGGATCTGAAGAGACTGGAGAGAATTTGGCCTCAGCTTCAAAACCTTGGCCAGCTGATGCCCACGTCTGTAGCTACCAAAAACACTTGGATGTCTCCACCAAGATAGCATCTGGTAAACGCTGCAGTGGGTCTCAATGGTAAATAGCCATGGTATTATTATTATTATTATGTTTATTCGTATCTACATAGTACAAAATTATGGAAAAATTAAATCAAACAGTTTATGGAAGCATCAATATAAAGAAAAAATTGTAATAAAAAATCAAGTTGTATATAAAAAATTTTGAAATTGAAAAGCATCTTGTCTGTCCATAATTGAAAACAACTGTTCTTGTGAGACAAGAACTAAGTCTCTAATATCTGTTCCTGTGACAGTATCTTCTTGTGTGTAGCAATTGGCTTCACAGTCTCTGTTCACTATATAAGATAATTCTGCTACATCCAAATTCACCAGATAAGCAGTGTTGAGACCACATAAGTTACCAGCATAGTGAAGGTTACGAGTGAACACAGAGTTGCTATGGCTGAGGGCCACCTTAAATATATATCTGACACCTGGGAATTCATGCTGCAGTTATATGAACTGGGTTAACATTTAGTGTCACTATCAAATACAATGAGCAACAAAAATATCAACAAATATCCAGATTAATTTTAAAATATTTGCTTGGTCACAAAAGTGTGAGACAAAATTTATATACAAAGTTTCAGATTTAAACCACCTCGACATTATGACTATTTCATTGATCTTCGAGGGACCATTGAAAGATACAGTGTATATTCGTTGTATACATTGCAAAATGGGATAGCATAACGAAATAATTGGGTGGCTATTTTTATTACAGTTTGCCAAATTGGGATATCTACTCAAGGGCAGGTCACAATGAGGGTTACTGAGACCATCACACTGCATAGAGCAATATCTTGCTGACAATATGGTATGATGGATTACAGCTGGGAGCCATGATTTAACCCCTTATTATTGTGTAGATCAAGTAGTTCTTGCACCATCCAGCAAACATAGTATGTTTAGCCAATCATGAAACAAGTGGGACACTATGGGGACGCAATAGACTCGTTTCTTATGGCCCAATACCACACGTTCTGCAAAGTCTGCAAGGCATAGCAGAACAGAGCAGAGACCATATCTATGTGCCTGGTGGAGTCTATTTATGCCATGGCACACCCAAATCTGACCATTTTTGACCAAGCCATGATGATGTTTACTGAGTCAACAGCCAGAATCCAGGAAAAGAGCCAATGGTAGTAATTCACGGTCTGTCACTAGCAAAGGTTCATAGAGCACTTATTATGGAGTCTTATGGCTTTTGATGTTTCGTTCATGGATTTTTTTCATTCACCATGCAGACATTTCGGAATCATCCTAAAGAAATAGCATACTAAGATAATAATATTCATTGCCAAGATAAAGAAATTGTAGAATATAAAACTTACTTGCCATGATGTCATGATTACGAAATAGCATACCCGGATAATGAAATAGCTTACCAATGAACTTATTAAGATACGACATGCCTGGACACAATATAACTTTAAATTTAATGAAGATCCTGTCTCTGCCTTGACAGTTTACACACCAGTTTTGACATGTCATGACATTACGCAGGGAATTAATATATTTCCTTTTTCATTTCTGCTTTGCAGCATACATTTCCTCATGACATTGTGTGAAACATTATAGCTACCATCTAGTCCGGAAACAAACTGTTTTGATCTATGTCTTGCTCTTGAAGCAATAAACTGCAAGAGGAAGCACCCACGCAGTCTACACATTCTTTAAAAGATAGATTTCCCATCAAAACATATATGGCATTTCAAGAATGATATCATGATGTTTTCTTGCAATAAAAATTCTTCTCTGTAAAATGTTTTCTATTTTTGCAATAGTAATTTTTTACCATTTTGTCATCGTTATGACCATTTGTTATGGTCAAAAAGAAGCAGCAGAAATTGCAATGGAGAATATAGCCAATTTTGAGTTATTTCTTTCCCATGAGTGTTTTTATCAGCTAGGACGTTCGGGTTTGAACTGTTGCACAAATTTCTGTCCATTTTGGCAAAATAAGACCGAAAATTAGGTGGACATTTATTTTGAATCCTACTATAAGTATGCTGTTCTGCATTGCTAACGTTCTAATAGATTCAGATTCAGATTCTTTTATTTTGCTAAAAGATATTTACAATTTATTTTCATATTTTCATTATAAACATTTGTTTCGCAAGGAGACCTCACAAAGATGAATATATTTTATCGATAGCGTGAGGTCACTTTGAGAGATCCTTTAATATTACACAGTGAACATTAAATCAAACACAATATGGAAATTACTCTCATCAGTAGTAGTCTCATCTACGTTACTCATCTCAAGTTAAAGAATATATTGTTGAAAAATATTGTGAAGAATATAATGAAGAAGCTGCATGATGAACATTTAATACAAATATAGCAATTTTTAATACTGCAGTCTGCGGAATAATTCTACAGTGCTATTTTTCACATACTTCTTAAATCCATCTGAACTATGTGTTTCTAAATTTTCTCTCAAATAGCTAGCTACCTTTGAAAAGAGGCATCTTTAAGTGATTGAATTACATATCTATATTGGATGTGAATATACATTACCAGTATGTATTTTTACACCATTCTGAGTTCAGTTTGAAGATGTTGGAAATATTAACATCCCAGTTAAGTGTCTTTCATCATGGAGACACTTGTCTCCCTGCTTTGAAGTATATGGAGCATTAGAAATATGGGTCAAATCTATTTTTTCCAAGGTGCCAAAGCTTTGATATGCTTTAATAACACGAAACCCACAGAGAGTAAAAGGCGGGAAACACGACAGTGCATGATATGGTAATTGACCCTGTTCTCACCTCAGCATGTCATGTGCCATGTGAGCCATGTCAGGCAAGATGAACATGTGAAAATGATGGATCTGATCAATAATAGATGACCTAATTTTGTGCATGTATATTAAGGCAGCGGGAAATAATTGGGTCAGTATGGGGTATAACTAGGTCAGTAGGTCAGGTCAATGTCCTTGAAGTGTCCTGCAATTTGAAGCTGCTGCTGCTGCTGCTGCTGCTGTCCGGCCTCTTGCATCAGTGTGCTGCTGCGGATGCAGAGGCTGCTGCTGCTGACACAGATTTTTAGCTCCAAGGCCATAACATTGACGCCACTCACAGTTTTCCATTAGCGGCATCCAAGGACGTCAGGAATTCGGATGTGCTTTGAAATTGCTCTTAGCTAGATGCAATGGTCTTCCGTTGGTTTTTACGGGCATTTTTCTCGCCGCTAAAAATGCTACAATTGCACCGCTCTGCTTTGTTTTATAGCCATCCTTTGCCCCGTTTTAATTTTCCCTAGGACCATTTATACCCAGTTTTTACCATCTTCCTACTTATCTTTGCATTCTGGTCTCGGCCGTCCCTTTGGTTTAATTCAATGCATACCTAAACTATTTCTTCAATAATCTTAGCAATACATAACAGTGTCCATATTGATTGATCCTTCTTAGCTGTTTTGACCAAACATGTTAGTCATCTTTATCTCAAAATTATGGCGACCCTCAGTCAATATTGATTAAGACCACATTATTTTGACTGATTAAGAAGCCAATCTCTGACAATGACATTCTGACATTGACCAAGGCTGACTAATTGGTTGTAAAGAATATAGGTATTGGGTCCAGTCATTCCAGTCATAGTCATGTCTAAAAGGTTAGTCAAAATGTGTAAAACTTATCTTCTTTCTACTAACATTTTTGTCGAGCATATATTCAGTGTATTTGTCTTCACATACAGCAGTTTTAGAGCGAGCATGGACAGTTCAGGGGTGAAAGAGACCGATCAGAAAAATGGTAAAGTAATTGACCAACGTTTCTAGCCCATTCCTAATGTCATAATATACTTGTCTGTGCTATACAGGCCATTAGTGGAGAAGATATCGAATTAACATTACAAATGGTCAAAAGAGGTGAAAAGTTTATTGCCCAGATGTTGGGGTGATTATATCATTCTTGTCAAATGTTTCAATCACTGTCAAGCTCGCTTTAAAACTGCTGTATCTATCTCTACTGGACATAAAGTATCATCCTTCGACCGTTTAGAATAAATTTGTGGGCAGGCATCAGAAGACAGACCTCATTGCATTGCACTACAGGGTGACCTCTCTATACCAACTCAATAGTAAGGCTACTTCGTCATTAGCACCAGCAGTATTCTTGCCATAGTATTTTACTACTTTACTAAATAGTACTTATCCCAAGGTCAGTTGATTCAGCCAAGCTTGGTCTCAAATGGTGAGTTTTCAATGTGGTTTAGACTTACAGGTCTGGACAGATATGCTGCTGTATTCTGTCCATATATTCCGTTCCTTATTGTCTAATGTCTATACATTTCTTTCTCTGCGCTCTGTCTGTCCTTCAATTTATCATGAATATCTCTGTGTCTATTTGTCTGTGTGATCCCCTAACTCTGTTTCTCCACCACACAAATGACCAAATCGATATTGGTTTGAACCCATGGCAGATTGATGGGGGAAATATAGAGAAGTGTCAGACTAAGCTCAGACTCTGTTTGTCAACACTGATTGAATATTGGCCTCCCTTTCACGAAGAGGTCTACCCTACTTCCTTCACAACACAATGCAAGTTTCGATCGGATGAGTTGGCTCACAACACGTATTGTGTGCAGTAAACCATCTTTCTGTAGTCTATTATATCAATAAAAAAGTATTTGGATGTTTTGATGGTGTATTTCCAGTCCAGACGTTGTAATTCCTTAGAAAGTTGTAATTGTGGATCATGTATATTGTGTAGTTAAGTCATAATCTCATTCTAATCATCTGTATATAGATATATATCTTCTTTCATTGTTATATTGTTATTTTAACAATGGTCTTATCCACTGTACACTGATACATGAAGTATTGATACAGTAGATCACCAAAGTTAGGATCCACTTGGGTAGTCTTAATAAAATATTATCCAAAAATTTCTTGTTTACATTATTAGCTATTTTGACCCAATTTTGGATGACCTTATTGTCGATCATCATCAATTAATTCCATTTTGTATTGATTTGGTTTGTGAATGGGAGCATAAAGCTGAATGGCTTTTTATTATATGAATGCTCAAAATAGCTACACATCTTCTGAAGTTGCCAACTATTTTCTTGCAAACACAGCTGTGCCTGGTGGTGTAATGCAACTGGTTGGGTGAAAATTGGACCAATATATCAACAGGTACTGATCAGAATACCTGTGTTCTCTAACTAACAACAGTGACCCAATTTGAACATTGCAATCTGGTAGTCATATCAAGGTGAATTTAGTTTCACTTCTATAGATAGATAGATAGATAGATAGATAGATGGATAGATGGATAGATGGATAGATAGATAGATAGATAGATAGATAGATAGATGGATAGATAGATAGATAGATAGACAGACAGATATCGATAGATAGTAAATAGATAGATAGATAGATATGAAAAATACAGCCCTCTAAGGCAAGTTCTTGGTTAAAGGATGAGGTGTATTTCAATCGGGACTATTACCTGGTTTTGACAGGATTTTATTGGTTTGGATTCCAGGTGATAGATTTGTGACGGGGTTAGCTCAACAGTAGTTAATGTGGGGGTACCAATAGTGGTCTAGCTAAGTTTTGCACTCAACTGACCAGACATTTTACAAAAGTCGTACTGTATTTATAATGTATTAGGAATTTAAATAAAATCAGCTGAGGATAGCCTTGAAAGGCCCATTGTAGGCATAAGTAAGCTAAGTTGGGCTGGATCACAGAACAACACAATATTGAAATACTTGAATAATTCATAAATGATCAGATGAAAATCTTCAGTGTGTGCAAGACAGTGTCTTGATCCAACTACATGACAGATACTCAGAATAAACCGTGACTTGAATATACCAAAACCCAAAGGTAATTATCCATAAGGAGAAGAAAAATAAAATAAAATAAAGAGATAAACGTCTAATTCCTCCCGTATCTATCATTGACATCTAAAGCCTTTGCCATTGAAAAACAGCTGTGTTGAAAGGCTCACCCTTTTAACATTATAATTATACAATATATATTTCATATTAATTTATGAAAGGGTCAACTCTGCATTTATTTACAAATCACAATCATACATGGCCAAATATGCCACATGCCTCTGCGTTTGGATAAACGCATGGAAAATGCATGGCTTTCACCTCATTATAATTAGGCAAAAACCATGCGTTTTCCATGCGTTTATCCTTCTCATGGAAAACGCACGTGGCACACTTGGCCATGTACTGGAGGTTTGAGAGGATGAGGTATGTCGATCTAAACTGATCACTTACTGTCAATTCGAAGCTTGATCTTGGCCACTCCGGTATTCATATCCAGAACGGATTCCTCGAGTGTGTATCTGCCAGATTCCCGGTGTTCCTTATTCACGATATCATTCGTGATGAGCTCTCCCCTCCTCGCATTTCGGCCTTCTCCGACCCGCTCGATGCGGATGAAATCGAACATCTCGTAGTTCTTCGTTTCGCATGTTATCGTCAAAGTATCGCCTTGTCTGAGATTTCCACCCGGGTGAAGGGTAAGTTCAGGTTTGCCAGCAACAACAACTGATGATATAACTGCAAAAGATGAAAAAGAAAATTAAATAGGACTTAAGAAACTTACAAATTTGAAAAAAAAAATTACATTGTGGAAGACATTGTATGACTTGCACGGTACTATGCATTGCCTACTTGGAGACACTTGAACCTCAATGAAACTCATGAATTACTATTTGACAAAATTTCAGCACAAATTAAACATTTTACTTGAAATGATCTACTAATATCACTAAAAAATGCAAGCATGTAATAAAAACACTCATATAGTACAGGGTTATGCATCATTTGATGCAAGATCTTGCAATACATATTGCCATTAATGCTGTAATAGCACAAGAACCACGATAAAGTGATCACTCCTCATTAAGAATGATTTACAACTCAAGCAGGTGGACTTGTATAAGACATGAAGTGGCAGGCAGACAACAGTATCTCATGGGTGAGACTGCTTGCTAGAAAGCTCTAATGAGTCTGTGATAAACAGCTGCCTGATTAGTTCACAGTAATTTATCATCTTCCATTAATCTGGCAAGAGAGAATTATGATAAACAACGAGCAAAAACCATACTGCGTTCAACAGTTTGGAACGTCAGACGATCAAGTTCGAAAAAAAAACAAAACATGATCAATCACATTAGTAATGGCAGCAGGCATTCTGCAGCAAATAAAGCAGCCTCAAGTACCTTGATGGAATGTCACCATCCACCGTGATGGAAAGTTATCATTCCAGGCAACAATCAAAACACTCCTTTCCACCAATTTCAATGATGGCAGTTCAGTCCAGACATTTCAAGTTTTGATTCCTCAACCGAGTTTGTGCTAATCAATATGCACAGACTGAATCGATACCACCTCTATGATGTTTTCTTTGGCCTGTCATCCACCACATAAAATGTATTAGTCCATCTACTCTGTAGCTGTTCACAGATTAGAAAGTGCAAAAATATCGGCTGGATGTGTTATTTGTGAAGCTGGTCTATCAATAATTTAACAATTAGAAATGAAAAGCTCAACCTGGAATTGATTTAGCTCTGAAATTCAATTAACAATTTTACGTAAGTGTTGTGACATTGCTGATTTTGAAAACTTATCACTGAATGTATAAATATAAAAAGACTAAATGATGCTGTAATATTTTAAGTTCCATAGCTATTGTAATTAGCGTACACTTGTTTTCCTGTCCTAAGAGTTTTCTCATTTTGTCATTGAATTTACAAAGAGTTCCATAGTTCTGGCACTCATGTCTGAGCCAAATAAGACTGCACTGTACTTTTTCTCCAACCTAACATCAGACAAAAAAAAACAAAGAAAAAAAAAACTATAGATGAATGACTAACGACAAGTGTACATTGAGCGCTGTAAGAGGTCAATTTTTGGGCATGGAATTATAGAGTAGGCCCCCAGTTCAAATATTGACCGTACTTTGACTTCATCCACTCTCTCAGGTCCACATAGAGCTAAGAAATGTGTGTCAGCATAGAGGATAGTGGAATAAAAAGCATGGGCTTTCAAAGGGTCCTGCCTTTGGCTGATATGCTTTCTTTATGTCATATAACCCCACCCAGGGCGGGGTGCTTCCCCATCGCTCTCCTGGCTGTCCTTAGAAGTTGCCTCAATGAGCCAAAAAGAGTGTGGAGGAGGGAGAGGAGGAGGGGGAGGGGGAGGAAGGGGAGGGGAAGGTGGAGGATGAGGAGGAAGAGGAGGTAAATTTATCACTAAATAGTGTCTTAAACAGAGTTTGATAAATATTGACGTATGGTACTTACTTGCTTGCTTACTTACAACTTACTTACTTATTTACTTATTAACTTACGTACTTACACTACTAACTTACTTACTACTTAATTACTTATTTACTTACTTACTTACTTACTTGCAGAATACTAACATTTAACTAAACGTTCGTGTTTGACTATTTTCAATATAATTTCATTTGGCAATTAATACACATGCATTTTCATCTATAGTAAAATAGATTGCATATTAAGTCTAATTAACTCAATCATTAGCAATCACCCTATAACAGGAAAATTTCCACAATTAACATCAGCAATGGATGCAAATGAATTCAACAATTTCGCCTTTTGCGAGTTCTATTACCCTCATGAATTTACACAAATGCTCGCTAATATTTGACTGGCTGAGTTATGAGTTAGGTTCAACGAGTGCACTCAACTTTAATAATGTTCTTCATGAACTGATTTCCCCCCGGGCTGTGGCTCCCAGCTTATGTGACCAAAGGTTTCTGACCTCTGATCTCAGGGCCTAGAGGGCATATCTTTTTGATTTAGACTTTGATTAACAATATTTTGTCGGTTTCAAGTCTTGTTTCTTAGTTGTAAACACATGTTTCCATTGAAGAGAATCACTACCTTAAGGCTATTAAAATCGTCATCAAAAATGACTATTATGACTAACATATACCAATCAGCCTGCAGCAGTCACGTGGTGGTGTCACTATGCCTGCTAAATGTAGTCCCTCAGGTCAGTGAAGTTTCATTGACAGATCATTAAAATGTGTCCCTCATTTTAGTATTGACAGATTTTAGTCACTTTGACATTAATAATACTAAATTAAAAATTCCATACATTCTCTAAATCTAGTATAACTTGAAATCTTTACTTTTAAAATGTATAGATCTGCAATCATCACGGTTGTTCTAAAAAGAACACCGCATCTCCCTTCACTAAATACGATGGTTTTAGCTTTTTTTAATAGTTTAAGCTCAGGAGTAATTTCATAGTTTTGAAAAACACGAATATATTATGTCAATGACATATTTTACCAAAAAAAAGATAAACAACAATACATTTAAAGAAGCATAAGGTAGAGCATTTATGCATAATGAATTAAAAAATCAATATAGTATCAACATTTATGCTGCAGTTAGTTTCATTAATAGTGGCCTGTCAAATTGGACCTAGACAAAGCTAGACAACTTCTGCTTTACAATGCTACCTGCCACTAAACGGAACTGTCTGGCAATAGCTGGCTACTCAAAGCCGGATCTAAAAGTACATATTTATGATATATGCACATTTGCAAGGTTCGTAATTTTTCAGTAAGCCGCCTATAAGCTAGAAGTAGACAGAAGCAGCTGGATTTAGCCAGTAATAGCTACAGCCAGGGATAGTCTGCTACAGCTGTCTGGAGTCGACCGTACTTATGAAACTAACTGTATGCAGACGTTGGTATCTATGGAAAATGTTTATTTATAGCATACGCATAGTGGATTCATAAAAAATAGCAACTTCCTAAAAAAGAATTAAAGTATGTTTGTACATCGTCGATGTTAAAGAGTATATTTCCTGACTTCTAAAACTACAACAAATTATGTTTGGCATAAATAACAGAAAGAGGCCAGACATATGTGTACTCTGCTACATAGTATGCATGACTGACTGTGTATCTTTGATAACAGCAGTCTAGTCAATAGAGTCAATACTGCTTAGTGATGTCTGTCTCTCTATCAATGCCTCGTGTAAATATATGATTTCATAGTTATAGAGGCACAGCTGCACAATGAAAAGGACGATCACTATGTTTTGTGGCTTTGTACAGAATGATACAGTATTACAGCTGTAATATGCGTGTAGGTCTGAAATATTATTTTTATTGATAAGTTATTGTTTTGATGGTACACGCTTTGGCGCTCGAAAGTTCGTTCACCCATTTTGAAATATCACAGCGTATTTTTTTAAACTATTATCAGTTAAATTTATGGTCATACGAGGGAAATTTCATACATTTGACATAGTTTTGATTAAAAAAAACGTGTGTGTTTAATGTAAATATGACAGGCCTGAATTAGGGAAATTTCCTGAAGTGTCAGATCTGGCGTAGTACAAATACTTTCGAGAGCAACTGTACCAATTCAATCTGTACTACAAATAACAATTACACTGTAGAATAAATACTACAATCCTAGTACACAGGAAATCTCGACAATCCAATATTTCCAAAAATGTGATAAACTTCTGTTTGCTCAACTACTTTGTTTACATGTGGCGGCCGCCATTTTGCCCTTGGTGATAACATCTCGTATCACGTGACCTGTCCGTTAAAAGGAATCCCCTTGACTGAAGAGGCTTAGGCTTGGCAAACAGCAGCTGTGTATTGGCTGAGAAGATGGTGGCCTGACTGCTTCTACAAACGCCAATGCCTAAGGATTGTTTTGTGTACTGGGTTGAATCGTTTAGTGTTTAGTAAAACAATGCTAGATGCCCATTCAGAAATGCAAATTGAATACATGTATGTTTATCATCTATGTTTTGTGTGTGTGAAATTACTTCAATGCCACAAATATTTCCAACAAAGATATATTTTAATTGTCCAATGACTGACCTATTATTTACTCGCAGTTAATTGTGAATATAGATAATTTTCTTGAAGAACATGAAAAATTCCGACCTGATTAGCATTCAATTAGACTAATGTGAAAATCCATGCTAAATGCTGCTGTAATTACCGAATAAACATAAAGAAATAATATGTACTCAAAATGGCATAATTGCAGGTTATTTACAATAATATCACCCAAGGCAGTGGTACCGGCTACAATAATTTGTTAAGCTCATAAAAAGTGGGTATGGATAATTTATTTGTTTTCTCTCATCTGATGATACTTGGCCATGCATGCAATTAAAAAAAATTGATGGTAAAATGAAACGATGTCTTTATTTTGGACTTTTACACTCAAGAACCTCCGTACAAATGGCGCAGAATTCTTCATTAATAGTTAAACAGACCGGATCCGTGAAACAGACAACTTGCGCGTTAGAGGCTTGCAAGTTTTAGATCTTTGCTAATTTCCACAACTTCCCTTAAGCACCCCCCCCCCCCCCCCGGCGCAAAAAAACAAAAAAAATAAAGGGGGTCTTCTTAGAAATTGTCTGGCGCCGACAATGTCTAGCTCTTCAACTATTGATTACAAAATCTACCAAGCAGCCTTGATTAAATTCTGTTTAAAATTCTTTCCAAGACCCGACACGGCCTCTCATTATCAAAACATGTTTGTCATGTGACTTCTAATTACATAATGCCACCGACACGGATCCGGCCATGATTGGAAAATGAAAGTTATTAATAATTCATGCTTTGCTCAAGGTCGGAGATCTAACATAAGCTTGGAGTCTGGGGATGGTAATTAAGTTTAATGAGCAGCTAACATTTCGGAAACTTTTGAATTTTTGTGTGTTTTTATGTCGTGTGTTTCTTGGTCCTTGAAGATCTAAATAAAATCATAATCATTCCAAATTTTAGACTCGGATATCATGGTACAGTTAACTTCATTAAAAATGGCCCGTAAAATTGAGCCTAGCCAATGCTGTCATTGCTGGCTACTCAAAACCGGATCTAAAAGTACATATTTATGATATATTACATAAATTTCTTACTTTACCAATGTTTAAACTTTTCTGGTGATAAATGTAAGCCGTGCCGCCTATGAGCTATAGAAGTGGACAGAAGCAGCTGGAATTAGCATGTTTAGATCACAGTCAGATATAGGTCGCTACAGCTGTCTAGAGTCCACCGTTTTTTATGAAACTAACTGTACCCGAAAGTTAGTTACCAACCCCACCATTTCCTTATTTTGAACCTACACAAATATGCTCTATAGAAATCATGTATTTCGTTTCATTACAGGACTCTGCACTTGGTAGGTTTTTTTATGCTTGTTACAAATGCGATGGTATCGATTTTAGGTGCTGCTAAAATGCTAGTCCCACTGTGCTATCTGGCCTTAGGACTAGTCTTCTACAACTGGAAATGCATGCATTTTGTCAGCCTGTTTGTCAAGGTTTTTTTGAAACTAGCTATATAGGAGAGCACTGACAAACAGCTTCTAGACATTTCTTTTCTAGACATGCCCCTGTGACATGTTCATGACATGCTCTTTGAATGATAACGATACCATGATTAAATACATTATTAATATTCAAAGCACATGCATATTTTAGCCGTAATGAGGGCATCAATCCATTGCCTTGTGGGACCCCATGCAACAGAAGAGACACGGAGAACTGGCTTTGGAGCTGTGGCCAACAGAATAGGGCCCATCATAAAATAGCTCATATGCCACCGAGTTAGACAAGACTTGCATAGGAATGTTTTGCTTATCCACATCTCTCAATGCTTTATCTAACCCTAGTTTGCTATTACAAGCCTAATTTCAGGCCATACCCCATCTTAGTGTTGCTTTAATAACCCCCTTCGACAATAAGCATCCCATCTATCAAAATGCCAATTTCACAGATTGCAAAATTCGAGACTGTAATTAGGTATGAAATCGATTTTCAATTATGTGGTTGTCATTATCAAATCATTCCCTTGGCAATGCCATGGTAACTCGGATAGCATACTTCACAGAAAACATTTTCCTCTAACCTTTTAAGAAAATCCATTAGTATTTTTGCAGGATATCCAATCTATAATATGCGATATTTGCAGACAGACGATGGACGAAGACATCAAGACAATAATTATAATATATAAAAACAGCACTAAAAGTACAGGCAGATGAAACACTTAATAAATGGAGTAAAATAACTAATTAAAAAAATAGGCTTGGATTGTCTTTTCCAATAACTCTCGTCTAACAAGTTAGAGAGCATTAGTCAATTACTTGTATGCCGTTAGCCATGATGACTAACTTAAAAAAGTGACTTCACATGATATTTAATGAGGCTGACTAACTAGTAACAAACATTTGACTAATGTGTTAGTCAAAATAGCTATTGGTATTTTGGTCATTCTAAACACCGTCAAAATGGTCATTCTAAACACTGTCAAAATGGTCATTCTAAACACTGTCAAAATGGTCATTCTAAACACTGTCAAAATGGTCATTCTAAACACTGTCAAAATGGTCATTCTAAACACTGTCAAAATGGTCATTCTAAACACTGTCAAAATGCCAAAAATCTCAGTCAATAGGATTCTGTAAAATTAATCACTATAATAATTATAGCTTGGTCACAATTGAATGGCTGTAATTGAGAGACTTCCTAATTTATTAGTCGACAGTTGATTATTTGAAATTGAAGTGAGATCTCGACTCAAGTTCATTAGATAAATAGGCTAGAGACTCAGAATGAAGAGATAAAACCAGTCTACTGCCATGGGACAAGCCGATAGCATTAATTTTCAAAATATAGCTGCCGATTAATGTATGACAAGGATGTGGCCATACCCTGTTGGCAATTAATTACCTCAAAAATAGCTCAAAAATCAATACCGCTCTGTGGACTAACTATATAGAGCAACACCAGTTGTTATAGGACAAGAACCTGCGGTCACACAGTTTATGAACCTACATACTTTCCGTAATAGAAGTGATTTTGAGTCCCACCAGATAAACTGTACAGTTTAATTAAAATATAAATATATATGTCTGTGGCTATCTATGTCCATGATTTCAGTCCATTCATCAAACGGTTATGAAATTTGATATAAAGAAAGTACTCGAGCAATTCTTTCAGTGGTGATGGTGGTGTGGAAGTGTAGCCCTCTGAAGCAAGTTCTTGCCGCTATCGAGGGTTGATTGATGAGGTGAGATAGAGGGGAGGAGTCCACCCGTGTTACACATTTACCCCATGAGTGGGGTCTTTTACTCGCTTCAGCATAGACACCAAGTACAAGGGACCCGCCAATTTAATGTCTCATCCGAACGGCAGTGAAGTTGGTGTTAGATTTACTGTGCCATATAGGTAATTGTTAAGGTAGGATTCTGCTGTGGTATAATCAGCAGGGGACGACAACAAAATACCCATTTGCTACAATTACTTGTGTTGGAGGATGGACGACAGCTGTCTATCAAAGTGGGGCTTAGCAAGGGAACATATAATTGCAGCCTTCAGTAGAACAATTTAGTAAAAATTGGCTGTAGTCCTGGTGATTTCTCAAGTGACAAAATGTCACTCTCAATTTCTGTAAAGGCACCTCTTGTCTCTTAGCATCAACAGATCATACCCCTGGGACCACCTGTGACCTTGGCCAAGGTCATTGGCTCACTATGTATGGACTGTTAACGTCAGTAAGCCAGTTAGACTACCTTAAGGAATAACACTTAAAGAGATACTTATTAAGGAATAAATTGTGACTTAAAATGTGTACTGGAACCCACTATATACCAGACGACGATAGAAAATGGGCAATGAAAGCTGTGGTACATCTGTATTTTTAATGGTCGTTCCATTATCATGCTATTTGCAGACGTCTTGATACTTAATCTTAATCCATTAATATTCCCTCTCGTAATAATTGCAGACGAATTATCTTGATACTTAAAGTAATTCCTATGTTATCTTAACCGAAATTGTAAAATAAGTATGAACATTTCGATTAAAATAATGCTCAAATTTGGTTTTAAATGTGTTATTTGTTTCATTTCATGGCAAAATGCCTCAGTGGCTCTTGTTGAACCATTTCATATTCATATTCTAAACAGAAAAGCAAATGTTGTCCTAATTGACGATATCATATTCAATAATTGCTTTTCATGCATCAAACTCATAAACAGCTAAATTATTCAATTACATTTTACACTTTCCCAAACAAGGCACTAAACTTTATTTCCCAATAGCTTCATTGATTACTAAACAGGTATATTTTGCCATAAATAATCCACAAAATTTATTCATTGATTTTGAACAATGAATACACGGCAGATACCCGTTTTGATTTTAATTTTCTAAATAAGAAATGCAATCTTTAAAAGCCCTATACAGTGTTACGTGAAGTAACAAGTTTTTGGTTTGGAAATAAGTCATGACTAATTACATATGTTGCATTAAGCTAACTAACTGGCAGAGGGTTCTGTCATTCTAATAATAAACACAGAGAAAATGTCTAACCAAAAAAACAACTGTTAAAGTGTCTTTAAAAAGTTGGTTGAACTGCCTAAAATGTTGTTTTGACTAAACTGTATGAAGCTAGCCTAATCCAAAACATGTACTTAATAGAAAATTCATATTTGCCATAAGGATGAATTAATGCGTCACATTTTGAAAAACAGAACACACCAATTGACATTTTGCATTCTATATAATATCAAATATTGACATGTTCCTTTTATGTAAAACGTAGAGACCACAATGGTAATTCTGAGAGAGAAAAGTACACATTTAAAGCAACGAAAGGAAACAAAAAAGCTTAGAGATAATCTACATTCTGCAGCTTTCCCTGGAGGCATGCTTCAAGGAGGTATAATTAGCCATATTGAAGCTGACTCAAAAGCCATAACGTTATGGATGGTACAGCAACTGCATGGAAGGTCTTTTGAAACTGCAATGACAAAGATTCCTGTATTTGTTTCTTCAATTAGTTTTCTTAGAGAGCGAAGTAGATGAAAGAACAGGTACAACAGTCAGTCGCTCATACATAGGCAGACAAACCCTAACCTTGCAGCAGACCTGTCATTTTTCGCGGTATTTTGCAAAAAAAAGCATTTACGCACTTACTTCCCGATTCATAAGTATCATCTTACCATGTTTTAATTTTTGACAAGACTTACACAAAAACTGATCTAAATATATGGAAAGACAGGTGAACAATGGAATATTTTACGGAATTTATAACAAAAAGTGTCTTCTAAGACAGGAAAAACCTCGCCGTTACCACCAAAAATTAAAGGCTGTCTTAATGGCCAGGTTCTGATGTATACAAAAATATATTTTGTATACCACCGAGATTTGAAATTTGAGCAAACACTGGTTTTGGTAGCAAGACTTTTCAGTATACTATTTCAACTGACAACTCCAACGAGTTATCATTGAATAATACCGCATACCATGAGGGGAGAAGTGATTTGGGAGCAAGAATGTTTGCATGGAATCCCCCCAGATCTTCTGTGGTTAGTGTAATCCCAAGGGCTTAGTTGGAACAAATGAGGGGCTAGCCATGGCTAATCTCTTTCCACAGCGACATGGCTTCCCCCCAGATGCCTGCAGGACAAGAAGCATGTTGGCTATTGTCTGAACACACTGTGGAATATGGCATCATGATTCAAAAACATGTGTAGACTGTCTGCATCCACTGCTGTCTAAAGTCAATAGCCCACTTACCAAACTAAACGCTGAATCTACCATTCTCCAAGTTGTAAGAAAATTATGTTATCACATGGCAATAGCAACATATAAGACGTATAGCTGGTGTGGGTGCAGCAGGACCTGACTCACAGTACACTTTGAGAATAAATATTTTTTCAGCTGTTATTGTTAAGTATCCTTTATTGTTGGTTGTTATGACAACAAGATCGATATATACAGCTTATATCATATTATTAAATGCATAGCTCAAAAAGGAAAATCCAACCTCATGTACGCAGTGATAATTGTGCTGAAATTGCCGTCTACACCGTGTTACTCATTTACCCCAAAGGTGGGGTATTTTACCTGCCTCAGCATAGACACCAAGTACAAGGCAAATAGTTATAAGTATTTCCAATGTGTATAGTTAGTTTCATTAAAAACGGCCTGTAAAATTAAACCTAGACAAAGCTAGACAACTTCTGCTATGCGATGCTATCTGCCACTAAATGTATTGGCTATTCAAAGCCGGATCTCAGGGTACATGTAGCATATTTTTCATTTTTGTTGAACATATGCATATCTATCGTTCATACATATTTATGATGTATCAGATCGATTTCTTATATTGACCAAGGTTTATATTTTTTCAGTGGTGGTAGTTTAAGCCGACAATAAGGTAGAAGTATACAGAAGCGGCTGGCTTTAGCCAGTTACAGTTACAGCCAGGAATAGGTTGCTACAGCTGTCTAGAGTCACCATATTTTATGAAACTAATTGTATGTATGAATTCATCATATTTAATCATACTGGAACATTGAACAGTGCCTACGGCTGGTATCATCTCATTCTATTAAATTGTATGACCCCCATGGTTATTTTCTTTGGACATGATCTGAAGTAATAGCCATAGGGCAATGCTACATTAGGGCGCACAAGACGAAACCCTAGACAAAGAACAAATTCTATTAGGAGAAGGATCACATCGGGATGAGGAGATGTGCTTCAGTCCTTTCAGCCTCCTCAGATACATTGAGGAAGGAGAATCTGATCATTCAGATCATCTGACCGATCTATTCATTGCCAGTCGTGCGTGTGATTCAATGGGAGCCTTAACAAGCAATGGACAGACAAGACAAATATACAGTCAAGCATGTTCTAGTGACCATATCATTCCTATAGTGGTTGGGAACCCACAGTGTGGGTCCCACACTGATTTGTTAGATATTAGATATTAGTTATTATCCCGACGTCGAAGGCGGAGGGATATAACCAACAAAAATGTTAGTTACATGTAACTCCCGACTATGAGGGATATAATTAAAGGTTATATCATGGGTTGATGCAGTATATCCCCAATATACTCCCCTGGGACTATATTCCCGAGACCATTCATGTCTCAGATTTATTATTATTATATATATATTTTAATGTCAGTATACCCTTATACAGCTAACATTTCCCTTAATATCAGTATACTCCCTCATACAGCTAACATTTCTCTTTGTATCAGTACACTACCTTATACAGCTAATGTTTCCCTTAATATCAGTATGCTCCCTTATACAGCTAATGTTTCCCTAAATATCGGGATACTCCCTTATACAGCTAACGTTTGCTCCCTTATACAGCTTATGTTTCCCTTTATATCAGTACACTCCCTTGTACAGCTAACGTTTCCCTTTATATCAGTACACTCCCTTATACAGCTAACGTTTCCCTTTATATCAGTACACTCCTTTGTACAGCTAATGTTTCCCTAAATATCAGGATACTCCCTTATAAGCTAATGTTTCCCTTTATATCAGTACACTCCCTTATACAGCTAACGTTTCCCTTTTTATCAGTACTCTCCTTTATACAGCTAATGTTTCCCTTAATATCAGTATGCTCCCTTATACAGCTAATGTTTCCCTTTATATCAGTACACTCCCTTGTACAGCTAATGTTTCCCTTTATATCAGTACACTCCCTTATACAGCTAATGTTTCCCTTTGTATCAGTACACTACCTTATACAGCTAATGTTTCCCTTAATATCAGTATGCTCCCTTATACAGCTAATGTTTCCCTTCATATCAGTACACTCCCTTATACAGCTAATGTTTCCCTATATATCAGTACACTCCCTTGTACAGCTAATGTTTCCCTTTATATCAGTACACTCCCTTATACAGCTAATGTTTCCCTTTGTATCAGTACACTACATTATACAGCTAATGTTTCCCTTAATATCAGTATGCTCCCTTATACAGCTAATGTTTCCCTTAATATCAGTATGCTCCCTTATACAGCTAATGTTTCCCTTAATATCAGTATGCTCCCTTATACAGCTAACGTTTCCCTTTATATCAGTACACTCCCTTATACAGCTAATGTTTCCCTTTATATCAGTACACTACCTTATACAGCTAATGTTTCCCTTTATATCAGTACACTCCCTTGTACAGGTATTGTTTCCCTAAATATCGGGATACTCCCTTATACAGCTAATGTTTCCCTTTATATCAGTACACGCCCTTGTACAGCTTATGTTTCCCTTTATATCAGTACACTCCCTTGTACAGCTAACCTTTCCCTTTATATCAGTACACTCCCTTATACAGCTAATGTTTCCCTTTATATCAGTACACTCCCTTGTACAGCTAATGTTTCCCTAAATATCGGGATACTCCCTTATAAGCTAATGTTTCCCTTTATATCAGTACACTCCCTTATACAGCTAATGTTTCCCTTTATATCAGTACACTCCCTTGTACAGCTAATGTTTCCCTTTATATCAGTACACTCCCTTGTACAGCTAACGTTTCCCTTTATATCAGTACACTCCCTTATACAGCTAATGTTTCCCTTTATATTAGTACACTCCCTTGTACAGCTAATGTTTCCCTAAATATCGGGATACTCCCTTATACAGCTAATGTTTCCCTTTATATCAGTACACTCCCTTATACAGCTAATGTTTCCCTTTATATCAGTACACTCCCTTATACAGCTAATGTTTCCCTTTATATCAGTACACTCCCTTGTACAGCTAATGTTTCCCTTTATATCAGTACACTCCCTTGTACAGCTAATGTTTCCCTAAATATCGGGATACTCCCTTATACAGCTAATGTTTCCCTTTATATCAGTACACTCCCTTATACAGCTAATGTTTCCCTTTATATCAGTACACTCCCTTGTACAGCTAATGTTTCCCTTGATATCAGTACACTCCCTTGTACAGCTAACGTTTCCCTTTATATCAGTACACTCCCTTATACAGCTAATGTTTCCCTTTATATCAGTACACTCCCTTGTACAGCTAATGTTTCCCTAAATATCGGGATACTCCCTTATACAGCTAACGTTTCCCTTTATATCAGTACACTCCCTTATACAGCTAATGTTTCCCTTAATTTCAGTATACTCCCTTTTATACAGCTAACTTTCCCTCTGTTTCTCCCCGGAAAAGTCTTGTATAGGGGAGAAAATGTACCTTGGCATGGGATAACTAATTTATATCCAACTATTCATATTTACTAGTAATTTGTTTGATTTGTTTAACTGCTCTGATTAAGCAACTAAAATACAGTTTGCACTCAGGGGGAGTCATATATACATTTTTCGTTGGTTATTGCCCTCTCAGAACAATAAGAAAACCATCTTGGTGGAGTACAATAAAAAGTTAATCAGCTTTATATAACAGTACATGAAAAGTGACACATTTGACTATGACGTTAGTGATTTTCACCAATAGGCCGAAGGGAAGTTTGCTGTTTTTATGCCCATTACTCAGTTTTGGCATCAGTTATCAATTATTGACACATTTCAGACAAAATGCTGGCAGTGATCCAAAGTCTCAGTGCTCCTGATTTGAAGCTTAAGTCAGCTTATATGACCAGCTGCCATGGGTAGATACAATGATGGGATGATAAAGCTTAGAGTTCACGCCATGTTACAAATTTACCCCATGGTCGGGGTCTTTTACTTGCCTCAGCTTAGACATTTAGTACTAGGTACCACCAATTCAACATCTCATGCGATCGACATCCAACTGGGGCGTAGCTCAAATCAAACCCGGGGCCTTCAACAAAACTGACCAATGTGGAATTGGCGCATGACTTAACCATCAGGCCACAGTTGCTTTATTCCACTGATTTGCGTGAATCTGAGGCCTGCTGTCAGTATCCTCAACACTTCTGCTTTACTGTAATGGTCAGCAGCACTGGTCACACAGTGGTCATCCACCACTCAGAGTATGACTGACCTAGGGGCAGACAGATCGTTATCCGACATACATGAGTCTTAGAAGGGCAACATGCCGGCACAGCCTCTGTCCATTCAGCCACGCCTAGCTCTTTGGTAAACCAACTAAGTTGCTGCTCTCAGATCTGACCGATCGATGGTCAGCAGGACTGACCACTGAGACACCCAGGAGAGACACCAAACAGCCTGGTGAAGGAGAGGAGCAAAATCGACCTTGCGCAAGGACGGGGTGAAATATTATTGACTGGAGATCAGATCCACTCTGCTGGAACACAAAACCAATAGATAAGAAAACTGCTACCAAAAACAGATTAGTTGATGCATGCTGTGATGATACACTAGCTGTGCATGATCCTTAAAAGCAACTCGAATATATTCTGTATCGATAAAAATTTCCAATTATTTTTTAAGTACCATAAATTCATCTCTACTATATCTGTAAGATTATAGTAAGACTATGTAAGAGTATATATATGGACGACTTTAAGTTATATATGTATATGTCAAATATATATTACATGTCATGAATCATTAATATTTGTACCTCCTTAAGTTTGAAGGGGGTTTATCATATATGGGCCAATTGTTATGCTTAAAGTACATGCACTCAATAAAGTAGTCTGAATGGAAGCTAATACTACAAAGACAATGACAATCAATACTGTTTTCACTGTCTGGCTGTGAAGCTAAGGTGCAATAATAGTTGATCCAAATATTGCCATAAATATGAATGCCTCACACTAAGTGCTTGAAACATGTAACTTTTCTCAAGTAATTGATAATCATTTGTAATAATTTCCTTTTGAGATTGATACATTTATCAGCTACACTTGCTCAGTTTCTGAAAATTTTTTACTTGTATTTAATTCACTTAATTTACTAACAATCTTTTTTGTTCGAAATTTTTATGTTCAAATAAAATATCTTTTGACGTTTGCCAAAAATAAATTGTTACAAAAATGTGTAATTGATTGATTTTTAAACAGATAATTAAGAGAAACTTTTTGTTTTCACTGTTAGAAATTGTATAATTATTACACTGAGCAATATGTTTGGCATACTTAATTTACGTTCTACTACAAACAAACAGAGCTCCTATCTCATCCATAAACAATGCCTGTATAGTCATGAAAATTGTTTGTTACTGCCGATGCAGCATATAAAAGTTAATCAATGGTAATGCAACTTGCACTGCAGTAATGGAGCCCTCACCAGAGCAGGTAGGACAATAGAGAGAGAGAGAGAGAGAGAGAGAGAGAGAGAGAGAGAGAGCCTGTTGCAGGCCATAACATTCCTGGTCCTGGGCGCCACAATTAGTCGCTCTATTAGTGCGGCATCCCAGCAAATCTAGGTCAGCCCATCTCCAAGTTGCAGAGCAGGCTCGGAGCGTTCAATAATTCAGGCGTTGCAGTCAATATGCCCAGAGTCAGGCTGGCAAAGCTGCTAGCTGGGAGCTGAGGCAGCAGCAATATGTGAATAGCCAGTGCTGCTGACCGCTGGATGAAAGCGAGCCACTATTATTGCTGCTGCTGCTGCTGATGATGATGATGATGATGGTGCTGATGGTGCAGTCCCAGCCAGCCAGAGATAGCACAGCAATACTTTTTCATCTGTTTTCGTCAACCAACGGCAGCCGAGTCGCCTAATGTCCTGGTGGGATGCCTGAGTTGCAGCTCTCCTTTCTTGCATTCATGGGGCGCAAATGGAATCACACAAGAGATTCATCACGAGAGAGAAGCAGAGTTGTCTTTGCTCTAAGGGACAGGTCCAGGCAAAGCAAAGTGGCCAAGACACTTCAAGGCACTCTAAGACACTCTATGACACTATATGACCCTATATGACATAGCTATTACTAGGTTGAAACAGTGCTATCTCTCTACACGGGCAATGGCAATTGCTAGCATTTATTGAGTGCATTCAATGTATACAGTGCACCAATTATTATCAACAATTAGTCAGATTAACTACATTTCCCAAGGGTGCCATGTATGACTACCATTAGTCCCGTTTAAAAACTTCACAAAATGTCTAAAGAGCCAGCTATTATGAACAACATTGGCTACCCAAAGATATTCAGTGTTAAAGCTACGATTTTATCAAGCAAAACTAAGAAAGAAGAAGCAGAACCATTACATGATACTAGTCCATTTACAAATGTTAGGAGCACAAAAACAGCTTCACTTAAAGGACATGCATAGTTGTCCACTGCTAAAGTTAAAACAAGACTGAATTTGATGCTTCGTTCAGAAAAATAAACTAAAATGCCTGGTGGTGTTTTCACAGCCATGTAACATTTGGGAGCAATTGTATGTATGCTCATCCTATCTCCCCAATGACCTGCAGCTGCAAAGAAGCCTGTTCAGTGTAGTGTTTTTAGTTATCATCATAAAGGTCCAGCATACTAAATAGATGGCCAGCAGCTGAGCTCACTGATGCGTTTAGATACTGCTGCTGCTGCTTGATAGACAGCTCTCACTTTTATGGTAAGACATGCCCAGCTTATTTTGGAAAGTCTGGGGCTTTAAGTCCCTGAAGTGGAATGTGAGGTTATCATAAGCTCATTTACCCTTGGAGCAAGGTCAGTTAGAAATTACAGCGAGGTCAGTCCTTCTAGACACAATGTTAGCCAAGCTGTCTAAGAAGATATATGGCTAGACTACAGGGTACTCAAAGTGATTTTCAACCCAGGGCCTGTCAGTAAAAAGAGAGAGATAAACTCAATGGTTGCTACGTGATCAATAATAAAACAATCATAAATTGACCATAGCAACTACTTCTGGCTTCACTGTCGTTCACGACCCCAAAGGACCATCTTGGCAACCATCATGTTGTTCTCTAATCAGTGCCATTCAACTAAGTGCCAGTCAAGTGTTTTTGTTGCCTAATCTTTCACTCTTACCATGCAATGACATTCTGACGTAATATTACATAATGAGAAATGCTACAATTCTTCATCTGATATCATTCGTCCTTGGTCATGCGGCAGATGTCTCAATTGTCATGGCTGAACCTGTGGATTCCGTGGTGATGTCACATGGGATTGGTAGATCTCGTGTGATGTCACAAAGAATCTGTGGATCTTAGGTGACGTCACAAAAAATCTGGATCTCACATAGAATCCAACATGAAGCAGACAAGAGATAATAATTGTTTTGCATGATGATGGAATGTTTATTCACCCCACATTCAATATTGAACATGGCTGTCTTGCATGCTTCAAGTTCATGAGAATAGGTTTTTTAACCTTTTCTGAATAACCCGGAACAGGATTTTGAGAACAGGCTCCAGATTTATACAAAGAACGGCTATATTAAGAAAATACTTTCGACATCTTATGATTGATTTTGAATCTTGATAAATTGGTTACAATTATTTAAAAACTATTCAATTCTTGTCAAAATAAATCGGTTAAAAGTATTTCAGAATGAACCTTTAATGAAGGTAGGGTTATGAATCATCTAATTTAAATATTTTTGCTTTAATTTATTTTTTGTTCTCAGTGTTTATGATAAACATACATCCAACAGAGGAGGTTAAACATAAAGTTCGCAGCATTATTACTGAAAAACCTGGTAACCCAGAATAAGCAAGCACCAACAAATCACAGCTGAACCTCTAGGATATATATAGTTCAACATACCATCCGATGTATTTGACCCTGACAATATGGGATTGTTTGTAATTTGAAATGTCAACATGTGGGGCAAACTGTTCAGTCCCAGTGCCAAACTCAATCACTTTTTATGCCCAGAAAAAAACATAGTAGGATGTATGAAAACATACTTTTTTCAAAGGGACACAGTTGGCATTGTGAAAACAATTCAGTATATGGCTAATGGACTAAGTGATGCAGAATCATTAGGTGCAATTTGGTTTCGTGTGTTTTTGAAATGACATGCGGCTATGTACTCAAAATATTCCATTGAATGTAAGTTCTGAGCTATATAAAATATTGCACCATGTATTGTCCATGAAGTGACACGAGTCTGACTATGAAGTGATGATCAAATAACATGTATATGACATGGATCAAACCTGACTTGCCACTGATTACTTATTAAATTAAGCCGACATGTTTATAAAAATTAGGAGTTAGTCACATTTCATGAGTATCATCCCAGCTGGATGTAGTTCGGATGAGACGTTAAATTGGTCCCTTGTACTCAGTGTCTATGCTGGGGCAAGTAAAAAGATCCCAGGGTAAATGTGTAACATGGGTGGACTCCTTCTCTCTCTCTCACCTCACCAATCTACCCTCGATAGCAGCAAGAACTTGCCTTCGAGGGCTGCATCTCCCATATCTATCTATCTATCTATCTATCTGTCTATCATCTATCTATACCATAATGTCAAAAACAGCAAGTCAAATGTCTGAAATATTCACTGCTTTTAAGACATCTTACTCCAAAAGAGATTACCAGGAATGCTTTGAATATCAGAATATCACAATGTTTTCCCCAATAAAACAGTAGCTGTGAAATAAAACCAATCTAATAGTTTAGTGAGCTGATGGTTTTGTCATTTTAAAGAATCAGATGCATGTGAAAATATTTTGTCGTAAACTAAAACTCATATCAAACACGCTAATATGCTGACAGGACCTCACATATGTATGTACCGAATATGCCACATATATAGTGGACAAAAGTTGAATATAAGAGCACAACTTTGAAGCATTCCTGCAGCTAAAAAAGCTAATCCAAAGGAAGGAAACTACAGATGATATATCTCTATTCCCAAGACAGAGGAAGTAAAACTTTACACTGAGATACATGCAACTTTCTGAGATCAGTATGTAGGGTGAAAATGACTTCTTTCTTTCCTGTTAGGATGCACAGTTATATTGGAATGACAGTTCTCTTATTTATAAACATGAATATAAGGGCAGAGCCAAGCTGCTTGAGAGAGCAGAGAGTCTAGTCAATGCCCTTGTTGCCTTGATCTGACAGGAAGCATAATGCGGTGTCATAATCGATGTGAGAAAGGCACATGGAGAGCAGTGGGCAAAACCACGCGAGAAACGAGAGTACTGCGAGAATAGGGCGAGAATAACACGATACTACTACAGATGGCAAAATTAAGGAAAATGAGATCTGACACTGACAGCGTAAAAACAATGTGGCAGCAAACAAAAACAGTTTGACATTGTGAGGACAGAATGAGACTAATCATGCGCAAGTGTGGGAAAGGCGAACAAGAAAGAGATAAAAATGATATTTTACATGGTCAGAATGAGAATAGGCGTAAAAGAAAAGGGAAATAGGAAAATGGAACGAGTCTAGAACGAGAACAACAGAGAAAAGTAAGTAAGTAAGTAAGCAAGTAAGCAAGTAAGCAAGTAATATACATTCAATCTCTTTTAATCTCTTTTTGATAAAACCTACAGCAGTGCAACAGATCTATCTATCTATCTATCTATCTATCTATCTATCTATCTAGCTAGCTATCTATCTATCTATCTATCTATCTATCTATCTATCCATCTATCTATCTATCAAGGACAATATGATAACACACGAAAATGTATGAAAACAGCATAGAATGTGAAAGCAGTTCGGGAATGAAAGAGAATATAAAATCGAACAGTAAAATAAAGACATGGTTAGAATAAAGCAATATATACAGAATGGGGCTGAAGCACAAATTCAATAAATAACAATATGACGCAGGAGAACTGCAAGTAACAAGAGCAGGATTAGAAGTCAGAGAACCACGTTAAGGCGAAAAGACTACCTCCAGGCAACTAAAGTAGCACAGGACCAATGACTACTAGCCACAGAACACGCCAGAGATCACAAGTGGTCACCGAAAGAGAATTAACACTGGTGCGTCAGGATCTCCTTGCATGACTCCATGATATCAACAGTAGCAGCAACACTATCACTGAGCCATTGTGAGCCCTGTAAGAGGTCTATAGGAGCGTGTTTGTTATGCGTAACAAAACACTAAACGTATTCACAACAGAACGTCTGTGTCTGTGATTTGATCTGTGATATTGTTGTGAAATTTCTTGCTTGTGGCTTCTAGTTAATGATTTGCAACATATCAAAAGTCTAATCCATTCTCTTTATGGTCTTTTTGTTTTTGTGACCTTTACCTTGGAGGTTGTTTTTTACGAATTGCAGATCGGTCCCATGACTTGGCTGACTCCATTCACTCTAAATTCCATTCATACCGCGCCGCCAATATTGCACTGAAGACTTGCATATGGCGTCTCACATGCCTGTTTTTCTTTTTCAGAATCTGTAGTCATGCTTAAACTGTATTTAAACACCCTTTGCTCAATATAGTGCCACGTTTTTCGTGATGTGTATATATCACATTAGTATATCAATGTCACACAGCATAGCCACTTTCATGTACTACTTCGTCTTTTAGTAAATTAAGTTGCCGATTTTGGTGAAAAGGGAAGCATAGCTGTGCATTCCATCACATTTTATTTCTCTTTGCTTGCTGGCAAGTGTTTATCGAGACTTCACTTGAGCAGCTGGTCTGGGTCACGTACAGCTTTGAAGGCAGGAAATTGTCTGTTGAAAAGTAAAATATAGACTACAGGGACCAGTTGCTTAAGGCTCCAAGGCCCCAGTGTGCTGTCTCCCCAGGATCCGGGCGTGACTGCCCATCTTAAGGATATGGAGTTTGTCACAATGGCTTAAGATGACGTCACACAATGCCGTCCCAATGATCTGGCTGCCTCATATTGGATGCTGTCTCTCTCTTTTTTTTCTTTGGCTGTTACATACCCCAGTCTGTTGTTTACCTGTCTGTCACTGACTGGTCTAACTATGACTAAATTATATGCATCATAACCGACCTGCTGAAATACTGACAGACCCGTTCAAAGACTGGCTGGTTGGCTGGTAATTTGACCATTTGGCTGGCTGACAATTGTTTGCTTTGTCTTCTGTCATTCCATGTATACAAACTGTCGAATTTGCTGATTAAACTCAAATCAAAATCATATACAGTTTGTATCACCATGGCATCATTGACAGGTAAGCTCACAGAGTGACTGTCAATCCCTGAGTCTGTCTCTTCTACTTCTGCCTGTCTTCAAGGACAGATTCTCTCAGTCTGTCAAAAAAATGTACCCCCCTGCCATTGTATTAGTGTGCCATATCACCATTTGTGGTGCAGGGAATGTGCACAAGCAGGCCTGCCATGGGACTGTGGGACACCAAAGAAACTGTGATGCTGAGCAATCATAGAAGACTTATGAGTGCAGAGAAGGCAAAGGATGGAGTACCCTGCTGGGGCATTTGGGCATATTCTCTTGGGGATTCCCCTGGTGGCCTTGCCCGGGGGCCAAATGCTGCCCAATTGCCCCCCTTGCCCTGGTAGCAGCATCCTTGTTGCTGCAGCTGCAACCTAATACTAGGATGAAATTGAGAGAAATCATGACATCCAGGTCACTTATATTAGGGAGCAGAACTGCAACAAACAACCTGTCCTCAAGGCTCCACAAAGAACTGGCCTCTTTAATATTCCATGAAGTCCACTAGGAACGGCCATATTGGCTTCGCAGCCAGAAGGCTGAGCTACTGATAAAGGAGAGACAATAAATAAATAATGATTTTCTCTGCTGACGCTGTCTGCATGTAACTCAGCCTCCCAGTAGTACTCACAACACTGGCCAATTTCCACAATACTATAGAGGCAAGCTACTTAATATTTAGTGAATACCAACGATTGTTTTCATACTTTCTTTATTGCTTTGCTGATTTTATTATGGCATAACGAAATATTTGTGATTTCCAGACAATGATATAAAGTATATAGGACATACTTGTATCTCTTGCAAGTCAAAAATATCACAGATGAACTGAAAAATATTCACAGAAAGTTTGTTCTAAAGTTTTTGGTCTTGATATTTATAGATAATTTCGTTGCCAATGTGAACATCCCATTACTTGAAGTAATATAATGTACGGTATGATTATATCAAGAAACCTTTATAGGTTATATCATATTTCGAAAATACAATGACTACATGTAAATTATACTATTTATACTATTCGCAGCTTTAATAAAACAGTACAATTTTGCACTCCTTTTTATAAGCTTTTTAATCTATTTTTGCACCAGGTAGCATTGTACATATTTCAGACGCCCCGTTCAAGTTAAACAGAGCGCACTCAGTTGACAAATATAGCCAGACACATGTGAATTATTGATGCAGATAAATATAACTTGGTGCTGTAGCCACGAGATGCTGAGGCAGTGATGCACTGTCCATCAAAGCAATAGCCTCCACGAAGAACCACCAATCATATGCAATGGACTCCAGTCATAGATCAAGGGATACACTTATCTTGTTAGGATTACAGGGACATCAACCAAAAGACTAAAGATGCCAGACACACTAACATTACTTTGGAGCAGACAGTAACAGTCGAAAAAAAAACACATATATATCTCATTCGTTTTTGCATCAAAAGCACAAATTTACTCCACAGCATCAAATCAACAAGGCCCATATAGAATACAGCAGTGGTATTTGGTGGTTTTAATAAACTCCTTCTTATACTTCAGGCAGCTAAATTTATATGACTAAACCACATAATAAAAAGCAATTGGATTTGGTCTCAACTCCGTGCAATTAACAACCATTTCATTAGAGTGCCTGGCGTATTAGTGGTTACATAGTGAGTTGGGCAAGACTGAAACTAACTTCTGCCAAATTCCTTATGTGACGTAGATCATTGCTTTGTTTTGTTTGCAAAAAGTTAAACAACAGTCCAAAAGCTATTGAATTTGCTCAGGCAGCCCTGAGTTTTGACCAACAGAGAGATGATACTGAGAAGTTAATTCCTGTGTTTTATAAACATTCAGGGTTGGCTGGTGATATTCAATGGTCTTTCACTGCTTGACCTACTAACAATAACAATCAATATGACGTGGCAAAAAAACACTTTGAAAGACTGACTATCTCACAATTGAGCAAAACCATCCCGCACTAAAAACAATCCTAAATCTCATAACATATGAATTTCAGACATTTTAACTAGTTCTTCCACATTTTGAATTTAACCATAACGACATACCCTTTTTTTAAATTTTCACTTTGTCTATCTCAGCTCTATTCGGCAAGGTGGCTAGCCCTATATAGTCACGTGCAGTTAGTTACAATGACTAACTCTAAAAAAAGGGGATTTACGCATACACTTTAAATTATATAAAAATGACAATGGGAGAATAGCTTCTAAACATCACTCCACACATGACCATTTCAAAGGGAAACTAAATTAAAAATGGCTATGGTACATGGCCAAATGTGCCACATGCGTTTTCCATGCATTGGATAAATGCATGGAAAACTATAAACGCATGGAAAATGCACATGGCACATTTGGCCACGTAGTCACTGCAAAGCAGCTTAGATTGCAGTAAAATATTTTCAGTGCTACAAAATTTCTTAAAGTCAGGCTAAACAGCACATCAGCCACAGTAACTTTGCCACTAGTAACCACTATAGTAGTCATTAACAGAACAGCCTATGGTAGCCAACCATGTAACACAATGACCTCATTACTTGAGTTTCCTGCTTGGAAGAACAGGATCAGGGCAGACCATGCTTAGCATAGACCATTGTCAGAGACGACCACTGTCAGAAAAGACCGCTATAAGAGAAGATCACTAGCAGAACCCACCACTGTCAGAAAAAAACACTGTAAGTAACTCACAACAGACCACTATAAGAATAGACCGCCACCAGAAAAGGTTACGATCAAAACACAAAATAGATCACTGTAAGCATAGACCGCTATCAGGATAGACCACTATAAAAAGAACACTACCAGAACCACTCTCAGAAAAAAATCAAATATCAGAAAAGACCACTGTCAGAATGGACCACTCTCAGAATAGACCACTGACAATATACCGTTTGTACTGGTACAAGGATAACGATATACGGGTATTAGAAACCGTTATTCATAATAACGGTACACTTAACAATATGCAGATCGGCGTTTTTGACTGGGCTTTCAAAGAAAATTGTGCTCTGACTCTAATTACATGAGGACTTAACTCAAGTATCTGAAGTTATAATAAAGATTTCTTCACTAAATTCAACATTCTCTTCCCATTATATTTGCTTTTCATAGGTTTTATAATATTATTTTTATTTGTTCTGACTGACATAGTTTAATGAAACGTATCATGATACATATCGTATCAGTTTCACTGTGTCGTGATAAGTATCGTATCGTTTTGAAGATAAAGGTGTACAGCCCTAATCAAAACCACTGTCAGAAAAAAAAACCACTATCAGTAAAGAACATTCTCAGAACAGACCACTATAAGAATTGACCACCACGATCAAAACACAAAATAGATCACTGTTAGCATAGACCACTGTCAGAACCACTATCAGAAAAAATCAATATCAGAATAGACCACAGTCAGGACAGACTCCTTTCGAACAGGCCACTCTCAGAAAGACCACCAAGCATTTAGCCCTTAAGAGGCAGGGATGTGTGTCCACTGCCAGGGGTCGTTACAAATCTTGCCTATTTGACATTTCATGGCTTTTCCTGTCGCCAAGTGGCAGTATGCCATGTCCCATATCTCCCAGCCTTTCCTGGCCCCTGCTATTTTATGGCCTTGTGATCCCCCCAGGTTGGGAGGGTAGCTCTTACTATCGTCCAGGGGATCCTTTACATTTCTGCAGTAGAGCAAGAGATTACAGAGTACTTGTTTGTGTGTACACAGAAAGCCGTGTAAAGAATTTCACCTTCAAATCTGCATTGCTTCTATGTACATACACACTGTTTTTGAGTCAGTGACACGATTTTAAACCAAGAAGCCAATCATTATGGCTAATGAAACGCATGACATGGATTAAAATAAGATTATGGAGACGAAATTGTCAGTTAAGAATGGCCATGGGGTCAGTCGTTCCAGACAAAACCAACATACCAAAAAGCAAAGTTAAACGGAAAACGAATATTATCTGTTTTGACTTACATCATATATGTATTTTTTATTCATGCCTAAATTGGCATAATTACAAATCATGATATGTTACAACAAATAAATAAATGAATCAAATATTAATCTGGTACAGAAAAAAAAAATTATTATGAACATAAATAATTTAACATTTGGAAG
>OW028575.1:19814557-19832057 GCA_932294295.1 Alitta virens | reverse complement strand
TTAGTCCATAGAGTGAATTATTCATTATCAGAAGTTGGATATATATATATATGAAAATGTCCACTGGTCATCACAATTTCAAGGTATGCGTGTATAGCAATTCAGCCAGCGATGGATCTAGCAAAAATACCAGTCAATATCAATAAATTAGGTCCTGTGACAAATAGTGTATAATTCCCAATCTCAGTCTAATGTTTTTCTTATTTCCACTGGAATATTTCATTACGAAAATCCATGAATATGTACAGCCAAACTTCTACAATAATGTTGTTATTTTCATTTTTAATAAATTGAAGAAAAAAATATATAAATTTAATTACACAATTATTATCTTGATTGCATCAGTCATTAAATAGTTCACCTAACATTAAAAATGACCACGCTACCTCATGAAGTGAATAAGAAAGGTACAATGACCAATGGGCAGTAAGATAGCCTCCTTAAGGGGGACTTGTCATCAGTCATGCCTTAATGGAGACTGTCCTCAAAATAACTCTTTGAAGAGAATTCCAAGAGGCCACAAAGTACCATAGATGATTAATGGGTACTTTGGGTAGCATCAGTTGATCAGGAATACACACTGAGATTCTCTTTGAGTAGTCCAACTGTATGATAGATAGTTAGATAGATAAATAGATAGATAGATGGATAGATAGATAGATATAGGAAGTGCAGCCCTCAAAGGCAAGTTCTTGCCGCTATCAAGGGTTGATTGATGAGGTGAGAGAGAGGAGTCCACCCATGTTACACATTTACCCAATGGGGGGATCCTTTACTTGCCTCAGCATAGACACTGAGTACAAGGGAACACCAATTTAACGTCTCATCCTAACGACATCCAGCTGGGATGATGCTCATGAAGGTTGGCCGGGCCTGGGAGTGAACCCGGGTCCTTCAGAGGAGCAGGCGAGCATCTTACCAGTAGACCACCCAGCTGCCTAGACATGGTAGCTGACATTTCTATTTGGACATTTTGAAAAATTTTAGACACTTGAATGTGTCTAACATGACTACTCATTGACTACCCAGATAGCATTCCAAATCGGACCAGCATCGTTTCAATGTTTGCCGCCATTGTTACAGCATCGTATTTTACCCAGATATGAAGACTATCTCACCATTTAGCATTATAATAGTATTTAATGGAGATGTTTTATTATAATGAAATACTGAAGCATAAAATGAAGTTTTTCACTGTCTGCATATGTCTAAATGATAATATATAATATTTGTACTAGCTAAAGTTAGCCTTATTAATAAAACGCACTGGTTATAAGGATGATAATCTTGGTGACAGTGAAATTACAGTTGCTATCAAAAGTATACTAATTTGAAAACATCACAATATATTTCATTTGATGATTTTCACGAAGTTATTATGATATTTTCACAAACTTTCTGGGACGGTGTACATGGCCAAATGTGCTACATGCGTTTCCCATGAGTTGGATAAACGCATGGAAAACGCATTGGTTTTGGCCTCATTATAATCAGGCAAAAACCATGCGTTTTCCATGCATTTATCCAAACGCATGGAAAACGCACGTGGCACATTTGGCCATGTACTAACTGTAAGAGTGAGAGATACTGAGTGTCAATGTAAAATCATTTGTTAATGTCTATCTGTCTCTTGGGCTGATAATTATCGATTACTTGTATGTGGTAGAATGTCGTAGAAAGGTGGGGGCTGTTGTTATTAAGATTAAAGTGCAAAATCAATGGCAATCAATTGACGTGATCCAGGGTTGAATATTCCATGGAAATCGATGTCATACTGTATTCACAAGTTCACAACAGCATAAAAAGACTCAAGATAGGACAACATACATTGTAAATATAAAATATTTACCGAAATTATGTCTGTTATTACTCAGCCACAGGGCCTTTTGGTGACGTACAAAACACAACAGCTGCTAATAGATTGGACAGAGGCTACATAAAAGCTGTGGTGAAACAGGAAGGCAGATGACAGCGTGTTATCAATATCGGAGACTAGCCATCCATGCATCATTATACTGCCTTTAGTATGCATGGAGCCACTAATAACACGCCTCATTTAATGCGCTATACACTGATCTCCAGAGCCAGTCCGGTTGACACATTTTTTACACCATCTGAAGTCCTGTGGTTGGGTGACTGTTGGATGAAATTGTGATTAAACCTAGGAATAATACCCTAATTATTGCAATGGCTAGATGGTCTTAATACAATGTGGCTTTAAAACATGGTTAACTACAGGATGGTTAAATTATTTAACAAAGAGTAGTAGATGATTAAATCTATGACATCCCACAATATCAGGTTCTTGACACTCATGCAAGATGACTGGGGTTCAGTGATGGTGCTGCCCTTCGGCAACATTTTCAATTACAAACCTAGTAAATAAATGAGTATTACTACATGGCCAAATGGGCTACGTGTGTTTTCCATGCGTTGGATAAATGCATGGAAAACGCATGGTTTTTGCCTGATTATAATCAGCCGAAAACCATGCGTTTTCCATGCATTTATCCAGCGCATGGTAAACGCACGGGGCACATTTGGCCTTGTACACATCATATGTCATAAATTTACATGAATCATTCATGCACGGGGAAATGCCATAATACCGACACAACATTTTGAATTGTGATTTGTACCAGAGCTTAGCACACATGCAACAGATCTGCTTAGCATGTTAGCAAGGCTAAATCAGGTTTGCTTTTTCGTCCCAGAGTGGACTTTGTGCATGCATGGCACAATGAAACCACTGAGGATGGCTCGAAATAGCTAATGTTGCAGTATGTTAAAAAAAAATACAATATTGTAGATTGGCAGTCCCTTGGTTCTCATTTTACACTTGAATCACACAGATTGGGTGTTTTGGACAGCCATACACAGAGCATACACAGAGCAAATCTGTTTAACAGTCTCTGATCAGTGTTATCAAAGAATACAATGCCAGCATCTGTCCACTATGCTAGGGCAAAAATGAACTTAGGCTCCACTTTGCTCGAATCGATACCACTGACAATAGAGTGGCTCTTGTTTATGCAGTGATGGAGACAGCAGCAGCAGCAGCTGCAGCAGCAGTAGCTGAAAGTCATCCATTTTACCAGTCTCGGAACATATTATTTTGACTACGCTAACATTCAACCACAGACTCTGCCCACTCAAGATAATTTAGCTCATGGAAACACTGGCATATGATCTGGTTGTCATGGCAGGATTTATATAGAACGTATTACTGTCACTAAATCTATCAAATTCTACAAGCAAATGTCATGAAGAGATGATCTTCTTACACCATGTACATTTCTTCCTTTTTGGTATATTTTTGGTATACGAATAAGATATTGAAAATTATGATTATTTTATGTGATATAAATAAGCAAATATCCTACATATATGCAATTTACTGAGCCAGATTAACACTAAGTCATGAATATGTCAAATGATATATGTCATGTAAAGCGATTATAATTGGTCCAAAACTGAAATATAGAATATTCTATAATACGATCATAATGCTTTAGTTGCTCACCAATGCAATATTCCTTAAAATTTGTTATGAATAGATGAATACTTCTGTACCTAATGACATTTTATATCGATTCTTGAAGAGTGCAATCACCAATTTTAGAACTTATGGCGAAACAGAGCAAAATGAGACATCGATGACGGAATAATTAGCATGGAAAGTTGATAAAAACCTGCTGCGTCAGGAAAACAGATCAGCATGGTGTATTCAGGTGCTGAATACATTAGCAAGACAAACACAGAAATGGACCAGCGCAAACTACATCCTAGAAAAGGATCCCCCTACTTTGCATTCCTGCCTGAACAACAGAAAATCTTTGTTTACCATGACTTTGAATCAGTGCTGATCAATGCATCAACTCTATAGACATTGCTATCATTTGAATAACATTAATGTTAGGTGCCATGGCAACCGATGTGAAATGGCCTACATATTACGGCTGTTTCGCTGCGTTAATTATTTGACCTTTTATATGACCTTATCGATATTGAAATCCCAAATTTAAAGCGACTATGGATTTTTTTACGTTAATTGTATATTAGAAAAACACACCCATTTTCATTAGCTTGCATACACTCGTATGTTTATCACACAAGCGTCATACAATAAATTTACTTTTCATTCATTGTTTTTTCATCTATGCTAATTGTATAAGTTTCTGTGATTAATTGGTGTAATATGATAATGTGATTCGTGTATGTCGTATCCATTCTGAGACTTTATTCATTTGCTCATGAACTATTTGTCTTCTAGGAAGTAGAGTACAAATTGTGCTTGCATATGTGTTTTGTCATTTCACTTTTTGTAATTTCATTTTCTTCAAGGATAAAATGATCCATATTTTTTGTTCAAAAGTACTTTCGAAGTAATTTGAAACTTCAAACTTGAGAACAGGAAAAATCATATGAAGACCAAAATACCTTGATTTTAAATCATTCTCGTGAGTTCTTAGATATACTATCCAACACACACACAAGGACGTCGGCCAACGACGGGCCGACGTGGCATGCCATAAGGTCTGAAGGAATTTGTAGGAGTTTATTAAAGTATTGGAATGATTATGTTGTATGGTTTCAATTGGTTTGAAATGCAAAAATAAAGTGACTATAAATTCATCTGCTTTAAATCTTAAGACTATTAAGCTATAAGTCATTCATCAAACAATTCCGAATTATCTTCTTTTTTAATTTTTTTATTTTACATATTAGCTGATTAGCAACACTGGGAGATAACTGGCAAGTAGACTTGAGCGTCTATAGATAGCAGTTTCCAAGTGGGCAAAATGACAAATTTTCCATAAAGACCGTTATAGACTCTAATGGACGTAAACAGATTCTATTTGCCAGAAGATAAAATTCAGGTACATTCTACGTGCAACATATCTGGTCATTCTAATAAGCCTGATCAAGAAATAAGTTGGCCATATATTGGTCAAATGAGCTTTTTTTTGCAAACCAATTTCTCAATCATTAACTCATTAATTTGCATGTGTATTTATCATTTATCATTATCATATAACAAGAGAATGTTAACTAAATGCTGTAAGATCAAATTAACTCTAAATCTAACAAACTACGCCTACATGACACAGTAGACAGCACTTTGAACACATTGCTATCAACTACCAACAAAATATTCCGCCGCATCGATAACAACTGACAGAACCATGCCAAGTCAAAATGGCACCACTCGATCCGGGATAATCTCCCCAAGCCTCCGCGTCCTTTTGTTTGTAGACAAGTCGATGTGAGCCGGATTGACTATCACAGTTATGTCAAACTACAGAAAGGCGATGCCACGGTCGTAGATTCACATATAGTGTGGGGAATAAAAAATCAGAAAATATAAATTTGATATTGACTCTAAGAAAAAAGTACTGTGAACTCTTGATCTGTTCTAGCTGTGAAATAATTGAAATGTATACGTATTTCGACAGCCGAGTTTGCGATAACATTATTGGGAATTGTATATTTATTGTATTGTATTGTATTGTATTGTATTGTATTGTATTGTATGCATCACTTTAACTGCTGTGAAGCTTAGTTGGCTTGTATAAACACCTGTCAGAGGCAAACATAATGATGAGACGACATGGCTTGTATCCTCTCCATTTCACACATTTACTCCCGTGAGTGGATATTTTACTTGCCCCAGCATAGACACAGTGTATGAAGCACCATTGATGTGGCTCATGAAGAGTGACCAGAGAATTTAGAAAACCCATGGCATGCTTGAACCTGTACTTGGCTGTTCAATTGAAATACAGAGGTGTTATAATTAGTATATTAATTAAGCTAACAAGCACCTCTCCATGAGAGAACCTTCTGAATATTTCAAATTTTGTGCACTAAATGTTGTAAAGTTTTAATCCAACGTACATATGACACAACTGCAGTACATTGAGGTCAAAGGTCACAAACAACTTCTATTTTCAGGAAAATGGGTTCAGTTGGCTTTTTTTCTCTGCAAAGGGTGATAGTTCTATAAATATTTTAAGGCGGCCAGCTTTGTTGGAGAATGCTTTAATCTGGTTCCCCAACTGGGTCACTAGGCACATATCCTTCACCAGGCTCAAATTGCTTTCATCTCGTTTGCCAGGAAACTTTTGAACTTGTCTACTTCCATTCTTCTCTTTGAACTTCGGTTTCAGATCTCAGAGTCTCATACAGAGCTCAATCAGTGGCTAAAATGTAATCCCGAGGAGGAGGAGGAGGAGGAGGAGGAGGAGGAGGAGGAGGAGGAGGAGGAGGAGGAGGACGAGGACGAGGACGAGGACGAGGACGATGGGGAAGATGGGGAAGATGAGGAGGAGTAGAAGAGGAGGCCTAACTACTGCATCTTTTCTACCTACCTACCTATCTATCTATCTATCTATCTATCTATCTATCTATCTATCTATCTATCTATCTATCTATCTATCTATCTATCTATCTATCTGAAGGACTTGGAGAGTTGCAATGTAAGTCTCAATTTTTACTTTCTTTCTTTTTTTCACCTTATAGTTTTCATTTCATTCGAAAAATTATGAGGGTCTGTGATCGATTCGTAGCCATAACACTGTTAAGATTACGCAACGTTTTATATATTGTCAACAAATTAACTGTTACATAACATTTTATCACACTGCATTGTTCGTTTGCAGGATGTTTTGAAAACGCCGCTTGGGTGTTATGCAATTTTGCTGGCTGTAATTAATCAGACCTGTCCATCACTTGGCAAAGAAAATGATTGACAGTTCGTCAAATTGATGTTTCTGGTTTTGGTAATTAAAGTCTAAACCGCGTTTTTCATAAAACTGAAAAATAACCGCTAAATAAGGAAAAAAAAGACTCAAAAGACTCATTAAAATATCCAACAGAATCTAAGTTACCAAATTCACACTGTTCTGTAGGCCGCCTAAATGGAACAAAAGAAATCAAAAGACCTTCATCAATTTTTCTTTTACCTTTTTTCAAAGAATTGAAACACATAGCACAGTTGCGTGTAACCACTTGACAGTGCGGTTCACAGTTTCCAAAGTGAGTAGAAGGGCAGAATGAGAACATGTGACAACGGTCTGTGTTCTATGGCATGATGTCATGTGCAAATTTAAAAGCCACTGTATCTAATTCGGCCGAAGACTTGGTGGCCAAAACACGCCATTCCACCTTTTATTTTGCATCCTGTAAAGCTAATTATTGTCAGTTTTTTCAGCCTCGCAAACATGTCATCTAACACTTGCTTTAGAATTGCTTTGCCTTATTCAGAGAAGAACCAACACTTCTATTCTTTTAAAATTGTATTTGCACTTCAGTGAAATGTTGCATTAGCTCCACGTCGGCCAGACATCGGCCATATTATATCGACGTCGGCCAAAGTCGGACTCAGCTGAAATGCTTACAGCTACTGAGCAAATTAGGGCTTAGCGTGTAGGACCAGCTGAGGCAAAGTAATGATGAGCTGATGAGGTTTGAGGGTCAATGTTACATATTAAAGTGCCCAGTCTTACCCGTATTTATCCCAGATAGCATTTGACATCGTATCCACATAGGGCCGACGTCGGATCAACACCGGGCTATCATCCAGCCGACGTAGCATATCATCGGATTCAGGGTACTAATGAACTCCTCATAATTATATATTTAATCTTCATCTTTTGGATTGGGTGTCCTTCTATAACATGCTATTCTATAATTAAGTAAGATTGAAACTAATCTTTTAATGATATTAAATTGGTACGATTCAAAAATGCATGGAGCTTACTATTGAGCAGAGATCTACTGACTAAACGGAGCCTCACTTTGTGGACTCGCATAAACTACCAAAATAGCCTTGATTTAGAGGCTCTGAGAGGCTTGGGCCAAAAACAGCGGTGCGGAATTTTACGCTTGGCAGTTTGATAAGCCTGGGCTAGACAGAGACAAGTGCTGCAGGGAGTTCCACAGGGACACTGCCTGAGCCTGTAATACAGACACTGATATAGAACAGCATTTGGGCCTGTGTAGATGCTAGATCCAGTCCTGCCGTATCAGCCAATCTTCTAAGCTGCACTTGATGGCAAGTCTCTTTGCTACTGATAGTCTCCCAAGACAGTGTTGAGACATGCATCAGTTCCCGACAGATGCAATAGATCCCGCATGACAATTCGGAGCCTCTCCGGTTTCTGCAAAGTGGTTATCTTAGGATCTGATGCTTAGTAAGTAATGAACCATGGAACACAAATAAAAGCTCTGAAGCAGTAGTTCAGTAATGTAGCATTAATTAGTAATCAGTCACACATGATGCCAAGTTTAACCACTTGCACGAATCTTCAAGGTAGGCAGGTCTGCAGTATACAATTTCAAGTTATTTCGTAATATATTATTCAAAACTAATTTTTATGCAGATCTAAAATCCAAATCACCAAGATGTATGCAGCATTGTGATGGTTGTACATCAATACCAACATCATGATGGCCTGGATGTCAAGATTCAAGATAACATGTTACATGGCTCAAAGTTGGATGAGCATAGCCCAAGGCGGAGTGACGTTTGGCCAAAGTCTGGCCGGTCTAATTATCAATATTGCCTTAACATCAAGACCACCTTAATATCAAGATGTTTGCAACAGCATGATTGGCTTGAATTGCAGGATAACGGCAACATCAAGACTTGCTCAACATCATAGTTACATGGTTTTAACATCAAGTCCACCTCAAACTCAATATGTTTACCTTCAAGTTCAGATTACAGTAATATCAAGATTTTCTTAACATCACCAAGGCCTTAACATCAAGATGACCATTGCAATCTCTACAAGACAGATCTGACGCTGTTATCATGCAGCAGGGTAGAAATACTGAAGAGCAAATCCATCAGAAACTTTCAGCTGCCATTGCATGATTAATAACAAACAAGAAAAACCACCAACAATCTGTTGCATCATAATTCTGCAGCAATTTTCCCACCAACACACTTCAATAAACTTTGAAAAAGCAACCACATTCCCATGATAATTGGTTTTCTACACCAAATTGCTTGTTTATGAGGGGCAAATTACAATGAAAGGCAAACGAGTGGCAAGTCAAAAGGATGATCAAAAATAATCATGTTTGTGGAGAGAGCATCTTGCATTAATCTTTTATTCTTCTCCAATGATCAGTAATGCTCTGTGTTCCCTCATTACTCCTTTTGATGATAAACTAATACAAATCGATATGGTGTACCTCAAGGATCCGCTGTGTCTCCCTAGTATTCCCTTTCATCAAAACTAACAGAAATTGATATGGTGTACCCCAAGGCTCAGCTATGTTTCCCTGTTGTTTTATTTCATTGAAGCAATATAGGCAAGCACCATCGGTCTGAAGCTTCCCTCCAGCATCCCGCAGAAGCAGCTGATCACTCCAGCATCGTTCTCCAATAACAAATCAATCTGAGGCAGAAAAGGACACCATCCCAGATGGATTATGCAGCGGCTGATGCAGGTTGCTGAGGCAGTTCTCAACAATAAACAGATGCGGTGAGAGCTGCAGGATCAAGTAAATCAGATCAAGGAAATCAGCCGCTGCAGCTGCAGCTGTAGGAATGCACACTGACAGAAAATGACACCACGATGTCACAAGATGTGCGTGTGCCAATAATTGACAATATATACACGTACTTCTGTATTGAACTGTCAATGTTGCAATTAAATAAGGTATATATCTATCATAATGGTTAGAGGGTGGTCAAGTTCGGCATTTAATTACTAGGCTGAGAGCCAGGGTAGTCATATCTGATACCTATGAGTGCCATATATAACTAACTACCCCTGGTCATATAAAGTGAGGCGTTATGCTATTAACTATATATGACAATAATCTATGTAACTATGCCAAATAGGACTTTATATCTTATGCTTATATACTGTATATTTGCACTGGATTGTTAAACCACTGGCAAAATAAGACATTAGTTCTGATTTTGTTTCTCAGAAATCACATTACTTTTACGGTAAAAATTGTGTAATACTAACAGGAGTGGATTAACCCCATTTTAAATAAAACAGCATCACACGCTGGCTCAGAGTGGCTTCAATAGCGAAGTGGCTTCAAGGTGAGATGCAATTGTATTGTAACAGTTTAGCCCACTATGCATTAAACGTCCCTGCTCCTGTCCAGCCATGTCATTTAGATTCCAGACAGCGAAGTATCAACTGCAGCACTGTGACTGGGTCCTGAGTAGAATTCTTGCTGTGCTTCTAGTTCCAGAAACAAGGTAGCGAGATGAAGGCAGCAAGATGAAGGTGCAGGAATGCCTGCAGCTCTGCTCTAGTTTAATCAAGAAAGTGGCTGCTCACCAATTATGTCTCTGACCAGCATAATACAATTACAGGTTGCAGAGGATCACCAAGTGGCTACAGCAGCAGCAGCAGCAGCAGCAGCAACAACAGCAGCAGCAGAGGCAGTGGTACTAACAGCAGGACCAACAACATCAGTAGCACCAGTAGTGCCGTGGCCCAATGGTTAAGGTGCTCACCTTCAGACCATAATGTTGCAGGTTCAAGTCCCCACCATGGCATGGAGGAACTGAGCAGATCCTCCACAACTCTTTGCTCCACTCCACCCAGGTGTAAATGGGTACTTGGCTACAGGCTGGCAGAGATGGCAATTGTAGAGTGCTTGACCTAACAAACGCCTAACAGGCTGCACACTGGGTGCATGCTCCTCAGAGATCTGAGACGGGCTCAAGTTTGATCAGGCCTGCCAAGGGTGTAATTGTGAAGTCAGCAGAGTACATCCATTACGTAATTGAAGACTCTAAACCCCAGACACATTTACACATTTGACACATTAGCAACAGTAGAAGTGATACAGCCGTAGTAATGGTGGTAACAGCAACCCAGATAACATATGAGATGTCGGCCCAACTTTGGCGCAGTGTCAGTTGACGACAGCCAATGTTGGAACAATGTCAACCCGATCCAACATGATATCTGGAAATATTGTAGCAGAGGAAGTCCCAGATAGAATGCTAGGTTGACCCGACTTAGGCCAACGTCTATGCAACGTGGACAACATCAGGCCAGTGTTGAGCCAAGGTGACATTGTCTGGGGTGGCCTGGATAGCATGACAGGTCAGTTCCCAGATAGCATTCCAAATCGGGCTTCGTTTCAATATAGCCGACATCGCACCGACGTTGATACAATTTGGAATGCGATATGGGTTTGATGTCATTTTATCACGCCAATGTCTGGCTGATGTATCATGTTATCTGGGATTATGACCAACAACAGGAGTCATAGCAGTGACAGTAGCTGTAGTAGCCGCAACAACACTTGATACAGCAAAATTATTCAGTGACAGCAGTAACAACAACAGCTTCAACAGTATTTCGTGGCAGCAGTGGTACCGTGGTGGCAGTAGTATTAGTAGTAACAACATCTGCAATAGTAGTAAGAGCAGCAGCAGCAGCAGCAGCAGCAGCAACAGTAAAGCATAACACTTGATAGCTTCCTGATGCAAATTCTCCAAAAGACCTGCCTATGACACTGGGGCTATCTGCTCTTGTGTCACATTTGCATACACAGATAACAACACTCCCAGCTCTGCTTTCATCCAAGATAGATGGCCGTCCTAAACCATATAGCTAATTAAACTCTGTGTTGTTATGCCAGAATGCCATCAGCCCAAACTTGATCAATACATTACAGTGAACGTGATATTAAATCGCTTGCTCCAGTCTTGCATGGCCCTCTCCCGTATCACTGGCATTTCAGTATACGAATAATATTGTAGATGCCATGAAAAACCCCTCTCTGTCTGTAGCCAAATATATAAGCAATCCCATTATTCCATATGCAATTCCTAAATTGCATTATACCTAGCACTTGCATCGGCCAGTTCTGTGTGTAATTTGAGCAGTATGGGGCCCATACATCAAAGGATTTCCAGATAACAATATGTAATTGGTACTGGAAAAGATGTGCTGTCATTGTACAGGTAGTGCAGGAAATTCCAGCTAAAATGGAACCCAGTATTTCGGTGATCTCACTATACCTTTAAGTTAGTAGAAATGCATCTGTCGTTATTACTTACAGCCAATTTCATGGCTATTTCAGTCTCAGCCAATGGGAATCCAGGATTTACATGACGTCTCTGGAGTTTAGTTTTCATGTTTATGAAATTGACTGCAATCAAACCTTAATCACACATATAAACCTACAAAATAAATGCAGCATAATTCTACATTGCAAGCAGGCAGCAGTAGACCATTTTTTCATATTGACCAAACCACTTGCCAGCTACGTGGTCCTCTTGCCTCAGCAACATTATTGAGTTGACAAACACTTGACTGAGAGTTGAGGAGAACAGAATTCCATCACATTCGTGACTGAAATCACATGTATGTTTGCCCAATTGTCACCAAGTGGACAAAATTGTAACCACAGTGACACCACGCTGGGGACCCATCATTAAGCATGTTGTTCATGGATGCTTGTTTGCCACTAACTATCTCATTACAATTAATGCATTCCATCAGACAAATTGGACTACATGCATAGGCAATAACTTACTAAAGTAGAATCTAATATCAATTGGCATGGTCAAATGTGCCACGTGCGTTTTCCATGTGTACGCGTTATGATAAACGCATGGAAAACGCATGGTTTTTGCCTCATTATAATTAGCTAAAAACTATGCATTTTCCATGCGTTATCCTTCGCATGGAAAATGCACTTGGCACATTTGTCCATGTAAGACTTTACCGTTAAATATGATTTTCATGAAAAAAAAATTACAGAAATAGTGAAAAACAATTGTAAAAAAAACGTTGTGCTTAAAACAGAATATGAGAACGAAAATAAAGTTAATTCAAATCATATCTTTTGTTATCAATCACATTTAATTGACTTCAACTTGGCCAAGAAGGCGTACTGTTGGGTTTCCTCATATTGTTGGAATGATGTCAAAGGAGCCACTTGTTGCTGAGCATGCAAAGTTTGTCTGTTATGTAAGTACTTGGATCTGATGGATGCGGGGTTTATGAAGCGTAAAATTGATGTTGGATCGCGCGCTGGTTTCTTAGGCTCATCATTGTGCTCGGTTGCCATGGCAATCGAATCATGAAAGAATGCCAGATTACGTAACAGTTATGTCATTGGAATGCTTGGCACGCCAGACTCAGCGCAATGAGAAAATCCCAAAAATAGACGTCAGTTCCTTGCTTTAACCAGAAACTTCGACCTTAAAACTTAAGGCGTCCAGATAGCTGCAGATAGCTGCCACAGGATGGAGGCCGCTAAAAATAACCCTGGCCTGCTAAAAGAGGACTAAAGCCTTTCTGTAGCATCAGCAGCAGCAGCAGCAGCAGCAACACGATGCAGTTTCTATAGGTACTCCTACACTGCTAACACACCTGGCAATATACACAGGTGCACTGCTTTACCTACTACCAAGATTTTTTTTTACATATAGGAAAAATGCCTTTTTAAAAAATATTCTACAGCATTTATAGCAGCAGGAAAAATCATGGCACGACACGTTTTCGATTGGTGGTGCAATGTGTGTATTTAAGATCGATTATGAATTTATGATGCTGTACCAATAAGGTAAAGAAAAAAATTTAAATAAATAAAATTTGAAAAGTTATAAACAACGGCACATATAGTGTCTTACTAAACACAATCTTAATGATATATTTACAATACTACATGGCCAAATGTGCCATGTGCGTTTTCCATGAGAAGGATAAACGCATGGAAAACGCATGGTTTTTAGTAGCTTATTATAATGAGGCAAAAACCATGCGTTTATCCAAATGCATGGAAAACACACGTGGACATTTGGCCATATAGTTTTTTTGTAATTTTACTTGATATGCTGAGCTGCTGAACTCATCCAAAATCCACAACTGACATACCATAGAACCAGATATATGAATATGTAACAATACCTTTGTGATTAGTTACTACTTGCATTTGAGGGCCACACTATCATAATTATTACAACCAATAGCACTTATTACTGCAAAATTAGCTGACCTGGCAGGTTATATTTGTTTATTTGGCAAAAACCATTCATGCTTACCATACCCAGAACACTTACTGGTCTTTTTCAACAAGCCTTACATGATATTGTTACTTGGTAAGCAAATTTGTCTGCCTGGCAAATTACCTTACTGACATTATAACGTTATGATCAGCGTCGCCGAGTCGCGATTTAAGAGTCTTTTTTATGAAAAATTTAGGTCAGACATGTTTCAATTTATGCCACAAGCGAAACACCTACACAATTTTGTACATAATAATCTTTGAATTTTGTAAATCGGACGAAAATTGAAGGAGCTGTGTAATAAAATGTATTATGAAGCGACGTCGCTAATGACGTTCATGACGTGACTCGTTTTCGTATTCTGTAGTATTTGCCAGGCAATGTAACTGACAGTGATATACGTCAGTGATATTTGATATTCTAAATAAAATGGTGATATTAGTTTATTTGCCGTAAGCACCATGTCTACAGTGCATGATATTATAAGCCACGTACAGAGACATACTGGAATTTCAAAGAGTGACATGTTAAATTGCTCATCTAAAGTGTCATATTACAAATGCAGCAAAAGTGACCTGGTGTCAATTCAAGCGATTGAAGATTTGAGAGACAATTCTATTTCATTTATTTCTCATAGTGAGAGAATCAACTATATACTATGTACATAATAATACAAAAAAATTCTACATTGTATCAGATCAAGTACACCATTTATGTGTGTTATTAAAGATTATATATATATAAACAAATATATGAAAAAGTTTGGACATTTTTCATGAACAGCTTTATTGAGCTGCGCGGTAAGTAGGAAGATACATATGAGAAAAAATCTGCATATTATTTTCTAATATCACACGTGTAATATACCTATGCATTATACATGTTATACATGCTTAAGCTGGGATCGCTTGGTAATAAGCTTATTGAATTCTGAGCACCTAATGGACGTTGGAGCTGCAAGCTGAATGCCATTTTTGCAGCTTGCTTTGGACATATACAAGCTAACAGGTTTATATTGCAGCAAGGGATTATGGGTAGTGCAGGAGTCCATTGCATATGCATCCCATGATGCTCCGTTCTCCTGCAATAACCCAGCAGTTACTCATAGACTGCATCAAGTAACAAAAGACTGGGATGGTAGAGTGTTATTAATTCATAAAGTGCACACACTTGCAAAAGGCATATATAACAAGCAGTTGTCGAGACAGACAGTCCAATTAATTTTATCTATCTATCTATCTATCTATCTATCTCTATCTATCTATCCACCTATCTGTCTATCTGTCTATCTATCTATCTATCTATCTACCTATCCACCTATCCATCTATCTATCTATCCATCTATCCACCTATCCATCTTTCTATCTATCTATCTATCTATCTATCTATCTATTGTGTGTCCACCTGTATTGATATATTTCAGTTGTTGTTCTTTAATTTAATACATTATTGTCTTTATATATAATCAAATCACATATTTCTATTCAAAGTTTATTTCTAATATACAACACATGAAAATACATATTCTGAAAACACTAACAGCAAATCTATCCATGTAAACTTAGGTCCATCAGAAAAAAAACCCCTTGTTTTTCTAATAAGGGTTCTTGGGAAAGCTGTTCTTAATGAAAAAGGTAATTGTTCTCTATACATAAGCCTTTTAGGGACTCTCCCCAGGCAAGGGATGAAGATGCTAAGCTTGCCTGGATGCTACTGCTGAGGCTGCTGCTGCTGTGTATACATCAATCTAGCAGAGCAGCTTTATGAGGCCAGCACGAAGGTCTAAGTAATAAGCCCTCCCTCAACTGTATGACCAACCTGGATTCCAAATTAATATAGTCTCAATAGTGAAGTCATCTTATCAATCAGATTAGATTCGACACATGTACATGGTACAGTCAACCTGTTTTAAGAGTTACCCAAAATAATGGATACACGCGGTCGTTTAACTTTAAAACAAGTGGCCGTTTAATAGAGGAATGAAAAATGAAAATTAATGCATATGGAGTTTGACTAATAGTGATTGCTTACTGAAGGTGGTCGCTCTATATACAAATATAGGTGGTCGTCAAGGCAGGTATGACAGTACTTTGTAAATATATTTTTTATTATGGAACACATTTGAAAACAGTAGCTCACAGAAAGGATTGGATTTTGCACCATAAAATATTAAAATGGCTAGATGGTCTTAAAAAGGCAGTTCTGTTGTATTAATGCTTCGAAACACGCAATAAATGCAAGATACAACTAAAACAAGCTGGCATATGGCAGATAGAGTCGCAAGGCACAAAAAAGCGTAGAGTTTCATTCCAGGAAATACAGCCCTCCTTAGGGGAAATACACAATGGCACGTAATGTAATATTTCTGAATATTCATAAATATTGTATACACCAGTGATTGGGGCTTCATATATTATATATAGAAAAAAGTCTTTATATCACCCGTAGTGAATACAGTTTTCACAATACCCAAATGTTATCCTCGGTAGAGTTGAATTAGGGAAACTGGTGAACATTGAAATATTACAACACAATTTTGTTGGATGCAACGCAGGAAATCGTTACTGCCTTTTTCGATATGTCATTGAATTTACACAATCTGCAGTAATTTAATTTGAATGTTAGAATTTTTTTCGGCATATCAGCAAATTTGATTTGGTCTCAATCCTAATAGGGGATGGGGATTATACTGCAACATCAAGATGCCATTAAACAAAACAAAAAATTTTTTTTGCTCGGAACTGGTTTGCATGTTTGTACTCCTGAACAGAAAATAAATTCCTAAGCGATGTAATAATTTTAATAAATTTAGGCTGTGAGAGACACAAAAGAAACTGCATGATGGAATCAGTTTTTTTTTTGTTTTTTAATTTAAGGTTTTGGCTTATGTTGCATTGAAGTTGCAACACTGCGTTAACCTCTTAATGGAGGATATAGTATAAGAAAAAAAGAAAAGAAAAATTAACAGTACGTATTCTTATTTTGTGTATAGGAAATATTTGTGATGTAATTAATTTTTAGTTCAAAAAAATAAAATTAAAATTAATACAAGTTATACAACGCTCCATGGAATTTAGCACGAGAGCTTGAATTTACGGATGTATCAACTTGTACTGTACATATTTATGGATGTATCAACTTGTACTGTACATATTTATGGATGTATCAACTTGTCCTGTATATATTTATTGATGTATCAACTTGTACTGTACATATTTATGGATGTATCAACTTGTCCTGTATATATTTACGGATGTATCAACTTGTACTGTACATATTTATGGATGTATCAACTTGTACTGTACATATTTACGGATGTATCAACTTATACTGTACATATTTATGGATGTATCAACTTGTACTGTACATATTTATGGATGTATCAACTTGTCCTGTATATATTTATTGATGTATCAACTTGTACTGTACATATTTATGGATGTATCAACTTGTCCTGTATATATTTACGGATGTATCAACTTGTACTGT
>OW028575.1:11664557-12029557 GCA_932294295.1 Alitta virens | reverse complement strand
TAATCAGAGCTGTAGTTTTATGCAGTGCAAGACATGAACAGTGATCTCTAAGTTCGAGTTGAAAGGTTCCTCTTTTTATGTTATAAAAAGATTGTGAAATATAGCCTTTTGTTTGCGTTAACAAGGTTGTGAATAATAGTGAAGTTATTAAGGTTTAGAAAAAAGATTTGTGCTCTGACGTTCCAGCAAGCCTCTCCAATTTGCGTCTTATTTATAGTTAAATTATTTCGACTGCTATCTCATTTAGTATTTCTTCTGTCTGGGGCATTATAGAAAGGACGCCATCCATTATCAGCTTCACATTCTTCAATTTTCATCACATGGCGTTTGAGTAATGGAGCTTGGAGATTTTCAAAAGGAACCATTAAAGTGTTTTGGTGGAAAAAACGGCTTGGCTTGAGCAAATGTCTTGTGTGCATGAGGTGGGCAGCATTCTGCTTCAAGAATTGCAGATCTGCTCAGCTGGATCTCAGAGAAAAACCTCACCAAGCATTGAGGCAGCGAGGCAGCTACTTGGCTGTGAAATATTCTAATTTGCTGGAAAATACCAGACATGAACCATTTCGCAGATGTGTGGGAGAGAAGCAAAGGGGACAGTGAATCATATGACGTTTGAAAAACGGACAAGAAAAGCTTTTGAAAAATGGAAGATATCTAACAACACAGCATGTATTCATATCTTTTATTGCCCAACCCACACAATCACACGGTGACATTTTACTAAAGAGTTCAGCAGCTCCCACCCAGAACACACACACTAAATGTGGGTGCAAAAGCACTTTTATAGCCACTTTCACAGTTCAAATTTTATGTTACATATAGCATTGTGGGGTATGTCATTTCCTGTGGTAATTAATGGGCAGGGTCCACTGCTTTCGAATATGGTTACTCCGCAAACCTAGAAGGACAAAAGGAGGTTAGGTAAGAGCCCTGCCCTGGGCCTGATATTCTAGGACCGAGAAATGCCCCCAGGAAGCTTATTTCACACCCTCCATTCATAAGGGGTGCTCGACCTTTGAGCCAGCTCCTTCCCTGTCATCACTCGCAGTTATTACAAAGCTGCCAGGGACACAATGTAACAGCCATGATACTAACCCCATTGGTTGCTGCCCGGAGAGCAATGCTCATTGAACAGTATACAGTGAACCTCCTCAGTTAGGGCCACCCTTGGAAATCATTGCTTTGGTTTTGATAGAGACTGTATTCAATATGAATTAAATGTTTTGTACATGGTGACAGCAGTTGTGGGTCACAGTGAACTGAAAATGTAGCCAATTTCGGTTGCCTTAAAATGAAGGTGGGTGTTGATATTGAGTGGTCTTAATTTTGGGGTCTCGCTGTACACAAGAACATTGCAAAAGGGGGTAGGCCACTTACCCCCTCACCACCACACTGAGGCTGGGGTGCTTCTCAGAAGTGCCCCACTCGTTGCGTGATGCAAGATTTTCCCTCTAACCCTAATAGGGAGGGTCAGTGGAAGCCCCGCAGCCATGCTCCAACACAAAGCAACATTCCGAGTGGAAAACAATTATTCCCAATCCCTTCTTTTTAGTTCCTCCGTCACCTCCCAGCCCCCGGAGCACTTTCACAATTTCCCCGGACTGCAAAAAGACCAAGGATGTTTTCTCGGAGCACTTGAAAGCCCCACTGCTTCCCCAGGGCTCACCCTGGCCACCTACCCTCTCATTTGGCCCCTTGTTCATCATCTCTAATTCTGGTTTATAAACGTCGAGGTTCCAAAAAAATCCTCAGCTATGACAAGAGAGCAAAGTGACCTCTGACCTCTGTTACGTGAAAACAAATTCCAGCTGAAAGAAGTGTGGAATTTAAATCCACTTTTCCCCGGAAATTTGCACCTTGATTTATGGTGTGTATTCTTTTGGGTGGTTACGTGAAATTTCACTCTTTCCTCTTTTTGCCCATTCCACGTGTAATTAGATGCACTGAGGGACGTTTCTTCTCTGCGAAAATTGGACAAAAAATGCATAATTGAACTATTATCACCGTGAGAGGATGACTGCTGTTGAGATTGAAGAGTTCTCAAGAATTGTGGCAACCCCCTCCAGAACGACTGTTTTTCATTTATTCCAAATAATTTTGTCTTAGGAATGCATGTACACTTGTACTCTGATTTGTTCACTGCTCTGGCCATTTTTCAATTGAATTCTTTAGGATCAAGATGCAGAACAAGGGAGGCATGCGGGTTTGACCTGAGTGGCTCTTTTTGCTTTTAAAATCATTTAATGCAACATGTAATCTGTCTCTTTCTCCACACATCTAAATTTTCTGGGTATTTTTCTGCTCAAGCCCCAGAGATTGTATCAGTTGATGGAATAATTTATGCAATGCTTCATGAAATCAATTATAAAATGGCCTTTCAAAAGCAGAACCCACCTCCATGTTTTTAAATCTATTTTCCCTTTGATATGTACAGTTACGCCCTCCGGCCAACTGAAAAGACATCTTGTTTGATTCGCCGGTAGTAAACATATTCTATAAGAGGGGATAAAAAGTGTTTAAACTGCAAGACAACCCTTCTGATCGATTTATTTCCCAAATCCCAGGGGCCAAGTGCTTGAGCTTGGAATGCGGCAAAATAATGATCCATTCATTTGGAAGACTGTACAAGGCCAGTGTCCTCACAGTAGGTATACCCTCTATGGCTTGATCTTCTTTGAGTGCACTCCTTAAGGCCTAAGGTCTAACACCTGGATCCAGGCTGGAGATCAAGCTCCCACGGTCCTTAAACATTCCTTTTGTTGAGTGGACACTGCTTGACCACTGCTGTCCACTGGGCACACGATAATCATATTGGAACCTGTGGTCAGGTGCACTGAACCATGATGTTGTCCGCAGGAAGTCTAGAGAATGATCGAACCCTGCTCATTGTCCAGTCTTTGATAGCCATTGTCCACGCTTAGGCAACTTGTCACCTCCTGAGCGCTCAATAAACTGTGAGATCCTCCCCTAATTGGAGTGGCTAGATGAAGCCTATTTGAATTGTTAAAGCGAGGTGTCAAGTCCCTTAAAAAAGGGTGACATGTCCAGACTGAGATGACACTTGTATCCCTGGGGAAGCTGTTAGGTGACATGGAGGCGGGAAACTCCGTGAACCCAGAAAGTGATGCACAAACAGCCCAGAGACACCAGCCTCAGGTGGACGCCGCCTCTTAAAGCTACTCTGCTTCAAGTGATGGGAAAAAAGAGCAGGTATTGTTGTTCAGTCGTCATGCCTTGGGCAATGTTTTCTACTCATCTTCAAGCAAAATACATCGCACTGCCAAGAAAGAAATTTTTAGTTTTGATAACCATGCACTCGCTAACCTTCAAAGCAAGTCCCCAAGTGCTTGGGTTTTTGAAAGATGTAGCCATTTTGGGTGGATGGTGAGAACTGGTCCTCTCACAATAAGATTGTTGATTCTCTGTTAAAGTAACTGTAGTTCCCGGGCCAAAGTAAAAGATGACCTTACGGGCGAGGTCATTCGCTGGAGGTGGATTGTAATTATGTGAAAGTAATTGAGGAAAGCCTTATTAAACAGGTGAAGTTGTCTTAAAGCGAGGTTTGTGATGATTTGAGACATTTTTGACTGCTATAAGTCAATCTTTTGACGAATTCAATGGCTGACACAATGCAAGAAAAAGACAATAAGCTCAGGCCTGGCCTTTATATAAATGTGTGAGTTCCTGGACACCGATTGAACAATATGAGAATCCTGGATACTGACTGACTCAACAATAAAATATGAGGATCCCATTGGTTTGCAGTCACAAGCGGCAAGATCAAAGTGGGTCCATCCATTGAACATATATATTTTGGGTACATAAAACCCAATGGATCCTTCTACCCAACGTTTGCCAAAAGATTCAGTGTGACAAAATAATATCTGAAATTCTAAGTTAACGTGTGTGACTTGTGCTGAATCGATAAAATGACCCAACAGGCGCCTCTGTCACCCAAGTGTTATGGCGCACTGCCTCATGGATGTCAGTGTGCAGAAAATGCATGTCAACACAGATCATAATGCAAACACAAAAGACAGGCACATCCAATGTTGTATTCCCTATCTATTTCAGGGATAAAAAAGGGCGCCGACAAACTAACAAAGGTAATATTACATGAGCATGGCGCCCACATTTCTTAATGACCCCTTGTGATTCCAAAGATCATTCCAAAGTTCTTAGAAGCCTTAGATCATTGCAAAAAGGCTTAGATCATTGCAAGAGGGTTCAAGGGGGGTAGCTAAGCCATTTATATGTCTTCACCCCACCGCCCACTTCGTTTGTACAGACATTTTTTACGTCACACGACTGTCAGTGACTGCCTACCTTGTGATTAAGTAATCGTACACTACTATATGCTTGGTTGATTGAAAAAAGAATCCCCTCAAAATACCTTGACCTATCCTCTTCCTAATTTCATGTAATTTCTCATCTGAGACTTATCTCAAGTAGGATAGATTACACTTTTCCTTATCTTGGATATAATTATTTCAAGGTAGTCATTACTTTTTTTTCCCTTTTCATTCATAAAGAAGGAACCAACTCAGCGGATAATTTTCCACATTTTATTTTCATCTAGCTACAGTATCACATTAAGCTCTCTTGGATTTCATCAAACCTAAAACTAAGGCATTTCAAGTTAAGTACAAGTGGCCGCAGACATCTAGACTTAAAGAAGTCTATTTAAGAACATACATTCAACATTAAGACATAAAAAAAACAATGGAATGAAACACTAATTAAATAGAAACATGTAAATCAATATTTTAAGTACATTTAAGACAAGTTTTAAAACATGTATTACAAACATGTTTAACAACAAGAAGTAAATTTACTTTTAAGTACGTTGTGCCACAAATTAAACAAGGTAAGTACAAATTAAATTGTGTAATGTGTGTCCCTGATTTGGTTTTGTTTTGTAATCATGTAAATGGATGTAAATATTTTGCAAGAGTCAACAAGTGCATTTAACAGGATCGTGGATGGAATAAAATAACTCATGATTGTGTAAAATAGTTCATGAGATGTTCACCAGGGTCGCCACATGTCCTCCTTTTGTTCAGTTTTGACATAGGCCGGGTGGTGGCGCTGCATGGAGACGTCTAAAGGCTGTTCGGGCATTGCCCTGTGGATGAGCTCCCTCTGCATGGGGTGATGGTTGTGGGAGTGGCCCTGGTGGGCAGGTACAGGGTTGGGGTGCATCAGGGGGTGAGATGTATTCACCCCGGGGGAGGCAGGGCTTCTGGCCGTTCGATGCTCGGGGCGAGTGGTGTAAGGCTGGGGACGCACTGGGGTGAACGCCCCCCTGTGAGGTGATGGAGGGGAGTCCACCTCTGAAAAGTCTTGCGCAGCAGGGGGTGAGATGCTGGGGTAGGATGCAGGAGACAAGGGCATGCTGCCTGATGCTGATGATGGCCTGGAACGAGGTGATGAGGGAGAGGATGATGGGGAGGGGACGGAAGAGGGGATGACTACGAAAGGTTGAGGGGATGAAGGCCCTGTTGGTGACTGGCTTCCTTCACTGTTGTTCTGCTGCTGTTGCTGCTGCTGGACTCCAGTGTAAAGTGGAATGATGTATCCAGGAACTTGCTGCCCTCCTAACATGTTGCTTGGAATGACAAAGGCCACATTCCCTCTGCTTGGCACGATTCGGACACCATTGAAGTTGTCATTTTGGGATCCTGTTTGTGCAACAGAACCATTTGACAGCACACTGAGTGATTGCAGAGCTGACTGGAGATTTGGGATGGAATTGTTGTTGATTTCTGGCACGACATGTGATCCCTTTGGGGCCAGCAGAGGTGGGGAAGGTGGCCCACTGTTGAGGGATGCAAGATTTTTGATGGCAGTGGACGCTGCTGACACCTGGTGTGAGCGACTGGAAACACCGTGAAGACATTTGGTCAGGTGGGCAAGAAGCCTTGAACGAATTTCAGGGGTCAGTCCTTCCAGGCTGTCCACGTAACGATTAACTTCACCGACACACTCGTTGAAGCCAGTCTGGTACTTATCGAGCACAGATGGGTCTTCAGCAAGAGCAACTGCAAAGCAAATAAATGAACATAAGTAAAAGTGCAAACTATACATTTCAAAATTTCATGTTTGTTCTAAGATCATGCGATTTAGCGTGTAGTGCAGTCATATCCCTTTTAAAAAATGTTTGCCTATCATACGTTACAAATCCTTGGAGAGTATGTAAAGTAAAATACTCGCACATGGCTGGCATATAGTTAAGTGGTTTTTGTTTGATGAGCATTGATGCTACAAATGTGGGTGGTGATTTCAACCATTTCAATGTTTGCTTCTATGGGTGGAGGTTAAGTAACTTAAGGGGGTTCTGTGTTTTTCTTTTTTCTCTGTTGAATAAGGGATACTTGTGCGTAACGACCCTCAATGTTACCCTCATATATAACAGTGACTGGTACGACGGCAGTTAGACAACCTCTACAAATTACACAATCGAGAGCTCAGTGGCAGTCAACGAAAAGCATTCATCAGAAAAGCCAAGAGCTCCTCTAGCTGCACTTCCACTAATTTGAAAATTATTCAAGTTAGTCTTTACTTCTAAAGGTTACCCAAGCCTTTTTGCCTGTGGGAAACCAACTTCTTAGTATTCTAATCATAGCCTGGAGGTTCAATTTAAAGCTGAATTTGAAGTTGAATCAATCAGGTTAGCAAGACGTAATCTCAGCAATAGCCTTGGGTCATGGTGATTTTTCGGTTTTTATGTCTCGGGGCTAGGAACAATGACTTGCAAAACCATCAACAAAAGCTCAGTGGCTTACAACTGCGAACTGGCCTAGTTATGAGTGCATTAATTTGGTTAAAAAAGCCTACCTGTAAATTGTTGTCTCTGAATTTGCCTCAGGTGCTTGACTGTCATCTCCAAAATGTCAGCTTTCTCCATCTTATGGTGTCTAGTGCCCTGTAAGGAAAAACCCAAGTGTCATTCTTTTGATGTTGGTAAAATTATCAAGATAAATGTCCTAACATGTTAGCTCAAATGAGTTACAGTCTACCATGTTATACATGTAGCAGCAAATGTGGTGTCAACCATCAATCTTAATTACTTCGTTGCATAGATTTTGATGAAGTGTCTGACAACGTAAAAGATACATACCTCCTGTTTCATGACATCTAGCAGCAGAGCTTTGAGCTCAGTGAGACTTGCATTGATTCGAGCCCTTCTCCTTTTTTCCATGATTGGCTTTGTGCTCTGAAATTACAAAAATGCAAGTGTTACTCAAGGCAGAAAGATTTTTGAATAAAAGAAAAATAGATAATAACTCTGTTGCGCTTCTGAAGTGTCTGGTTTCATCGTTATCTAAGGACAGCAGAAGGCACACGGAAACCACAAGGCAAGGAGTGTAGTCAGTTCATATAAAGGAGTTCAGACTTCACAAGAACCCTTATTTCGGGTGGAATTTCGCGTGGAAATGCATGCGGTTTTCATTGGAATGGAGAGAGGCGAGCTTACCTTCCTGTGTTCCGTGGGGGAGCGCCCGGGTGACGCATTCTCGCATTCAATCTCCGTCTCAGGCATGGTGCTTCTGTGGAGGGGTGGAATGTTGATGGGTGGAATTCCACAGCTATACAGGTGCACAGAACAGGTGATGCTGCTGCTGCAGGTGTGTGATGAAGATATTCAAGTGCGATGAAGTTAGTGTCCTTGTATGTGACTCAAGTCTGTAGTTTACTGGTAAATCACAGGAGCTGGTTGCCAGGTAGTACATCCAAAGGCATGAGTGAGACCAAGGGACTGGTTCACCGCTCAGTCACGGGTTAGAGTAATAAGTGAGCTCTGCACCTCGCCGCTCGGTCCTATACCCCCGGTCACGGCTGGCTGACTTTAACGCAAGCGTGTCCGTCCTGTCGGAGCGTCAAGCAGACGTTGCCAGGCCTTATGCCATATGTTAGGAGGCGTGTGATTGGCCAAGACGCTGGCACGAGTCTGGCTGAGACGCAACTCCTCGTGTCAATCATGTGCCACGAAGCGCATCCAACACGCGCTCAGTGAGGGTGACCAGTGTGGGAAAACCACGCCCCCTAGGTGCACTTGCCCCTGAGCAACAGACCGAGTCCTGCCCCTTGTCAGGCCTTGTGTAAAGGAATGAAACACAACAAGCCACAAGGGGTTTGCTTCAACCTGCTTTGGAGGATCGAATGCCTCATGACGACCCATGGGAACAGCTAGCATTCCACCATACATGGATCCATTGAGCCCCTATGGAGTTTGACTTTCCTTAAGTTTCCACGGGCAAATAGGAATAGATGTCTCAGTGGTCAGATGTGTTGGTCCCACCTGCACCTCAAGAACCACTAGTCAAACTACACATCTCTGGATCCTCCTAAAGTTTCACCAAAACGTGCATTGTCAAAACTGCAGCAGTTCAAATGTAAACCTGCACAAAGAATGCATTCCACGCATAGGGTACCTGTGTATCATTGTCAGGACTCCAAGCTTTACCATCCCATCATTACGTCTGCCTCTGATAGGGAGTCAAATGATGCCATGCACCATAATTGAGCAAACACCCAATGCCTTTGTTAATGACATATTATTACTACACGTGCCAGGATAGGGACATGAATTATTGTAAAATAAAGATTTGTGAAGTGCAAGTTGACTGAGTCATTCTGCTTGTAAAAGTGTAACAGCTGGCAACAGCAAAGCACTGCTGTCCTCCTCATTCATAGATAGCTATAAATCCCAGTCCTGATTTAAATTTAGTAAAAAGAACACTCCAGTTAGAGTGTGATTTCCTAAGATGAAGTAATGCTTTAGCCATGTTTTTGTAATGCTGGTGTTGTTCCTGCAAGGGCTGCCATGCCTTGTGTGGCTGTATTACGATTTTAATGCCTGCCTCTTTAGGTGTAAACAGACGGTTGGTGGGTTGCGTGCATCTTGCATGGGTGCTTGAGCCCCGGGGCATTTTATTTGTGACAAAATGATAACAAGCTAGAGGTGAGCATCTCAATATTAGGTCTCTATCTCTACAAGAGCCTATTCCGGGCTGAAATTAATTTGGAATGGACATGCAACCCGAGCTACACTGTGTTACAGTGGGCGGGAAGTAGTTTAAGACTTTCTGTATACAAAATTACGGACTGGGCTCCCACTATGGTCCCTAAGTGGCCATGGGTGCTTCCCCCATCTCCATTCCCTGTAAATAGGTGGCAGAAACTAGAGATGGGGTTTTGCATAACCTTTGTGCTGAATGACAGACTGGAGAGCTAAATCTAGGCAAATCGGCTAAGCTGCTTGTCCCCATAGACCACGGGTAATGTCCATCTTCAGGTGTCCGTCAGTTGAACAATAGGCCCCACTTGAAGATGAGTTGGCCCACATCACCTACTCATCGAGGCACCATCTCCTCCCTCAGCCTCCTCCTCTTCATCCCCATGCTCTTGCTCTGTCTTCTTCCCTCATCCACGAGTTTACCAGCAACTTGAGAAGGAACTAAGTGGATATGGCAAAGAAAGAAGAAGTGATGCCCCATACGGAGACCATAACAGGAGCCAATTAAGAAACAAAAGGTCATTGGGAGTCCACACCACCATTAGCAGCTTCTTAACTGTGACTTAACTGCAGACAAAATTGGGCTTAATTGACCTGAGGTATTGCATACCAAATCAGATTATTATATTTCCTTGGTACATTTCACTGAGGATGGTAATTGGTCATAGTGTGGTTATAGTGTGGTCATAGTATGCATGCTAAGCTATCAACCACAAATACCACTTGCTTTATTATTAGCAGTCAGCATTTTGTATGATATTCAATATTCTTGCGTGATAACTCATTTTTAAACCACGAATTTTACCAAATTGCATGTACACTGTATCAAAATATTGTACTTCTTAGGACAGCATTTAAGCTGTGACTGAATGGATTTAAAGCTTCACCTCATCTGGCGACCAGTAATTTGGGTGTAAACCTCCTGGAATAAAGGTTTACTGAGCTTGCATTTCCAATCAGTGTTTATTAAACAATGTTTTGTGTAGGTGACTACTTTGAGGTTGTTAGAGGAAGTCTAGACTTGGCAGCCTTGACATACACACAAGGGTCTGGTACTCGTGAGGTTTTTACATATTCTGTGTGAGCTCTTTCCACTTAAAGAAACTACTTGAAAGCAAATAAAGCTGAGAGAGAAACCCAAGTAACAAAGATTCTAAAGTTGGTAACAAAGATAAGCATTGAAGAAAGACTAGCATATGTAAGAGTGTTATAGGCAGAAACATGGAGTGAGGAATGCAGGGAAAGTGATATGGTTGAGATTTGTCTGAAATCTCCCCTCTGCCTAAGACTTGGCGCCACCAAAACTGCCCATTAGTTTTCCTGGTCTTCTTGTGTTTCCTGAGGACCTGACAACCATGAAATGCATTGGCTCACAGACATCAAGTGGTACTTCATTAAGGCGATAGAAGGAACTCTACCTCCAGGATTGGATTTGCCTTGAGCATTTTCAAAGTGTGTGTGGTCCACGATAGCCAGAAAAATCAACTGATGTCCATGGGTCTTTTATGCAACCTGACTGATGCAAGCCCATATCGTAAATCCAGATTTATGGCAATAAATTCAGACACAGACTCAGATTTCGTATGTCCAATTATGGAGTGTTCCAGACAGGATTTTTTCTGAAGTTCCTGAAATTGAGACATCCATGGCAGTGAGTCATACATCATATATATTTCATATTTTCAACCTTGGAAATTTGGAGGGAATTACCACATTGAGAGCATGTTTTGCAAATCATATCGCAATTTTAAATTATTCTACTCATGCCGAGTCTTTCCACTCCCTATTCTGCATATTTAATTAGTCCTACATATTAATTGTAAACTGATGCCTTAATGCATGGTAATTAAATAAAAGATTTCGAAATAATACTGAGTGAATGGCATGAACAACATTTCGTATTCTGGGCAGACAGTTCATTCATTTTACACAGACAATATTTCGTTTGTTAGCACAGTGTACGTTTTAGTTGGGAATGCAAATTCTATACATCATTATTTGTTAATGAATCCTCACAATCCAATTTCCATGGGGGCTTTTGATAGACTTGTTGTGTAATTTGCATTGTCTCCTTGTTTATTCTGTTGATGTGGGTTCTTTTTTGCTATTTTCTTCATTTTTGATAGGATAGTAATGTGTACCATAGGAAGACGTTCTAATTGCATAAAACACAATGACTTTCTTTTCTACTTTTCTTGATGATTTGTGGGATGCACCAGTGTAAGTGATAATGACTTCACACGTCAGTCATTCAAACAATTCCACAGAAAAGAAATACTTTCGATGTGATAATTACTGCCCTTATGTTTTTTGTATGCAGTAAAAGAAATGATCTCTCAACAATATACAATGATGTATCTGATAACTTGGAGCTGAAGGAGCTATTGTATTTCCACAAACAGTCTAGTGATTATGGTCAAGAGTCGCAGTTATTTGAGAGTTTTATATCCTTGCACAATGCAACCCTTGTTCATCTTCTACCAACCATTGGGAGCATCTATCAAAGTAACTGTAAAGATATATTTCATGTGCGCAAGATGAATTTCATCTGGAGAAGATAAATGTCATCTCCTTTAATTCATCAAAATGGCAAAAAAAGGCAATGGGACCTTGAGAAGTTAATTACAAGGCATTTAACAGCTTATGATACCATGGGATCTCATGTACACAATAGAGGCAAGGTTTTGACTGGTACTCCATAAGAGAATTTCTTTTTCGACTCATGCAGCATAGCCGTGGGCGTTTTGAGACAGTAGCTTGCTGAGTTGGCCATATTCACTGGCTTGTTTTCGTCTGGTGCCATTTTGTGTCGTTTCAAAGATAGGAGGCGCCACTGCACCCTGCTGACCTCTGGCGGTGAACCACTGGAACTATCGTTACCTCGCTTCTGAGCTGAGTTTGGACCCTTTCTGAAGTCCCTGAGACTCTGATTGACATGTGTAGGCTTCGAATGGATAGTGCATATAATATAATCCCTCTTGAGACATAAATAGTCTTCTGCTGGAAACCAGACTGGCACCCGCTTCAGTAAGCACATACTCCATTGAAATATTCCACTCCTACCCCTTGTTGACTGTTCCCAAAAATACGTCTATCCAGAAGTTGACAGATTTAAGCAACAATTAATTGAATTCAAGCAAAAGCTACCAGCTACATATTCCATCAATCTTCACTCACTTTTGAGCGCACATATTTTTCTTCTTACATGCTTTTCTTCCCCCATTTCATGGACCATGTTTTTTTTACTTCGGATAAGTCATACAGCATTATTTGCCATAACTTTGAAAGCAACCCTTGAAGGTGACTTGGTGAAGGGTCAAATGTAAAGTGCCATTACTTCGTAATTATCGCCTGGTGAATAAATTCTCAAGAGTGATTTTTGTCCACCTCTGGGATCTCACGCTTTCGTTATGTTTAGTCTTATTCTTCATATTTGTCCTGTGCATACAACGGATGAGTGGAGGGCCTTGTACTTTTTTGCCCCGTGTTATCAATATATTAATTGCGCATACCGAGTTTGTAGGGGCAGGTCTTCTGTAAATGAAGTCATTGAATGGGATGGTGTTTGATAGATTTTGCATTTTTAGATTGCATTGAACAGGCCACAATAGGTTTGTGCAACACAAGACAGGAATAAGGAAAGACAGAACAAAAGGAATACTGCCATCCAGGGTTACAACGTGATAGACATAATATATGAACATAATATGGCAGGTAGCCCCCTTCCCACATACCTCCATTTTTTAGATTTTTTTTTTCTGAAGTCTGAGGAGCGTGCAGGGGCTAGGGCAAAGTCTGTGTTCCTTCAGCTGGTCTCGCCATGAGAAAACAATCGTGTCACTTTTGTGTTTTGCTTAAACAATGAAGAAGAGAAAAACCAACTCCACTGACAAAGGATCCGTATTACCTTTTCATTGTGTAAGGGATTAAGTGAGCACAAACTGCGCATTCTGATTTCTCTGTTTGATGTGGGGGTTTGAAGTGAGAGATTTCAACTTTTTTGTCTCTCCCAGATAAGAGTCAGCCAAACGTGCAGCACTTGTGCAGTGAAAACGCAGCTCCCAAAACTACTGAAAACTCATTCTATGTGCTTCAAAATTGTTCCATGTGCTTCAAAATTGAAGTATTGTGTGAGATATTGTGCCAAAAAGGGTAACACTCAATACAAGGGTTATATAGGACCTAAAAATAGCTCCTTTACGTGATCCAAAATCCGAACAGACAAGTTCCAGGTATGATCTCCAATCTCCATGCTTGTAAAATGTACATGTATGGAAATAATTAATATATATATAGTGAGCTATTTAAAATGACTGCCTTTTAAACTTTTAAGCAATTTAGTCCATATATAACAAATTAGCATGGCGACATTGAACACTGGAAATCTCTTGTGTCACAGTGCACATAGCGTAGTTATCTAACTTGGAAGACCTTTTAAGCTATTCAGGGGGTAAGTTAGTCGCTCTTGGACCAGTTAAAATGTCTCAGAAAGTTAGCCATTTTTAATAAATTTCCAGTCTGCAAGATTTCCAGTGAGATTGAAAGTTAAGTAAAATTTAACAAGCTGCAGTCTGCATTTGAACAACCAAATTTCTCAACGACAGATGGCAATTGTTCACTGACTCAGTGTTGGTAAACTTTGAGTAACTTCATTTCTGGATAAATCATCAATGAGTAAATGTAGCATCTCTGGGAACAAACAATTTTCTTTCTGCTTTCTTACTAAGCGAAAATTACACAGGTGTGTGATCATATTCAGCTTTGAGTTTGGACAGCCAAGCAAACTTCACAAGTGAGGGTTTTAAGGCACACATGCACGTGGCTGTTTTGTTAGGGTTCCTTTGAAGATTTAATGGATCCATTTTGGGGGGCAAGAGGGGCGCGAGAAGGGTGAGTATTGTACCGCCCCAATCTGCTCAGAAGGTGACCCACATGGGGCCACTTGCCCCCTGCCCTTTAAGATGTGTCAGTGCAGAAATGCACACATAAATTTCATCTTTTTATCTAATTTGTTGCTTTACATAAAGAGCGGCCATTATTTTGAGCGAGGAGAGCTGCTCAGGGCTGGTCGGTCGTTCTTTGGAGTGTGGCGCGAGGACTTGGTCGATTGGGGCGGTCCGTCTGAAGACGCTCTCCATTCACGCGCGCTTTTATTGGGGCGTCGTCTGCTCTTTGTCGTCTGCTAATAAGGCAAACGTCTTTTATTCCGACTGAATTGGTCACTGGCAACGGTCCACTGTTACAATTCCAGCACTGTCGTCATCATGGGCGACACCACCCTGGCTTAGTTGAGATTCTGATATTTTGATATATATTCTGAGCATTCCTTACTTTTGCTGAGTGCGTGTGAACCTCTTCGTGGCATTGAGATTTGCCACTAACTGGCCATATATTGAGAGACGGCCTTGCGCCGTTTATAAATAAGCTCTCAATTGGTATTCTCCAAGGCTAAACGGGCGTTATGAGTGGGACAAAACAAGTGCTGTAAAAACCGGCTGACAGGTTGCAACACCAAGTCCTATTGGATTTTTGTGAACCCCGGCACGACATGAGAAATTCATTCCAGCCCATGATCACGACATCTTTAAGCTGTCAGCCTGCATATGCTGGTCGTTATAAGGCTGTCCAACACATGGGCCGTTCTTGTTCAGCCGATTCGGGTGGAAGACGATTTGGTTGCCCTGGAGACCTGCTGAGGGTCAGGCTCCCCCCTCGGCCACTATCAATTTCTCTCACCCTCCCGCATTCCTCTACCCTGCTAATGAAGTTATTAGTGTATCACTGACCATAAAGGGTTCAGGTGGCGAGAGATATGGGCTTTGTTGGGGCCTTGTAATTTGCTACAGTTTTGTTTCGGGGGGAGCAGGGTCAACTGCACTTGGCTGTCTTTGCCTTGGGCACCCATCCCTCCCTAACAGTTGCCTTTTCTATTTTTTCAAATTTCCACATTTGCACTGCTTGGGTGGCATTCTTCTTTCTCCCTGTTTCCACCCTGTAAATATTAAACTTTTAAAAGTTTTTCAGTTTAAGACTTGGTTGAGTAAACTGGGTTAAAACTTTCTCCATATACTCCAAGTTCCAAGGGCTTCAGAGGGACCGTCTCTTGTTACAAGTTGGATTTCCAAGGATTAATCCAATGTTTGTGTAAACAGCACTTGGCCAGTTCCCTTGACACCTTTCAATCAAACGCATCTCGGGGGATAAAGGGCTTCTTTTTTGACGTTTTGACGTAATGTCAATAAACTGCCAGGATGGCAAACTGGGTACTTCCAAAGAAAGGTGAGACGCTCGCTTGCCTACCAAAGGTAACATCAATGTGGCAAGTCAACCTGGAATACGACGAGCAAGTCATCGGAGTATGCAGCATTGTCTTGAGAATAAAGTTTGGACGACTCCACTAAAATGCCTCTTTGTGTGTGTGATTTTTTTTTTTCTATTATGTATTTTTTTTTATCTGTATACGCACTAAACTGTACCAGGATCTGCAGTTTGCAAATTCGGGCAATTTTCTTTTTAAAAAACTGGGCCATAGACACATGATGAACAGGATGCTGAGTACAGTTAATCATCTACTGCAGGATGTCTTAGTGACTGAAATGGTGGACAGAAAGCACTTTTAGTTTCTTTATTACTAATTTGCATGATGTTTCGTGACCAAACGGCACGAGATATGCTATAATTGCTATATACAAAGGCTGTGATTTTTAGTGTACATTTATATCAAATAAATATTGCGTATACATGCATCATGTACTGTAAAATAAAACAAATGGATAGCTTCAAGGGAAGTCCTTTTCCCAACTTTTTTCAGTGTTGTACATGCAATAAGAAAGGAATTTACAACTACATTGGGATGTGAATGTTCCTTGTAAAATGTTCTAATTGAATGACAAAGGTTGATGAAGTTGATAAAGCTTGCACAATTTTAGTGTCTTGCATTGGGCATTTTAAATTATTCTAGACGTGTTCTTGGTCAAATTTTCAGTCTGAAGTGGATTACTCGGCTATGCGAAATTTCTCGGCTGTTTAATGACGTTTAAGATGTGGTCATCTGGTCATGACCCTGCTCGGACCTTGGCCAATTACTCATCTTTATCATTTATGGAACCTCAGGGCTTCCATCCAAGACTCTTTGTGTGTGACTCCGTCCGTGAACTTTCCTTGAGTTCAGGCTTTGTGCCGTGATTACGCCCAGGAGGCGAAGTCTGGTGATCGAACAAGGTAGGAATGCAAAAGATACGAGCAATTGGAGAATGAGAGGTCTCAGGAAGTTTTCCTCTTTCTCCTTGATCTTTCAACTGATTATGAGTGTCCCCAGAGCCAAAAGACCTGGTCAAGAATGGCCACATTTGTTGTAATGACCCGTAATGACCAGCGGGTCACCAGGTCAATGACCCCTGACACGCCCAGGTGCGAGGGGGGCTGCCCCCGCTCAGTAATTGCCTGTAACACTAACCCTGCCAACAAAACAGCGGTCAACACTGCCTGGACAATCCGAGGGGATAGGTCCCGAGGTTAAAAAGCACCGAAAACAAGAACCTCTGACATTCTGAGTCTGTCATGGTCACTTTATCCCCTTTCAAGAAATACTTGGTCAAAATCACAAGGCGCGAGGTTTCGGTTTTACCAAATGTCACAAAAATCTTTGTAAATCTTTATGAAGGATGTTTAGAAAAGCTTTAGACCTAGAAGCCCTTGATGTCTTATAAAAGCGAATAATAAATGTCATGAACATGACACGTGACACCTCAGTATGACCAACTCTGAGCTAACCCGATTTTCCACCCGCTAGCTATTCAATTGAGGATGGTACTGGACAAAGGTCACTGGTCTCTCATGCTTCTTCGATTACCTCATGCCCAAATAAACCACATGCATCCAGTTGCCATAAACGGTTACCTCCTTATCTAATGCATGCTATGACAACCATAAACATGTTAATTCTGTTCTTCCCTAAATATGGCAGTCAACTTTTATTATGCATATATTACCATTTACCACAAGTTTCATTTAGGATGATAGCCCAATTTCAGTATCTAAATGTCATTACGGATGACAGTGTATTTACACTGCAGATGGTAGCTAATATTCATTGCGGATGACAGTGAGTCATGCAGAAGAAATGGAATGATTTACCTGGTAACATCAAAGAAATTACAAACATAGATGGATTTAATAAACAACTGAAAAGGAATGTGCACATGTAATATTTTATCCTTATGTATGTTTTTATACTGTTATAGATTTACATTTATTACTGCGGTTTTTGTAAAATCTTTTAATTTGTACATATGTAAAGGGCATTGCTGAAAAAAACGTTTGCACTGAGAAATTTAACACTTTTAAAATATATTCAATAAATAAATATATACTTAACTTCCCTTAATTATGTTAACTTGTCAATTCCTATATATAACTGGATGTGTCCTTTCATTTGCATTTCATCATCGTGGCCCATGCACTGTCACCATGATGTCAATTGAGTTGACAATGGAACCTGTTTTGAGTTGCTCTTACCAAGATCGAACTTTCTCACGAACTGAAATTCTTGACCATGCTTCTGTGATTTTGAGCTCTTTATAACTGAGGAAATAAATCACTGCAATGTATTTGACTGTAATCACTCGTCAGCAGGTACTGCATGCTTGACTAACTGTAAAGTATCATAATTCAGCCTTGGCCAACAAATCTTTTCCGTAGAATAAGAGATCTGTTGCACTGGAAATGAGTAGAAGATCATTCAAAGCACTTTACAGAATGATTTATTTATTTATTAATTAAAAAATATATAAAATAGGTAGCACCATCAGTCACTGTTTTTCAGGTGGCACATTAAATATGAGTAAGTTTAGACAATTTTTACTGTCTAAAATTATTGCCCCACAGCCATTTTCGACAGATGCATTAGTCTTAGTCCGAGCTGTGAGATTTCAAAAATGCATGATACTTTTAAGTTGGAGGGGCCTTGTATATCGGTGTACTATGCTGAAGCAAAAAAAGACCAACCATGGGGTAAATATGTAACATTGTGTGGATTCCAAGCCTTATCACCTCATCATTATGTCTGCCTCTGGCATATAGTAATGTAAGCTGGCTATATAGCTTCAGACCAATTGCACTGGAACATAGACAATTTGACATTGAGTGGACATAGGCAATTTGACATTGAGTGGCATATCGTGGTAATATTTTATGGTCATGTGCCACTCTAAGTTTAGCGGACATCTCAGATTGCCATTCGAAAACTTGCCAATGTGTTATACCATCAGACTATGTTATTGTTAAAACTACCAATGAATACTTCATCCTTCGAATGCCTTTTGACAGCCTTTCACTTCCCTTGCAGGTGCAGGGCTATACATCAGTGCACGAGATAAAGCACTGTACTCACTAATAATTCCAACCTTCATCCTCTGAACAGGACCAAGGACAGGTTAATGACAAATGAGGCCTTCTTCTTAACCTCCACAAGTACTTGGTCCTTTCAATGATGTTCTCAAGTGATATTATAATGGTATTTTTAGATCATTTCCTTAAACTCTTGCTAGAACAACACATTCAGTGTTTGAAATAATTGCATCCTAAGTGGTTGGGGAGATGAAGGCACAAAGAACAGTAAGAGCTGTGAACTATTCAGAACAGACTGCACACTGAAAGTTTGTTTTTGACCAAGATCCTAGCTATATTTTGACGGGTGTCCAAAGCAGGTTTGACTAACAAGTTGTAGTCAATCTTAGTACAATGTAATGTTATATAACTTATATATTTTAAGGAATTATTGCTGTATGACCAATGAAAGATTAAGAAGCATCGGTAATGCCTTATTAGTAAAATAAAAAAAATAAAAATAAATTACTTTATGAATAACATTCTTGTCAGTATGCATTGATAATAAAACATCTGAGATGCCTTGTACTCGGCGTCTATGCTGAGGCAAGTAAAAGACCCCACCCATAGGGTAATAGTGTAACATGGTGTGGACTCCAAGCCTTCATCTCATCATTACGTTTGCCTCTGACAGGCCATATAAGTTGGCTAAGCATTAGATCAATAGCATTGACACATCATCACCTTTCTAGAATGTCAAATCATGTTAAAGGACACATTGTCATTCCATGTGCATCAAGCAATTATAAATCCAATCACAGGGGGCATGATTATTTCTTGATAATTTCTAGATAATTTCCCTATTAATGTCATTATATCCCATCATATAGTCTGCATGCACAATGTATGCCATTGACACTACCTACTGAAATATTCACTCAATGGAAACATGCATGTGAGAGAAGACTTAAAAAAACTACAGCCTTGAAAACAAATCTGATAATACCAGTAATTTGTCCTCTCATGCAATTACCTTGTCTGCACCTCATTAATTGGTGGGTGCTATTAATATGAAGAGAGTACTTCGAAACAATTACGCTGAAGGGTTCACGAGGGACAATACCAATACATTGCATTTATTCTTTGGTGTAAGACTGGTGCATTGTTCGTGATATAAATATACTACTTTTACAATATTGCTATACCTTGGTACATATCTGGCCACTGGGTACCATTTTCACCGCTCTAGGTACATGTTTAGATAGTACCTAAAAATGTTAAGATTGTGTAAACCAGATGATGGTTCTTATCCGAGATATGATAATCACAAACATGGCCTTGGATCTAATGATCTAATCTCACACTGGTGGCAACTTTTCACACCTCTGCTGTTTTCTTGAATGGAAATTAGCACCTTACCACAGAATGTATATTTTTTGTGTGGAAATAATTACACCTTATTTGATTAATGTTGAATGCAGAAAAATACACACCTTTGCACAACGTGTATGTGGCTGTGTTGCATTTCTCACCAAATTACTTTTGGTATAGGATCGACTATCATATATAGCATAACAAACTTGGCCTGGAATGCATTTCTGTGTTTGCTTTTGTAATGGAAATGCAGGCAATTAAGCCTCACAGCAGCGCAAACAGAACATAAAATTAATCTCGATATATCTTGATGCCGATTCTTCTTGGGGCGAAATTCAAGGAGGACACCTTTTATTTCGTGGACGTAATGTTAGCCAAGATGGCGCAACGCCTGTTCTGGGCCGGACCACGGGGTTCTCAGTTCCATTCAGGCATGTAATAGATATGGTCATTGCTACCCTTTTAGGTTTTTCAATTCAAATGATTATAGCTTTGGGCTGATCTTATCTCATCTTATCAAATAGCCCGCAGCACCGTTTCGTCCCCAGTGCATTTGATTCGCTCTTTCCATTAACCAGTAATGCACTGAGAAAATACGGATTCCCCCACGCGGAACGGCCTTGTGTGCTATCGCCGCTTTTCTCTGATCAGCTCCAATTCGAGCATTTGTTGGATTAAAAAAAAAAAGTCAAAAGGCGTTAATAGTTTCTCCCAAATTGAATTCATTGCCACCTATTTGCAATGCAAATACATTTGGTTAAGTTCGATGTTCAAAGTGGACCGCCATTTTGATCTGCATTCAATTCCAAATCGAGACGATTAGGAATTTGAAAAAGACTCAAGATAGAAAAGTATCTTACGTAACAGCTACCAGAAGGACTAGCGATTTCAATACCAGAGATGCTGCCAGTGCAGACTTAGAACAAATTATGATACAACTTTTTAGAATGAACCGGAGTCAAAGGACAAGTGCAAGGAGCTGTTTTTTGGCCTAGGCCTAACTGTGATTGACAAGAACCGAACTCATGAATACATGACCTCACTTAAAATTCCCTTTACAAAATCTGAACATATGCTCTTGAAAGGCACATTGGGAAGGCGGCTTCATCTGACAGCTTTCACAGTGTTACAGATGGCTTGCCCCTGGTGCTTTATTTCAATTTATTCCTGGGAAAGATCTGAAAAAAGCCACAGCGGAGTGTAATATATTGGGGAGATTGACAATAGGGAGAACGCCGTGTTAGTTGGCGCCACTGTTGCGTCGGCTAAGACCAACGCGACGCTGGGGGCGAGAGACAGTCGGGGGGGCCATCCTTGGCCATACATCATAGCCTGTCTCCGCTGACATGGGCCCCGTGCAACGCATATGCGGGAGGGGGCGCTCGGGGGATGACTGGCGCACGTGCGAACTCCCGCCAACAACCAGCCATTGTCCTGAAGCCTAAAAACTTTGAAAGACGCAATGTGAAAGAACTCGGGCACCCCAGAAAACTGTCGCTCTGTCTTTGATGGCAAACCAGACAGAACTAAGATAGGTCTTCAAAGCTACAAAACAGTACACAACCTAAGCATAGTTACACAAACTGCATATCTGAATTGTCACACTCCTACAGATTTGTGCATTTAAGTACATTTTATTTGTTAAAATGATACAAATTTGAGCACAATTACCGTTGCGAAAAAGTGGAGCTCTAGTTCTTTTGTGTGTGGAATAAGAAAAAGTAGTACCATTTAATGTTTCTTTTTGGAGATCATATCAACAAGTAACAATTTCGTAGTGAAGTGCTGTTTTTTTTTTAGTTGTTTTTTTAGAACTTTACAACAAAAATACAAACTGGAGAATTAAGTTCTGTATGTTTTTAGGTTTGAAACGAGAAAGTGCTTTGTTGTGGCTTAGCAAAAATGGCTGCCATTCTCAGATTGTGGCGATATAAATCAATCCAAGATTAGATCTTTCTTGGTGCAAAATACTGAGTAATCATAATCCAAACAAAAAGTCAAACAGGCAAACAATAATCTACTGTTTCAGAGGCACGTCTTATGCAAAAAGAGTGAAGGTAAATAACATTTTCAGTGCAACAAATTACCCTTAGACCTGGCATTTCTTTGTAAACATGGACATTACCATCCATTCACTTGATGGCAGTTTAGTGGCACCTAATCTTACTTGTCTCCAAATTGTTAAAACATCATTATTCATGCTTGTCGAAAAACTAGCCAACAATTGCGCACACCAGAAAATTCCCCATGCATCCAAATTATGACAAATGTGGGTAATTTTCCCCTGATACCAAAATCGCGGGCAATTTCAGGAACCAGCCATTATTACCATAGGGTCAAATTTCAGTCACATGTATTTTTGTTGGTTGTAAGGAAACACGACTTCTGCAGTGTGACTTCTATGAGTGTGAACTGTATTTTCTTGGTAAAATTGAGAAACCAGAAAATATTAGGAGACTAAGGTCATAGAGATTCACCAACAACTGAGAAGATTTCCCAATTCAATTGCAAGTTGTAATAGTTAAGAATTTCTAAAGAAATCAATTTAGATTCGGTGCAGTTACTTCACCATTTCTGAAATTCGAAATTAGATGTTTGCAAAATAAGGCGTTAAGCTATTTACCACAAGTTGAACATTTAGGGTTGCTAAGTGTACACATAAAGCCATGTGCCCACAAAAGCATGTGGCAAAATGATGGCTAAGAGGGAAATTAAAGAGGCTGAATATCTCTGCATGAGACTCACCGTGAAGGACTAGTTGGTTAAGAAATAATGGCCATGAGTCCCCCTGATTACTGGGTGCCCCTATCCAGACATTATTTGGGTGTCGCCGAGAGCAGACAGCCCATTGCAATTTATGATTTGCAGAATTCAAACAGAGATAAAGGGTCATTGAAGTAGTCAGGCCAACTCACCGACTGCGCACCTTTATGGACTGTTGTATAGTGGCTTGCAATGTCTGCAGGCCAAATAAAAAAAATGGCCCCATGTCAAAATGAATAAACGCCCTTATGTCAGGAAGTCTCCAAGATCTTCTGTCCAGGGTTCGTGGAGGTGCAAGAATGCTAAAGCAGCCATTATTTGGGATGCCCTTAGAGTTCCTAAGGAGTCAAGGTGCACCCTAAGGAGTCACCTGAAGAGTCACCTCACTGGGAGATGCATATGTTGGGATACTAGGAGCACGAGCATCCCTTGTCTGCCTTTCAGCTTCAATAAGAGCCTGTCATATTCCCAGACTGAGTTTCCATTCTTGAGGGTTTAGACTTCTGTATGCACTTCACTAGGTGTTATGTCAACTGTCACACAGCAGATATTCCTGATATTTCTGCGTTTGATGGGTGACTGTGACAAAGCCCATTATGCCAAGTGGTTCAGTCCCTTTGGTCTACCCCCACGCTCCAATGGATTGGATTGGTAGCATCCTGAAGGAACACCCTGGGGCAAAGACAGACCCATAGACAGAGCAACAGACAAGTCTCTTAGTCGTTTTTGATACTCTCATCACAGTAATGAGCAGCTGATTATGACAATACTCCAGCAATTAAAAGTCTTCAAACTTTGACAAACCCGTTGTCACTATGGGTGGCCGGCCCACATCAAAAGGGGACAGTGTCTCATCAGGGAATTACCCCCACCTCCCTAAAAGGTTTAATTACTGATCGCCTCATTCTCGCTTCTTGCAGCCTCGTTGTGATGTCTGAATTTAGACCTCTGTTCATACACGTGTGAAATGCTTAAAGTCTCTCCAGGCCTTTTAAACCAAGCTAAGGATTTTGAACTGGAGCACCAGAAACTAGAGAAAGTATTTCTTTTTTGGTTGATATATGTAGATATATGTAGGTTTGTCAAAGTTAACATCGAAGTTATTGTTCTATTATGTCTACAGAAAATTGCGGTAATAATGCACATGCCTGCACGATTAAAAGTGTTACTACATATAAAACATAAAAATCTATTCCAGTCATTAACACTGCATTCAATAAAAGAGTTCAAGGCCCCACTTGTGATATGACTGGCCAGAAATGTATTAAGGTGGTGCAAAATGTTTAATGATTCTTGTCATGGCTTAAGCAGCCATTGAGGTGGAGATAGGGATCTTTTGCAGGGCACAATGCATGCATTCCTCCCAATAGGGATCCATTGTGGGACCGCCTTAGTCACTAAGCTGGCCGCCTGATCAATGTGGTCAATCTGCCCCGGTCATGGTCAGTGCACTTGACTGACCGTGGGAAAGGGATCCAAAAGCATGTTAATTACACGCCCTGGATCCTCAATGGGTTTTCAATGGATCTTGGAGTGCTTGCAGAAAGCTCTCCACATAGCTGGACACAGGAGTGGACAAACGTGGACAGTAGATGGCCAATCACTGCAATCTGGGCAGTGGGTCACCGGTCACATGCAGTCATTTTTAAGGCAAATAGCAAATAATCACTGGGCACAGATTTTGAAGGGCAAATTGCAGTGATCACTCAGCCCAAGGCTATGTCATGGCCCTATACCAAATGACCCAGCAGCACAAGGAGTTGTGGCTCTGTCGTCTGTCCCTGAGAAAGGCACACATTGGCCGCACAGGCGTCCAGATAAAGTGTCTCTACCAAACAAAGGGGGCTAGGGCAAGAGATCGTGGGTGCACCTCGCCCTGTTGATCCAAACATAACACTTAGCGGACGACGTGTTGGTTGCCTACATGCAGGTGTTGACGTGCAAACACGCTGTGGTCTTCTGCATCCTGATCGCCATATTAAGTCAGTTGATCCCTCTTAAGACCCTTTGACTGCTCTCTCATCATCGGTCTGACCACGTTTCCAAACTTTCTCCTGTTAGCGTTGGGTTCCCTTCATGAAAATGCCTTTTGCAAAACGACCTGTCAATCAAGCAACTCCCGTGGTCTTGGCACACATGATGATGGTCTAGAAACATGTCTTGAAAATCAATAACTTTAAGTCTTTTCAGATTAACACCCCTCCCATCCAGTTGAACCATAGCAATTACACAGAGCCACCGAGCCCCATTACAAGTATCTGTGTTTTATTCAATCCAACAGAAAGCAAAAGCAAAGGCCAACCCACAGCTTGTGTTTGGTCTTCGTTCTTTTCTTAAAGGAGAATGCAAACGTGTTCAGCCTTCTAGTCTAAGTGCTTATGGTGGGTGTTTTTTGAAGAGAAGCGATCCCTGTCTAAAATGCCCTCGAGAACAATGTTTATCTTGCAGAAAATCGATATGTGTTTTTGGGCACACACGGGGACAGAGAGTTTGCCTTCTGGAATTTACTGGAGGCCAAGTATTTTTGTGCGGAGCATGCAAACGGTCAAAGGTGTGTTTTCCTCAAGGAACTTAAAATGCCACAGTTCCTGGGAAGACGTTGAGCTGACATCTTAGCTCGACCAGTGAAGGTTTGCTAAGGTTTGCTAAGGTTTGCCAAGTCAGAGCAGAGGTCTGTGTGGCACGTTTCCCCTTTCAGTAGTCTGCCCAAGTTCTGAACTTATCAACAAGTGCCTTTTATGGAGATGACGAAAGGCCGGCACTTGATAAACACCCAAACGCACGTCTCTGAGTAATGAGTCTGCTTTTGCACGCTGCCCTGCAGCTCTTGCTTCAACAGTCAACACGAACCAGCAATGCTTTATGGCATGCACTCTATGCTGGATCAGGTGTCCACATACTTACCTACCTAAAGGGCAAACACTTTGATTGCATCACAGAATTGGACTGCACCTTCATGATTGCACAAAACACTGCAAACTTATATCTTCGTTTGGTTCATATTTGTTTAATGTAACTGTGATCCCCTTGCTTAGATTACAACAGGAAAACTCTACATTTACTGTTTATATGGAAAACTATTAATGGTTAGTACAGGGTGTGGCATAAAAACTTGCACCAGCAGCTACTGTTACCTCTTTTGTTATTACATCAATTCACAGTGATCGCATGCAGCTGCAATCATACACACAAAAGTAATAAAAGTCCTAAATTATCTTTATGAATATATTTTCTTATTTCCTCAAGAATTATAGATAATATGGATCTAAATATAGCACATGCACACTTATCACACCTTCGGGTCATTTTCACCTCAGCCTTTGCAGTACAAGTATTAGATTATGTCACTGATCATACAGATGTGTTACAGACACCTTTCTTGACCTTTGCCGCCAAAACTAGGCCAAATAGATTCATTTTTAATAAGAAGGTAGACCATTGACACCTTTGAGGTGGAAAGTGCCATTTTGGATTCTGATCAATTTTCTGTCTTTTCTGTCTTATTAACTGGCCCATCCTGCAAATCATGTGATATTTTCCAGATTAGTTGTAGATTCAAAAATTCCCTCTGGAATGCCATTATATATCTGTTTTAATTTTATGACCTTGTTGGATCAAAACTGGAACCAACCTTCTTATCATCTAATACCATAATACATATATATATATGCATGTATAAAAAGCATTGAAGGAGGATTCTCTGCAAATATTATATTTTCTGAGGCTTCAGAGGTGTATTAACTAGGAAATCTCTCATTTGTTAACTTTTCTGCAACTAGAGACACCATGCAAGCAGACAGAAGTCAGACTTCTCTGATATGTATTGTCTGACATTAGAAAATCAAAAATATCACAATGACCAATGATTATACCCCTGACTAAATGTGGCAAAATTTTAAAAGACCTCATAAGCATTTGAGTAACCTAGAGCTATCCCGAAAGAGGAGAAGCCGGTGCAAGTTTTTAGGCCGCACCCTGTATTTAGTATTTAGTTTATTTGGCATCATATGAATAGAGTTATTCAAAAGCATACTTCCAGAAAACATACATTAGGGTATTGATACTGAGGTCAGGCATCAGAGCTCTAGTGAGCTATGGTTATGTGCCTGCCTACAGGTTTATATATTTTTAAAAAGTGTAAAATACAAAAATCAAATAAAGGAACCACTTGTCATTAATCAAGACTGTGAGTTCATATGTCACATGCTTGGCGTAGGATATGATAGGCCTGTGGTTTTTACGCAGAACAAAGGTTTCGGACAAACAAGAAACTGAAAAATAGAATCTAGCTGTGTAGACAAGATCAGTGATTAATGGGACTTCAAAATTGGTGTGACAACTGGCAATGCATTTTCACACGGTTTTCATTTGAAATCAATCTCTCTATAATATAGGAGATTGGGGTAGCCCAAATGTTTTGCAGATAAATGTCTTCAGAGGTGCAACCAGTGTAGTCTGAAGAAAGTGTGGAAGAAGCAAGTCGTGTGTAGTGGCGATGTAGTACATAGTAAATCCTTGTGCATTGACTTGCTTTCCTTATTGTTTATAATTATTGCCTAAATTCCTTCTTGCTTGTATTCTGTCTTGCTTGCTTTCCTTCTTACTTGTATTCTGTCTTGCTTTCCCTCTTGCTTACTTTCCTTGCTTTCTTTCTTGTTTACTACTTTTATTGTTCGTTACTTTCCTTCTCCCTTTCTTGCTTGCCCTCCTGATTACTTTATTGCTTGCATTCTACTCTGCCTACTCTTTGCAAACAGCCTGACGTTTGAACTTGCCACTTGAAGGTTTGATTCGATGCACGTGGGCTGATTATGCAATGGACTTGGGTAGACAGAAATAGCCACTGATAGACGAGAATTGGTCCTGATGACCACTGGTCAATGAGCGAGTGGTCTGAAGAGCTTTCAGGTCCTTTTAAGTGGCACACAAAAGGATGGGGATAGGGTGGCGGTCAATTTGTGTGGTCAAAGCTGACCACTGAGCACCCGCACTTGATGACGTAACAGTGGTCAGTTAGGAGGTTCTATTCTCCTGTGAATGATGTTTGCCGTTTCTCCCTGCTTATTCTACTTCTATTCCTGGCCTATACTACAGGAAATGAAATCAGCTGGCAAACCAAGAACAAACGTCCCTAGAGCCTGGGGACACATTACTAGCAAACTCCACGTAACTGCGAATCAAATTCATTTAAAGTGCTCATGGGATGGTCACCTCTGTATTGTCCAGGTCCTCTAGTCCACTAAGCTTCATTCTGCAACAAAGGACCAAAACTCCCGGTGTCAAATGAAGGGATAATGAGATCCACGCCTCTTACTCATGCAGCTATGCTGGTGGTCTGTTAGGTGGTATGTTTGGTGCATTACCAATTACACAATTTGCTTTGCCCTCAACCTAAAAATCTAATGGCCACTGAAGCGATGTTTCTATTGTTTTATATCTGAGGTGATTACTTACAGCAGTCTAGTGCGTAGCTTGAGCAGCCCAAACAAAACAGTTCTTGATATTCTATCCATATTAGAGCAAGCTGGTCCAGTGGTAAAAGTGTCGGTCATATCGATTCTTGACGCATCTGTGTGTGAGCTGGGTGTAATTCACATTCAAACCAGATCAACAATTCTTCAACTGTGTAAAGTGGCTATGTCATTAAATATGTGACCGTAAAAACTCAAAAGCACCTCATAACGCATTACTAGCTCAGCGGTTGCGCACTAGGTTTCCAACCATTGGGTCCCGGGTTTAATTCCCGGTCGAGCCTAAGTTGGTTGGCTGTTTCATCCTTCATCTCATTGCCATGATCCCTGCCTGTCCTAATAAGCCCATCAGGTGCAGAAATACAGAATGTTGAGCTCTAATCCACCCACCCACCATGACCTATTACGTCTGCTGAGACATCTAACTGATCATAATCTTCGAGGTTATTAATAACCCCAGGGATGTTTATGACTTTCTTCTGGTCCATTTAATCGTAAAATATGTTGTATGTTGGAAACATAGGACATGTAATACTAAACTTCCTGTATACATCTTGGATGTGCACATTTTCAGAAACAAACTGTCCATTTTGTTACAAAGATAAAATTATTCTCTTGAATATGCCTTGACAAAAGACAGCGTTATTGAAGCCTCTCTTGTCTTGTGATTAATTGTATTTTTTCCAAGGCTCCTTTCTCTTGAACTTTTTGAAGGCGTGGCTATGTGTAGGAGACACACACTTTAGTTTGTTGCAATTTCCTGCCTGAATGAAACATTAAACTGTTGTTTTGATGGTTGTTTTTAACGTGGAATGCAACACTGAGTTATACACTGCCGGATTGTTCTGAATGCAGTGTAGTAAATCATACTTTTATTTTATTTTCAGTTGTAAGTTGCACAACCAAAGGAGTTGATATACAGCGGAACCAGATGTTAGGACCACCAAATACATTGGTCAAAAGTCAGCCTGCCATATTGATAACTTAACCAAATTATAATTTAGAACTAAGATATTATATATGGCCAATAAACGTACTTACTTACATACCTACTTACGTACTTACTTACATACTTACTTAGGTACTTACTTACTTACTTAGTTACTTACTTACTTTTAACTTACTTTCATAAAATATGGTTGACTCTCGACAGCGGTAGCAATCTATCCTGGCTGTGGCTATAACTGGCTAAAGCCAGCCACTTCTGTTTCACTGCTAGCTTATACTCTCGCCTACTAGCACTTGGCTAGTAGGCACCTATACTCCTTAGCTCCAATGTTAGAGGTGCAGGAAAGTTGCAAACAAGATGATGCAGAATCCGGTCCCCTCTGGCCTCATGTGTAGGGTAGTTGGTTTGAGTTCCTTCGTGGGGTGAGGTTGTAGACTAGGGGTGGTCAAAACCTCAGGTGGTCATTGGGGATATAGTATTACGATCTCGGTACACAACTACCTCGCCTACTAGCACTTGGCTAGTGGGCAGCTGCTCTTTAGCTGAACTGTTAGAGATGCAGGAAAGTTGCACCCAAGATCATAAATCCGGCTTTGAGTAGCCAGCTATAGCCAGACAGCTCTGTTTAATGGTCGGCAATATCGTATAGCAGAAGTTGTCTAACTATGTCTAGGTTCCATTTTATACTTACAGCTAGAGTATTTCACCCTGATACTAAGAATATAGGCCAACCTCAGAATTAGACTACATGTAGACTACATTTTCCTTCCAATGTCCACTTCCATTGAACTTGCTCCGTTTGATCTTATAATCTTTTATTTCATTCAAAACTTTATACTGTTGTAGCACTATTAAAAGTATTCAAAATTCAAAAGAAGAGCCACTGGGAGGGCAAGGAGACAGAGGAAGACCATGATTTAGTGTGACATTGTGTGGAAAGCATGTTGCCAAAGTCACAATGAAGTGTTGTCCCAGGCTGTCCAAGTGGCCCACCTCAAGTACTACCATATTTCTCAACTTTCCTGGCCTTGCCTTTCTAGTCTGCCCTCGGTGACTGCTGTTTGCTGCAATTTCAAGCAATGAAGGTTTGATGACATGTTATAGGATTTCTTTCATACACCAAGCTCTTGGCTGCCCATCTACTTTTGCACACGTCCTAACTTGATCTGTTTCAACATGTTCATTCACAATGGAGCTTCTTTCTTCTTTACCCCCGAGATGAAAAAACGGGTCCGCCCAACAATACGGCAAGTTGCGACAATTTTGTTCGCAGTCAGTGTAAAAATTGCTGTTGTTGATGACTCAGTGATTGGGGGAACACTGATTTTCTGTCATTATTTTGTCCACTGGCCATTTATTTTCAGCGCCGGTCAATTATTCCACTCTCTAGTTGGAGATTTGGGCGCTCACTTAACGACAAGTGGGGCTGGCTACCATCCGCCATCTTGGACCTTCACAGCATGAGGTGCAACTGAGAAAATTGCTGGGGTAATTTCAGCAGGAAATCGAAGCGCAATAAAGTTATTTCAAAATCGCATTTGCAAGTCTACAAGGTCCTCACGCAACAAGGGAATGATTTATCGTCCATGATTATCCTTTTTGGTATTTTAAGTGTTTTATATCCTCACCATTGTTGGGCGGCAGAAGATCATAGGCAAGCATCGCATGGCTGTTTTCACTGATCACATGAAAAATGCCCAAGTGAATGAAATGGTAAACAGGCTTTTTGACCTTCCAATCCTCTGTAATTCTCGAGGCAAAATTACGAGATCTTTCTCACCATGGGAAAGTCGGACCAAGCCACAGTCAAGCCCTTTGCATGGCCCTTTATTCCTGTGAACAAACCTCTTGTATAAGACAGCTGTGCAGAAAAAGGAGAGCAACACACAATAGATTGGATTTCAAGTCCTTCTTTGTGGGGTGAAATGCACACTGAAATTGAAGGGAATTTCTTAGTGATAACATTGCTAGAAGCACACGAGGCCTTTTGTTGTTTTTCTTGACTTTTTGTTTCAATTTCTCATGGTCACTTTTTTGGTCCTCTCCTTTTAAGTCTTTTGGTTGTTCAAGACAACAATCACTGCCATGCATTGAGGGGGTATTGTGCAGGAATGCTATGTGCTTTGAATATCTTTAATGGGAATAATTTTCTGAGACTTCTAAAGTTTCTGTTCTTTCCATGGTCAAGTGTTTACTTACTTTTTGTGTATAATATTTCTCCTCTTCTTTGTAAATAACTCCACAATGAAAGTGGGCGACAAAGAGTGTTTTTGCAGTAGAAAAAAAATTAAGAATGATTGAAATGAACTTTTTTTAAATCTTGCATAAAAACACTGGTGGATCTTTCCAAGCAAAGACACAATTGCGCATGCAGTATGGTTATAATATTCCATTTTTTATGAACTTATTTTAATCTGGCAAGCTTGTTTTTAACCTGGCTGGTTTGTTAGTTAAGGGGTCTTTAGTGCAAGCAGCAGGCCATAGTTGTTTCCCTAGAAGTCCTGGGCCTCCTCATGGCAAGGGTGGTACTTGTATAACACTGTGGATGAAGACTTGAAATCCCTGTGGCCCATGCACTACATGACTCATTGCAATGCACATTCTACAATTATGCCAGTCCAGCTATCCCATACCTGGGACCATATGCAGGTAAATACATCAATGCTGGACAGACCAACAATCCAAAATATTATTAATTTTGACTATTGCTTATAAACTCTACTTCTGAGCACCTGATTAGATGATGATAATGCAAAGTAGAATTGACCAAGATTACCATTAATATGATTCTCTTGTCTTAAATACCTGGACAGATGTGATATGCATCTTCAAAGTGCAATATAATTTTGACTAACAAACTAAACAGCTTAATTACAGTCACTATTGTGCAGCCATTGATGGCCAACAGAAGGCCCAGTACCATCAGCCAACTATATCATTCACATGTTGTTTGTGGCGAGTTAGATCTTCCCATGTAAATACTTTGCAGTGTGTCAAAAATTACATGTAATTTTTTTTTAAGTTTTTTTTTTTTTTTTGGGGGGGGGGGGGGTGGATAGTTACCATTTTCCTATAGTTCATCTGCAGACAACCACACTGCAAAGAGCACCTCACAGTAGTTAAGCTCATTATTTTGAAAACCTTCTTGATAAGGACAGTTTTACCTGCAGCGATGGGTAACCATCTTGTAAAGGTTAGGCCACACTTATGTCTGTCTAGAAAGCCTATAATGTGAAGTGTTGTTGGAATAATTATTTATGAATTATATTTCGTTAGTGTTACATATTACATATATACAATTAAAAATAAATGTTTACAACATTGTTGCACTCATTGTACAATAACCTCAGTGTTGCATAAAACATCAGAATTCCAGAGCATCAAACTTCAGCTGCAATTCAGCTCACGATGGTTCTTCGGTGTCTGGAGGACTCATCTGGGAGCACAATTGCAGGCCGATTGCCAAACACCAAACAGATTTGCTTCATGTTTCGTTTACCCTGGGACACCCCTGTGCAACCTTTCAACGGCTAAATTAACTTTCCCAGGTCATTGAAAACACGACCAAAATACGACATATTGCAAGATACAGGTTATTTTTGTACGACAGGTCCTAAACCATTGGTGCTGACAGATATTTTGGTATTCCTGGGGTGGTAGGCAAAAAGGTTAGAAAACGACTTCTAGGGGTGAGCATATGGGGTAAAGCCTTGCCTCAGACAGGGTGACATCTCTGGGGAAATTGATGTCAGAAATCGCCGCCCACTTTAACCCCTAAGGACCCTGGGATCCAGCATTTATCTTTTCCCATCACATTAATCTTTCCTTGTGCCCAGTTCAACTAAGTTTCAAGTGTCACTTCTCAAGATGCACAAATGACTTTGGTGTAGGTTCCTGTATTTTTTCTAATCTTGGTTAGGCGACGCCAAACCACCAAAGTTACAAGAAAAACAGCCCCGAAAACGTAATTGAGAACTTGTGAAACTTTGGTGTTTTGTCTCCCATGGAATGCACTTGTAATGAATAGAAATTGCTGTCATGGCTGTTTAAGCAATTGCTTTAGAAATTTAAAGAAAGTGTAGTGACACAAAAGAAGTGTGAAGAAAGAAATTCTGAAAGATGTGGGCTGGGGTGCCTTCCATAAAGGTATCTGAGTTGATTCAGCATGGAAGCATCAAGTTGCATAAGAAAATACCGAGCCATGTCTCATTATGATAAACTCAATGGAAAGAGCATGAAAAGAGGCATACTTCATGTACTTGTCTCATTACATTTAGTATTATGATTTGGGAAAGTGCACAAGGCTTGTCTTCCAATCTCGCACGAAACCATGCTGAGCAAAAGATAGTAAAAATGTTGGTGATAAAAAGAGAAGAGTCTAAAAAAGACTGAACAATATTGGGACGGACAATGAAGTCGTCGGTGCCTTACGCTGCTCTGTCCCAGGGCTTCGTTCGCGCGTGTCACATGGGGCTGCAGTCGTCTGGCCCGCCGCCATCTTGTGGTCATGTGACCAGCCGCCCGTGGCAACCCTCGCGCCGTTCCCACGATCAGACACCTGTTAGCAAGAGGACCATTTTGGTCAGTAGAGGGTCCAAGAATGAGGTCCAGTTAGAGTGCAAGACCCTCGTGGTCACCCAAACAACCACTATGCACCCTCACACGACATGGCCACCCTCAATAGTTAGAGAAAAGGAAGGAATTCTCCACCAGATTGTCATGAAGCGTCCCCACGTTCCCATGGTTACCCACCGCAGCTCATTGCAAAGAATCCAATGGAAAACATCTTACACTTGTCATAAGGAAATGTGATCTATCTGGCTATTTTCAACTGGTATTGTGTCTGGCTGGATCCTCCCCTCTCGTTTTTACAAATTTCAGTCAAGTATTTCACAATGCTTAGAGCCATGACGACATACAATTACCTATTTGACTTCAGGGAGTCCATCATTTCTGGGCTTGACTGCACCTGGCTGTGGATGAGGGCTACCAAGTGCTCTTGCCAGAAAAAGAAGAATTACACGAAAGTGTCTGTTGACTTTTTTGAACATTAGGGTTGGTGCCAAAATCAAAAAGATAGGAGGTGGTATACTAAACACGATTTCAGTGCTTTTTGCAAACTTGACCACTTCTTGGTGTCCTGAGTGTTGGTCCTGAGTGTTGGTCCTGAGTTTGGACCTGGTTATTAATGCGTCATAAAATACCCTTACCCTTGAGAGGCCTTTGCATTTTGAATTGGAAATCAGAAAAGTCCAAAGGCATTCCTTTACAAGCAGAATCGGGGTGGGTTTGGGGCATACAAAGCAGCTGAGATTGCAGCGGGGGTTGATCACGGGAGCCATCTGTAGGGGCATCTATGGATCCACAAGGACAGGTGAGCCTTTACCCCCGTGGTCACCCAACCGTGACTGCACGGATCGCTTCCCTTGTTTGTCAGTTGACAGCTCCAACCGCACAGGTGGGCGTGATTTTCCCACAGATCTGTGGAATGCGGCGATTTCCATATGAAAGCTTCTCCCCCAAGATTGACGTCTCAGGTGTTTACCCTGCAAATTACCAGAGGGAGCTGTAGCCAATGGGAGACTTCTGCTCATGTAAGCTGGCCCCTGATTGGCTGGTGCCCGATGTAGCTTTTTTGCCAAGGTTTGGTGGCCATGTGAGCGGCTCGGGGTGACCACACGACTTGAAAACAACACACACACACAAACCAAGACGGACAGTAATGTAGTTTGTGTCCTCTCATCAACTCACGTGGCTAGAGCAAGGAGCAGCTCAGCTGAGCATGTAAACAACTGTAGCAAAAATACAACAAAAATAGGAATCGAAATGGGTGAGGAAAATTCGGCTACATTGGTGGAGAACAGGGTGTCATCCGACGCTGCAATTGACTACAAAAAGGTAAGTTGTATGGCAATAAAACTGAAGTTGTGTGTTGACAAAAACGGTATATCAATTCCTTAATGTGTTTATTTACATTGTTTTATTTTTACAATAATATTAACTTAGTTATTTTATTTTTTTCAGAGCACCAAACCCATCATGGAAAAACGCCGCAGGGCAAGGATTAATGCCAGTTTGTTGGAACTTAAGGCTTTACTTTTGGATGTCATGCGACAAGAGGTGAGAATATTTTACAAGACAGAATAATTTGTGATCAATGTGTGTAAACTATGTCAATCCATGTATACGTGTACTTAATTCAGTCACAGTAAAATGTATATTGGCAAATCTGATGCCTTTATATTTTTACTTATACGTTTTCGGGCATAATAACAATCAATTTTTAAAAGCCTTAATTTTAAATATTTTCTTTAATCTGTGCAAATGAGTTGGTGTTCTGCGAAAAGGCATGACTGTATGTATTATTAGCTGTCTTCAAAAACTGCGAAAGTGTTGTGGTCTATCTGTTTTGTGAGTCTTACCAGAAGGAAATGAGCCATGAAAGCTCATGGACCTCATATGTTACGACTCAGTGTCCATCTGGTCTCCGCCATAGTGTTGGACAGGGCAGTTTCTCAGGCTCTTTAGTTTTTTTAGTCTCTTCAAGACAAAGCTTCCTGTTCTCAAGAAGCTTTCATTTCTCAAAAGAACCATTGGAAGTCCTATAGAGAGCCCATTGCAACAACAAGGGGGATGGCATAAGAGTATCTTTTTTATTGGGCAAAAACTTGGATGCACATGAGTGTGTCTAAGAAGATTGCATCCCCAGTCTCACGCCCTGGGCTGACCCATGCACCATGCCTGGCGCCCTGCATTGTGCCCCCGTCACAGTCCACTTGTGCCCCCTCCTCCTCCCCACCACCTCAGAATGAAGACACAGGAGAAACTTTGTAGCAAAAGTCTTCTTCCCAAGCACGTGGTGCCATTATGCAAATCCAGGATGCCCTTTGGGACAGAAATCATTGAATTAAACATATGGTGCAGCATGGAAGCACAGTTAGTCACTACCATTATGATGCCTCACATTGTCTAATTGATTTGAACCATCACTCACCATTGCTTAAAAAAAGAGTTAAACTGAAGATTTTATCCCGGCAATCACAACTGAGTTGAATGTTTTTATGACTTTATGACGTGGAAATTCATCCTGATACAATTGAGTTTTATGTGTTTCCTTTTCTTTTTATGCTTCGTGGTCTGATACTTTCGTTCTTTAACCTTTATGATCTTCACTAACTTACTTACTTATTTACTTACTCGCTTGCTTGCTTACTTACTTGCTTGTTTACTTAATTACTTACTTAGTTACTTAGTTACTTTTTTTACTTAAAACATTTCTTCTTTTTTTTCCTTACTTACTTATTTACTTACTTGCTTACTTACTTATTTAGTTACTTACTTGCCTACTTTTTCCTGATTTACTTACTTACTGCTTATTTAGTTACTTTTTTACTTATTTAAAACATTTCTTTTTTACTTACTTACTTGCCTACTTTTTCCTTATTTACTTACTTTCAACTTACCATTTTACTCACCTACTTACTTAAAATATTTCTTCTTTTTTCCTTTCTTTCACTGGTTACTTATTTCCAGTATGTCATCCCTCACTAGCGGCAAGAACTTGTCTTAGAGCGCTGCACTTTCCATATCTATCTATCTATCTATCTATCTGTCTGTCTTGCCTCCGTAAATATATCTTGTCTTTGCCCTGATGTCTGAACGTTGGTCTTTTTCTGTCTGTCTACCCATTCTGTCTCCTGACTGCCCTTTTCATTCTTTCTTTGCCTGAATTTAATTAACATTTTTCTTCTTTCCCTAAAAGCCAGGCAATCCTGACAACAAAGACATGTTATCTTTATTACTTACAATTGTTCACTGTTCTCAGGAAGTAGTTAAAACTTTATTACAGCACCTGTTGCTTTGTGCTTTAGGAAAACCATGTTGAGCAAACTATAAATGAACACAGAACATGATTCCATGATTGTGAGCATTACATTCTTTTAGCATGACAAAGCCAAGTATGACCTTTTTTCTGCTAGGTTTTGCCTTCTCCTTATTTATTGCAAACATACGTTTCTAAGGTAGGCTTGGCTCATTGTTCTATTTGTCTGAAGAAATGGTTTTTTTGTGTAAAAGAGGCAACAATGGCATGTACATGAAAGCATCAAATTGGTTTTTGTTAAAGCTGGGGAAGATTTCATGGTCCAACACAAGTTTTGCCTTGCAATACAAATGCAATACTTGTGACAATACCATTTCTTTTGATTGAGTGCACAAGAATTTTGCTCTGCAGGTTCTGCCTATCCCTACTCTATGATAGTGTCTTCTGCATAATCCTGTATGTTCTTTCATGCTCTCTTTGTGAATGTCTAGTTTTTGGATTGAGAAGTACAAAACTGATGCGTAATTACTTTGCTTTCAGGGAGTGAGGCACCAAAAGATGGAAAAAGCGGACATACTAGAAATGGCTGTCAAACACTTGCGGCAGATCCAGAAAGGAGTGGGTAAGTGATCTGATTCATTTGATGTAGTTTGATATTTCATGACTCTGAAGTTTGCAAGACATCATTCAGTCTGTGATTCAGATATCATCCGTCATAATTATCAACTGACATTGCGTCTTGCTATACAAATATTTTTCACACTGTCATTCAGCAACTGTGTAAGTCATCCACAGGGGTATTGTCATCACTGGGGCAATAGATAATGAATGAGATAGATTTGGGAACGCAGTTGATTAATGATGGTAAACATCACACAGATATTTTAACCAAGTGTTCGTTATCGTCACAAGTCAATAAGAGTGACAAGTCCTGACACTGAGATTGATGGAAGGTTCCTTCAAAGCAGTAGCCCCAACATTCTTCATCTGTGAGGTAATGTTATATGGGGACATCACCCATTCAGCCAGAGTTGTTTGTGCACTTTACCTTGGGCAAGGGCTACTAAAAGGCCCAAGCAATTGTAGCACGTTGTTGCGCCTTCTTAGATCACTGACACCTGATAGTTTGGATGAGGAGAGGGGTAGGGTGAAATGGAATCCCCTGGGCATAAGTTGTGACCCCTCAGTCCCCCCTGACACTAACACTTACCACAATAACCTAAATTGCTGCCCATCTCAAATGACGCAATACCCTTACTATCACCAAGAGGTCGTTGTTGTGGCTCATTTTGATGACACTCCTTCAGGGGCTCAAGGATCCTCCCCTAAAAACTTCCTGACCTTCCGAGTAGAAAGGTTAATTCAGAACCATATTGAGGGACTGCTAGAAACAGGGACTGTACTGTCCCATGCCTAATTTCTCTGAGAATCCGCTGCTTGTTAAGTTGTCAAATGAAAATATACAAGCAGCAATCTTGTATACCCTTGGGCACACAGTAACTTTTTTGTAACAGTAAAACTTCAAAGTACTCCTCAGGGTGTTATGCAAAATGAATTAATGTTGTTGTTTATTGTTGTTTTTTCAGGGTTGTCCACTGAGAGGTTCGTCCTCAACAAACACAATGCAGGTTTCAACGAATGTGCAAATGAAGTCAGTCGATACTTGAATGATACAGACAATTTGGACATTGACATGAGGACCAAAATTCTGGACCACCTGATGAACGTCGTGCAGGGGGGTGATAATGATGACGTCACTCAGTTACCAGGGCCTACGCTAAGCCCTGTAGCTGCTGCCGCTGTCCAGGCACCATCCCCACCAGTTGGGTCCCCCATTTCATTCCCTTCATCTCCAGTCAAAATATCAGGAAATATCGTCCAAGCAGCTGTCAATTCCTTGACAACAGCCACGCCAGTCCATAGCAACGGACAAATAACCACTATACCGCAGATGCAGGTCATCGTCAGGCAGACCGGAAGTCCGACTATCGTGCAATACGGAGGCGCACCCTCTGCAACAGTCATTCCGACATTAAATGCTCCTTCACAGATGTTAGGGGGAATGCAGTTGATCCCTGTACAACTGGCAAATGGCGATGTGGTCTTTGCCATCCCGAAGCAGCAATTTCAGCAGCAAACCACACCGCCGCCCCAACACAACTTGACTGAAGCAGACGATTTGTCTGCTAACGAACAAACTGTAATGGCGCCTTCGCCAAATGAAGCACCACTCACGAGGAACGAGTCACCTTCAAACCAGCAACACACAATCACACCACAACACCCACAACACCCACAGCACCCACAACACCCACAACACCACTCACCGTCCAGTAGACAACAACATTACACCCTAACGAGCCAACACCACTCGCCAGTCGGGCAGCAACACCACTCAAATCAGCAACACCACTCAAATCAGCAACACCACTCGTCCCCCAATCTACAGCACATACCAACAGTCCTCAGACCCACTGCTCACCAGTCTGTGATAAAACACACTTCTCCCAAAGTGCCTGTTGATCAGAATAACAATGACTTTAGAATGTCGTCACAATATGATGACGTTTTGAACCTAAAGAAAGAAACTGAAGTTCACAAACCCGACCATTTTTGTGACGGGCAGGAAAAGCTAACCTCGAGTCGGTACGAGTCTTTTATTGAATATCACCGGAAGATGGAGCCACTGAACTATCACACTCAATCGAATCAGCTGAGAAATGTCCAAAAGAAACTGTCTTCGTCACATCATGGACTTGTTTATAAAAACATGACTGACAGCAGATTCCAACCTTACTCCACACAAAACCGTTTTTCTCAAGACATTGCTCAGCAGTTTATGTGGCGCCCCTGGTAGCCTCCTAGCGGGTGGGCCAGGAACTAGTGATATACTGTGTTGCGTACTTTGGACTATTGCTTATGAAATAATAATAAAAATATACAAATTAAAAACATTAACCACGATTTTGCCGCAGATGTACTTAACTGTCTTCACCTACACTGTATAAATTAAAAATGTATTTTTGACTTGTTTACATTGTCCAAAACAAAGGATTGTGATTTGTATCTTTGAATACAATGGGCACATTCATGCTCTGTGATATATATATTTGTACTTACGTGAAATTAAATACTTTATATACTTTATTTATGTCGTTTCTTATTTGTTGTTGAAGCTAGAATTTGCTGCATGTAATTTAAAGAAAAAATAAGGTTTTATTTAATAATAATATCTTTTGAGATACTGAATAAGCGATGGCCAGTGTCTTTAGAGTCCCTCCTCATCACTTGCATATATCAAACAGATACAAGTGGAATTTAAAAAATCTGAATCTGACTAACAATGGCGTTTATGACACATTAATTGCATTCGTTTTATGCTTTCAAATAAAATTTTACAAAATAGCATAAGAGATTTAGCTCAGTGGGTGTCACTTGGATACCCTTGATTGAAATGCAAATTGAGGAACACCTTCCACACTTCTTGGTGGCAAAGTTCTACAATGTATGGGAGCAATTACCATTTGCAAAGAGAGAAAGTTAGGGGGGACCATTCTGTCCCAAAAGACTGAATTCCTCGGCATACTCAAAATGCAGGGAACATGGAAGTCGGACAATAAGTGAGGCTTATGAGCAAGTTTGAGGGCGATGATCCATTGAGGGTGTTAAGCACACCTCAGCACCCCTTAAGAAAAACACCCCTTTGCCCATATGGTTGCATCGGGTTTATTCTAGCAAAACAGATGAGGGGGTGGAATGAATTTGTGTTCTCCAATGAAACCCTCATCCCATAGGGGCAATAGTGGTTGCACAAAGGAAGTTGCTAAAAAGCTTCTGATGGCAGACTTGAGTGTCATGGCTGCCATTATATGGCACCAATTGGTCACAGGATGGCAGCAAAGGGTCAGGGCTGCACAGGGCATGACTGTAATGGTCAGAAAATTGGTGTGAATAATGGCGCCAAGCAGTTAAGTATTCCTGTCAACATTCGGGTCGTAAATCTGCACCGCGCAGCTGTGTTTTTGTGGCCGAAAGTGCCCGATTGGTGTGTAAGTGTGCGTTTGTTCTTCTATCCATTTGCTGTCAGTTTTAGGGCAGCAATTTCACTGAGCAATCACAGCTAGAGTGTTTTCTTACTTTTCTTGCATTCCTTTAGCGAGTCGTGAAGAGCCTAAGAATGGCAGGATCGTGGGAATGGGGGCCTTCGCGAAAAGCACTTCCGCCGGCGCGGCCCAGGTGTCGGCATGTGACGCTCCCTTTGATCTCGGCTGCTTGGAGGCGTCTCACTCGACGTAGACGTAAAATATTTGCGGTAGACGACGTTACGTGCGTCCCTGCGCCTTCAGAATGTTTCATGGGAAAGGTACACAACCTAGGCACAACTCTGCGCCAGCCAGGCCCATCTCCAAACAATACTGATCCGCCAGAGCCAGAAGAGAAGGCCTTAGAAGGCAGTTCAAGAAAGCCGAGGAAAATGGCATCATGCTTTCGACTCTTACTAATTTTTTTACCCTTCTTCTTTTCTCAGTGGCCGCCATTGTAAATTAGTTCTTCACACTGAGGTGTCAATGTATTAGATATATCCAGGTGGTCCCGTGTCAAATTGCATAAAGCTCTCATAGTTCTCGGGGCGTGTGAACCTTGCTGTTGAAAGGGACTCGAGATTGCGTTTTCGTTTTTTGTAACTTCATTAACAGTTTGTGATTTGGCGAAAGGGCAGGCTGAAAAGGGCAGGGTGGCAGCCCTGTGGGGCTGTGGTATGCCTGCATACTTTCACACACTCAATTTGAACCATTTCGTGTCAACATTCACCTCAGTGAGGTCAGGATTGTTTGAGATCGTAATTGCAACAAACTGCTTTTGGCGCTCTTTTACATTGCATTAGAATGGCGGGAAAAATGTTGTTTGGATCAGAGAAATGGAGCGATTTATTATGACAGTTGCAGACACCTGTGCCATCGTTCTTTTACTGTTCATACTTTGACCACTTTTTATGAAGAACTGTGGAATCTTTGAAGCCTTATGAAGTAAAGAGAAGAGGGGGTGTCGGAATGAAGGGGGGTGTGGATCGACATGCCGTAACCGTGAGAAAGTCCGCCGAAGCATGACGCGCCATGACTCCAGTCGCCGGGGTACGGCCGTCGTCTGTCACGCTCCTGCGCTCTGTCCGGCACGTCATTCAAATCACGGCTGATCGGAATGCCAATTATGCAAGCCCCTCTCCAATCTCGTCATTGCAATGCTTATTTCATGTTATACACCAGTTTGGCATGTCTGTGTAAAAGATTGTAATATTTTATTCGTTTGATTAGGCCATGGGCCTTATTTAAGAGGGGGAGGGACATCCCCCCCCCCCCCCCACTTTTTCGCAAACAAGGCCCATGGATATGAGCCTATGTATCAACCAGATTTGACATATTCATGTAAAACTCTACACTCTAAAGGTTGCCAAAATGACAAAAAATTAAAAATAATATGAAACCATGCAACAGTGCCACCAACACCAGCAGTAATTGATGGCTTTCTTTATCTTTATTTCTGACGTAGACATATTGAGCTGTTTCTCAAGCCAAAATTCATCACTTTGGCCAACTCTCTTGGCATAATACTACAGGTCAAAGCACAAATGAATTTTTAAAAGCATGAAAGCCACACCTAAGTATCTAATTTTGGACAGGGATGAATGTGACACAGTTCTCTCTTTCCTGTTATTACGTGACCATGCTGTAGCAGTAGATCTTCTCCAACAGTGAAAGTTACAGTGACAAAAGAAAAAGTCATTTTGGCAAGATGTCTTATTTAGTCACGGACAAAAATGCTAAGATTGTGAATTCAAAATATCTCCAGCAATGTAATATTGTAAACTAAGAAAGGTCATACACAGTGAAACCTCACAATAAGACCAGACCTAGAAATCACTGAAGGGGTCTTAATAGCGAAGTAGTTTAATTCAGGAACCTTTTGGTTTTGTGACAGTTGATTTTGATGACACAAAATTCTTAACTCGTCTCATTCTTGGCCTTTTTTCTGATCAGTCCATTCATGGTAATATGAGTGACTTTGATCATCTTTAGTTATTCTTACAACATAGAAATTTTTAAGTGAGGACTCTTACATGATATGATACCTCGTGTATTCCCATATTTGCTAGAACTTGTTTACCAATTCTCTTGTTTACGTGTTTTGTAGACATAACAGAAGCGACACCAAACGCCGTCCAAATGCATCAAAAGGGATCCAGAATAATTCTAGGTTGCTCTATTTATGGATCAGGACCCTGAGTCCCTTCTTCAGGTAGCCATATTTAACTTATACGATCCCAGTCCTGTATCTTTCAGTGCACAGCATGCGTTCGGTGTCTGGTCTCTGTTTGCCGTTTCTTCCGTGGCCGATTGCGGTTTGTGGACGGTTTGTCTCGCTCTAATGTTGATGTCTCCCATTTACAGCTGGCCCTAACAATGAAGACCACCTAATCAGAAGAGTTATAAGACCGGTTAAAATTTAAAATCACTATACTATAGGTCCCAAATCGCTTACTATTAAAGTTCAAAATAATTATGTCCAAAATGTAGATCCCCTGGATATTAAGACTATGTCAGTCATTCAAAAGTGGTCTTAAACGCGGTGTTCCATTGCAGATGGGATGTCGAGACTTATCACTGAGAAGCCGCCAGTGGCCAGCATGCTTGGCACCATTGCCATACATTCCTGATCTGTCTAGAATTTCAGAAAATTCAGAAAGGGTTTCGTTACCCTGTTGAACAGTACTGAACCCCAGCTACTTTTTCAATAACACTGGGCCACTGCTTCATTTTAGCATTACTTACGCAACATAAAAAGCTTTCATGCAAAAATACACACAGCATACTCCTTTACGAACACCATATGGCGAATTTTCATGGATGGGTTTCTCCTTAGCAATGTGTTATTTATCATTAGCATGACCTCTTCAACTGGTCAGAGAGAAATTGCCCAAAATCTCACATGACAATGATTTGGATGAAAGCTTTTATGACAAACTGGGATCTACTTTGGCCCTTAACACTAAATCTATATGGCTCTATATGCATGATTAAAATAAAGTCTGTCAGTTTCAATAAGAACTAGTTTGAAAAATGAAATTAGCTTCTGTGGGTTAGTTCCTTAAACTTATAACGTCATTTATGAACGTTCAATAATAGCAACATATCTGAGATGTATATGTAATGCAGTTTATGAATTACTGTACATGGCGTTATAAATGCAACATTGTTTCCCTGTGGATGACACTGGTTCACTGTGGATGACACTGACATTTCACTGTGGATGACACTGACATTTCACTGTGGATGGTAGTGAAATTTACTCAGTAGCTCTACCACTAGTACCATCCCGAATGAAACTGGGCTTACACAATCAACAACAGTCTAATGTCTCATGTCTCAATGCTACTTTCTAGTTAATCTAAGCGATATTGTAAAAGTTTTTTTGTTAATCTTATAAGTTTAAATTCTCTTTAAAGGCAACATTGCTATTTCTGTGATATGATGGCCTTAATGGTTAGGTGGCTCTAGTTGTGGGGTTATTATAATTGGGAAGATAGTAACTCAGGTCAACACTTTAATTTGGTGACCTAAAGGCCAGACTCTGGTTCAGGTGTTGATTCAAAAGAATCTGACTTTCTTGAAGGACTATGTTTGAAAATTGATGGATATTCCATGATAGTGATCAAAATGATTGTAGAATGGTGTCGTTTAAAAACGGCACCTGTTAGTTACTATGTAAAAGTATGGTTGTCTAATTAACAAAAATCACAAAACAACAGGGTTATTAACATTCCTTAAAGACAATTAGACGTGTGCCTGGCCATGAACTTTGTTTCTGACTTGATGATCGGCACTTCAAAGGGGTGTCAAATCGAGTACGTTCATTGGGTGTGATGCGCAGAGCGGTGGTACAAAGAGTCGACAAATCGAAAACTGCCTGAAATTGCAATTACTTTGATTGGATTTTGAAAATGGATCCGGAGATCACTCAAAGTTGAGAGATGCTGATGAAAGAAAAACGTCTAATTCGTTTCCAAAGCTATCTGGGAAAAAATAAGACGAATTACTTGTGTTACTCTATCACTGTGATTAGTTGTGAGTTATGAGGAACGTTTTGCTGGATATTGCCAAAAACATGACAGTTGTTTTATGTGTGACCACTTGAAGATGTGCAAGATGACATCAGAGTTGGCTTGCTTCAGAAGATCTAACAAAAGAGAGTAAAATTAACCCCTCAAACTGGTAAACCCCTGGTTTTTTACTGACAAATTTTTTAACTTTTTTAACTAGTGTCAAACTTGTAATTATTACAAAAAAGTAGGGACATTTTTGTGAAATTGTACTTTTTGCTAATGGCAGAACACGTGGCATTTGAGGTAACTGTGCAAGAGGTAAATTAACACTCAAGAAATCAGAAAAATGTCACAAACATAACTATCACGTGCCAGGGTTTAATAAGCAGGTTGGTGCCTTACAAGACTTCGTAGTTATCTCTGTCCTTTGCGCTATATTGTATGATTGTACAAATTGCAGGCTACATGCAGTGTTGGGAATAATTCTTTACTGTTTTATGGATTTTGTTTCTTTCCCCAGTGATAAATCTAACGGTTTGAGAGTCATTTAGGAACGCCTCTTTCGTAACTGAATACTTCACTTCTCATTCAGGAATGTGCAGTAATTTGCACTTAGCAGTATTAACATGTACGTGATCTATGACTTGGGGAAAGTATTATCAGAAAGGCAGGTAAATATTACTTCATAAGCAGGGAATTAAACAAGGATGATGAATGGCGTCTGTCATTATTCATAAGGCAACCTCTGGTTATCATTGTGTGAATGAGATGAGCATTCGATGAAGTTGTCACTCATTTCAAAGCACACAGTCAAAAGCTTTCCTTTTATCAATAAGGTTGTCAAGATTAAAGTTTTATCATCCTTAATTGTATGACATAATGTTAAACTCCAAGGCAAAATGCTGAAATAAAAAATATTACTAAATTATTTCTAAATCTGATACAGCTGTATTTGTATTACAACAGCCATATATTGATTGTGGTTGTGATTTATAAATTCACTAATTTATTACTAATACTCTAATAATATGATGTTATTAAAGATTAAATGTTGTAAAGGAAAAGCTATAGGTTCATTTAACGAGCCATCATGCCAGTCTAGTTCATGTCTGATAGCTTATGAAACGGTAACCCACGGAATGTACTAGTACCCTCTCTCTTACTTCCCAGGGTCACAAGGGCCCTTGTTACGTTATGCTTGACACAGACACATTGTTAAGGAACCACAATAACACTGTAAAGGGACCGTAAGGGAGAATGTAAAGGGACCATAAGTAGCACATTTTCCATGCAGACAGTGTCACAAAAAGGTGAAGTGAAGAGTCTTGAGATGTGATTGACAGCTTTCTGGAGCTCATGGTTGTGTCACTCTTATGAGATAGGCCCATTGAGGCTGATCACTAAGTGGTCCACTTACCCGGCCCTCTGAGACATGCTGTCGGATTCTTGGCCCTATCAGTTTTCCAGGCAGCTTCATACCCCCCTTCAGTGAGAGGGTATCTCACCAGGGGGCTCTGCCATCTGTCTGGAGTGCTCTCCCTGAAGTAACGTTTTTGCTGCCCTTACTGGAAACCTCCTTGCCCTTTCTGGTAACCTTTTGGCAGCTCCATGTAAATCCCTTCATTGACAACATCGTTTGACAAATCCTCGATGGGGTTGTCAAGTGCCTAATGCTCCTGGGGCAACCTAAGCCAAGAAAGTGTCACCGAATGACTTAATGGATCTAATTATACCGGGAAATCACTGGTTCCTCTATGGAAACTGTTTCATGCTTTCAAGGATGACTTTAATGGGACGCTTATCAGAATTCAACGCTACAGCTGGGCTAATCTATAGTTTCGTAGCTATGTGGTCTGGTGCGTGGTTAAGGCCTGGTTTTTGGTGAAAATAGTTCTTTTAAGGTCTGTTCCTCTTCTGGTTGTCCTGTGCTCGAGCCTGTGATGACAGTGTGGCTAATACACAAAAGTTAACCATTGTACACGAATATTTGTACCACAGCGTACATAATGCTACTCTTTACTGGCGAATGGTATGATATATTTACACTGTGTTTGTGCGTATTTAAGCTAGGTATTTATTCATAAATGGGTGAATATTTACCTTGCAACGAAAACTTGTGCTCAGTATTTTTCCTGCACGAGGAAATAGATGACAATAACATATGTTGTGTTATATACAGTTGAATTTGTATTTTGATTTTTTCTTCTTTATTTTGCTTTGATTTTGTAAAATATTTGCACAGAATGCACCATGAACAGATTACGAGTTTGAAATTTGCTCAAGCAGATATCCTACATTCTTTATTCCAGATTGCAGTTCTACAATTTCACAGACATTCTTCAATTTTTTCCAATGCAAGTCTCATCAGATAAAACACATGGAGTTAATTTTCTGTTAAGAGTATTTCCTTCCACGCTTACGTTTCTTGACTTTATCAATGATATGCTGTGCAATTTTACCAACGTAATTTGCTGAAGTTTTTAAGAAATGACTTCAGAACATGTAATTAGCTGAAAGTATAAAGAATAGTTCTTTTGAGCAATTTGAGTTTCTCGAGCACCTCTGATTGTTCTCTTTTTAACATTTTTTATATTTATGAGGTAAAAACTGTCATCATTTCTTTGAGAGGAGATAATGTCATGTGTGTTTCATGTTCTGGAGATCAAGTTGATGTCAACATTTCTCCATGAGCAATGGAGGGCCTCTGTTATCATATAGCGTTTCAGCATTGCATGGTGTTTACTTGCAGAGCTTGAGTGTCTTATATTTCCAGCAGACTTGGGGCTATCGGGCCCAGGATCTTTGAGTAAATGGGGAATCGGGTAAAAGCTGAGACCAAGGGATCCATTTGGCACTTATTCCGCCACATAATAGTGGTGTTCCTTACTTCTCTGGATTTTGCTGATTGTTTGGACCTTTCTCGAGGTTTGACCAAACCGTCTGGTCCTTTCAGCCAGGTAATCAACACGGTCATTAGCACTGTCCCAGACATTCTCTCAAGTTCCCCTTATCAAGTTTTCCCGATTTTATCTCGATTTTATCACGATTTTATCTTCCCCTGAGCCCTTCTCCTAAGTTCTCTAACCCATTCCACATGAAAGCGACGTCGCAGCCACGACGTCATGAGACGGTCACCCAATACTATCAGCGCCCTCTATCACACGCGTTGACGGAAGACGCCTAAAAACAACGCCCTCTGTTGGCAATACAAGACATTAGGGATCAAAAGGATCTTGTGTACATTCATGGCAGCCCTCCCAGTACTTGCACAGGGGTGTGTGTGTCATTGTCACCTCATCTATCAACTGATTTATCTCCAGCTAGTGGCAGCCACTGTGTCTGCATCTGAGAACAGAGGCCAAGATGGCATCTCAAAGTCTGTTCTTGAAATATACGGCTGTATGGTTGAACACCTTTCACTCCCTAAGTTGATATTAATTACTATAAGACTCTATAAGAATAGGGACAATTTCTCAAACCATTCTATAGAGCCAAAGGCCAACAGACTTTCTCTGCTATAATAAAACTTACTGAAGTCAGACCTATAAATGCCACCAACGTATACAGTGTACATATAAAGTCCTTGCAGCCACTATATATTCTACTCAGTGACACAAACATAGAATATGGAGTCGTACACTTGTGCCAAATTCTTATCTTGCCCATCAAATATTTCTGTCCAAAAGAATTTGAATGAAAACACGAGCACTTATCAAATGTATATAATTTATAGTCTCTCCCTCTCTCTCTTTTCTTGCTTCCTTTCCAAGTTTTATCAGTTAAAGGAACTTTGTGTTGTTTGTAGAAACACATTATAGATCTTCAGAAGGCCTTAGAGGGAGTAAGTTTGAGGAGCTCGAAGTCTTCGTGGGCATCAATAACTTTCCTTTGTCACGAGAGGTCGCCACCAACGAAGCAATTGAAGATGAAATGCGGAGTTTGAAAGGGGCGTTTTAATGACACGTTTCGGTCACTCTTACTTGACCACAAGTGCCAGAGAGATCAAAGGGGTGCAGGAGGGCAACATTTTGGTCACAAAGCGTGCCTAAAGGGGGCGTCCTTGTCCAGAAAACGAGCGAAGCGGCGCGTGGCGGTGCATCAAAGACAACATGGCCGCGCCTCTTCAATGGAATTGGTCATTTTCAAGGTCATTGGTCAAGCTTTAGGTCATTGGATATTGTCTTGAGAGTTCATCCGTGTTTGATTGGTGGCTGATCAAGGAAACCTGACCTATGATAAATTTCCCAAACGTCTTGTCGTGAGCTCATATGTCTCCCTGTCCTGAGCTCATAAACTCAATCTGTTCGGACAATGTCCAGTCCACCTGACCCAAGGCAACACTCAAGGGATTCATATTACACAGTCCAGAAGACCACTGTCCTTCTAACTACCTTTAGACCCGGCGAAGTCATGGTTTGAAAAAGATGAATGGAAAGTAGGACCCACCTTGGATGAACTAGCGGGCCAACCTGTGTCTACTTCTGACATGGGAGAAGACAAATTATAAACTGCATTTAAGACTTCATGCATTTACATTTGTAAAAATCACTGAACTTTATTGAAGCAGACCTAATTATGAATTTAAAACATTTCACACCCCAGATAGCATTCCAAATCGTTTCAACATCGGCACGATGTCGGCGATCTAGATACGATGTTGTAACGATAGTGGCCAACATAGAAACGATGCTGGGCCGATTTGGAATGCTATCTGGGACTGCCTCCTCCTCCTCCTCCTCCTCCTCCTCCTCCTCCTCCTCCTCCTCCTCCTCAGAGATGTAGGTGGTCAAGGTTTTCATTATATTGGGCGGTATTATTACTCCCGAGACATTTAGTTTTATATGTAATAATTTTTGAGTGGGCAATCTTAAATGGTGTGTCCACTGCATAGAGCACGCTTACTTGAGCTTAGTGATGTCATGTAACAGGCAACTGTTGACATGATTGCATGGCAGTCCTTCTTCGAAACAAAACCTTGTACATTTGACATTGATTTCTTTTCAAAAGTCTTTCAAACAACACGAATGGGGTCAAGGATATAGCAACAGAAGTCATAGAGAAAACTCAGCCACACGTGGCCTCATGTTTTCATTTAAATGTTTTCTTTCTTTGCATATGTCAACCAGTGCACTATGGTTAATTATAGGCAGACCACGACTGTTACATTGCAGTCATTTTTATCCTTTTTATGTACGCATATTTTCACTTAATTGAAGATAAGTTATATGCGATTTAACCAACACTGAGTGCACATACACCACCTGCAGCTATCTTGTTATTCGCTTTTATTAAATGCTGTTATTCGTTTGATTTATTTACTTCATTCGTATTGATCAGAATAACACTTTTGTTTAGAAAAACAGGAATAAAAATGGAGAAAAGTCAGAAAACACAGGAAAGTAAGGATGGAGTGTCTCATGCAGACACGAGACAAACACACTTCCCAATATCCAGTGTCTCAATACTAAGCTTAGTCCACTTATATGGCCAGCTGCGACAGGCAAACGCAATGATGAGATGATAAGGCTTGGGAGTCCACACCATGTTACGCATTTACCCCATGGGTGGGGTCTTTTACTTGCCTCAGCATATACTTTCCATTATGTTATATTGCATTCTGAACTACGAATTGCTGTTGTTGGTACTTAACCTACACACAAATAGTTTGCTTTCATGTACAGAGCATGCAGAGTGGAGCCTTCTGTTCTTTACTTCTGGACTTCACGAAATGAGTGTTTGTTACTAAGCTGGGAATTTAACTGGTAAAATCTCTAGTGCAACATAAAATCCCAGTAGTCATAAATCCTGCTTGACAATTGCATGATTCCAGTAGGCAGTGCTTATGAAAAACTGCACAGAGAAATATTTTAACGACATGATTCGTTTGCCAAAGTCCGCCTTCCTCTTTGTGGCATATTTGGTGCGTTCATGCGAAGCTTTGGCTTCTTGAAATGCAATTTAAGTTTCTCAAGAACCAGTGTCATTAGTCTGGAAATGTTAAGTGTAATTGGCTTAAAACAAGAAGTTTTCAAGTAGGAGTAACATGTGTCACTTAATGTTGAAGACTTCAGCCTTGTGGAGTGCACTTAAACAGCAAAAGTTGAACAAATTGCAGATTCTGTCATAAATTTTAGTCTGCTTTTACAGACAGGAAAAATACATGTACAAGTTGTGAACGGAACAGCCAGGGTTAAAATGCATTCGTTACCAGAAGTAAATGAAAACCCTCAGTTTGTATCATAGCAACCTAATCCAGTAGAAACTATTAGTGCCGCATGCACACACAAATATTAATTAAATACAATGAAATAAAATGGTTTTATTTTTTCTATATACTACCTTTAGTTGGGTAAATACTGTCTGAGATAACGTACAACTACCCATGGGAAATGTGGTAAATATGGTGTGGACTCCAAGCCTCATCATCTCGTCATTACCTCTGCCTCTGCCAGCTGGTTATAGACATAGATATACTGCAATCAGATCTATTGATTCCATTTTCATTTAAATTATGCAAATCTGGTAAATTTTTCATATGACTGCAGAATTTGGGAGGGTGGATGCTTCAAGACTTATCTCATCATTTCGTCTGCCTCTCCCAGCTGGTCATATAAACTGAGTGAGCTTCAGGCCAGTAGCAATGAGTCATAAACATTATTAATGCAATATTTACAGCATTCAGATAACCTAATTTCTTTTAATATATATGTCAAATATAGGTCATTTTTTATGTGACTGTTAGTAGTGAGCTGGGAGGGTGGGTGCTCCGGGCTTAATTGTGGCTTTTTGCAGGTAGGGCGGGGTAGTTCAGTGGCCTGTTGCTGGCCTCAGGGGCATAGTGACCTTTGGTCAAGGCTCGTGCCAGGAGCAAGGAAGAGCCAGAGATCATGTGAGGAGCAGTGCCTGGATTTCCATGGACTATCGCATTACTTGGTGTCCCTTGCCACAACAATCCTCCTCCCGCAGCATCATCATTACTGTCATTATAAGATGAGTGATGACCAACAGCCACTGGTTGGCCTCAAGCAACATAAGCAATGAAAGATTTGCTGGTCTGACCCACAGTCGTGGACCCTTCTTTTCTCTTGTTCCTTTGGATTCATCTTATTTCCCATTGTTCCTTCTATCCATTCTTTTCCTGCACTTCCTCTTCCATTCCTGTATTCTTTGCCCTCTTCCTTCCTTATATATTATGATGTAAGATTGAACAAATTATGTATGTTGAATTATGATGGTTTGTGTTATTGCCTTGTACTTTCTTTATTAATTTCCATCCTTTAATTTTTATACCCACTTCCATTGCATTTCATTTCCGTCCCAGCCTTAACTTTCATTTCGACCCCTTACATACACACGTACCTTCCTTTCGAAGAGCCTTAAAATGTCATTGTAGATTTACATGAGATATTTTTGAGGAAGTTTAAAAGACTTCACACACCTACAGTTTATTAGAAAAATGATAATGTTCATATCGAACATTTGTTAATTTTTTTATTGGGCGCCATGAGTCGATCAATACCAACGGACAAGAATGTTGAATGGCCATTCAGAGTGAATATTTTGCAGTTCTTTACACCAGTCTGTCGATGTTATTTTTCTCGCAGACATTCTCATTATAAAGGGGTAAAAAATCTGTGCCTAGTACTCTGGAACAAGCAAAAGTGAAGAATTGTTCAGTTTATGCAAAGTGAAGGTTTCTTTCCGCAAAGCTTGTTGGACCAGTTTGACACACTTGGTCAATGCCAGGTCTGCCCATTGAATGTCAGCCTTATCTCTGGTCTGTGCTTTAACTGAGTTTTGTGGCAGTTATAATGACAGATCCCCTGATGGCCCAGTGATGGGACCAAGTCGATTTTCTCGAAAAGGTCTCAGATAAGGAGTGACATGTCAAAATTTTTGACAGTTGTGGTCAGATAGTGCAGGGAGTGATCTAAACTGCAGGTCAATTGCAGTCGTGGACAGAGCGAGGTCTGTATGAATGGTCCCCTGTCTGACAGGCTGATTGGGGCTAAGTCCTGCAGTAGTGAAGGCTGCCATCTTGTGCTAAGATTTCGCAAGATGCTATCAGGGTGATTGGAGTGCACTCCACATCACTTAGTGGCTGGTACGACCCTGACTTTTCCTTCCCACTGGACACCACTTATCTGGGCAACACCTCTTGCTCCCCCCATGCCCCCTAGCCACTCAAAAACACAATTTACCGACCAATTTTTTGCGCTAACTTCTCAGTTTTGTAATTGGGAATCATTAGACTTTTGCCCTGGGTGTTAGGCCCTCCTGACAAGTTCACCTGGTGTTAAAACACAGTTTATCGTTGGCCAACCGAGATTTGCAGTTACTAAAGACATCCGGTGCATTCTTCCAGTGCATCACCCGTTGCAACGCTGTCCTTTTCTCTTGTATTTCTACAATTTAATTACTTTTTTCACTGTTCAAACGTTTGCCTTTTGTGGCCCCACAAAGAAAATGAGACTGTTATTCATGATGTCTCTTTCTTTCTGTATACCAAACAACCAAAGACAATCTCAAAGCAAAGAGAACAAAAAGTGAAAAAGTACACATTACACACGTTACACATAAGAATGAATGGGGCAGAGGAAACGGAAATATTAAAAATTAAGACTAAACTGTTTTCTCAGAGACTAAAGATGTGTAATTGTTGCGTGGAGAGTATTTGCTTTCATGTCATGAAAAAATGTAATCATGGCGTATGGTGTACTTGCTGTGGCCTAAAATGCAGACAGGTGTAATGACTGACCTTATCATAATAATGTCAAAGTTATGGTGGGGCTAAACCCTTGCTTCAATTGAGCTTGCAGTGTATTTTAAGTATATTACATCATGCCTGGTTTCCTTGTACAGCCTTTCAACGCTAAGCCTTTGACAGGCAATCATATTTGCAAGTAAGGATCCTGCGCAGGGTGGACACACTTTTTGAATTGTTGTGTCGGGAGAGATGATTCAAAATCAGCCAATGGGAGTGCTGGGATGTCTCTTGTGACCAGCACAATCTTAAGGTGCGGTGGGGAAGTGAGACGTGGCTGCAGGAGTGCTTGAGAATTGCTCTGCAAGACTTGCTGTTGCATTGAGGGGGTGATAGTGATTTGAGAATGAGGCGGTGGGATCATGACTGAAGAAGTTGGCTGGCATGCTTGGCTGATTTGAAGAAGCCGACGGAGTCGAAACAAGCGAATCCCACGCCCTCTCCTGACCCCTGGATCACCCTGGCCGTTCAGGCCCCTTTTTCCACCCTCACCCTCCTCCATGGTTTGTTTACGCTTCTCTTGTGCCTACTTCTCTGCTCTCCCCCCTCCCTTTCTCCTACCTGCAAGCCTTGCAATGCAAGTGTCATTCTGCGAAAGGGGGACTTCAATAGCTGGTTCTTGAGCACACAGCATCGGTGTGGCCTAATCCAAAAACAAACCAAAAATTGCTCACCAGGCCAAAAAGCATTTGATCTCACAAATCATTAAATTAAACATCAAGATGCTTCCATGTAGACATTACATTAATGAAGTAAAAGTTATCTCAAATGGGATCGTTTTGTATGAATCACTCCCTTTTACATTTGTCATTCTAATTTACTTCTATTTTCCTTGTGGCATTTTAAAGCGATTTTTTTGCTACTAAGTGCAATATGAGATTCTTCTGTCGTTGTTTTGCATGCATCAAGCCGTAAAAGTTATGCTACATATAATAATGCACAATGCCCGAGAAAACGGGACCAAAAATAAGTACAATGCTTTTGAAATAACTTATTGATTTTTAACATTTTCCCCTGTTTTTACCTATTCAAATAGATGTGGCCCTGAATGTACGTACTCTTGCATGAAACACGTGTCAGTCTGTTGACCGATTTCTAGTCATGTGGGGTAAAGTGTGCATTTAGAGTGATGTTACATGACATCACCAGGATTTTCTTCCTCTGTAATTCTCTTACTTTCGTGCCTGGCCGAAATATCTTCCCTCCCTTCTCGTGTAATGGAGCTCTTTAGCTAAGTAAGGACCTGTAAATCACAAATTGTGCGAGGGGATATTCTATGGCCTGTTCAGTGGCATGACTAACTTCTGTTTTCCCAACCAACTTTATTACGCTTAATCTGCATTCTTAGGGGCAGCATGGTATGTTTTGTCAAGGCATAACAGAGCCACTGAAAATGAGACCATTCATACAGAAATATATCTTGGGGCAGATGATTAATTTTCCTATGCACCTGCTTCCTCTATGCATGTCACCATACTATTGTAGTCAGACATACAAAGGTAATAAGCATTATTTCATATCTCATTTAAGAACTGTTTTATAACCTGCATAAATCGTTGCAAATAAACAAAGATGTTGAAACATGCAAAAGAAGATACACCAAGTCAAAGGGTTTGCCATCACATGAAGGTCTTTGTCCTCCATTATTACGTCTGATTTTCTAACTTCCTGGATATTACACGAACTAATGAATAGCGTTATTTAACAATGTTTACTCGATTCACGTGTATGATGGTACAGTTTCTATATGCGGGGTAGTATATCATAACAGTTTCTGACAATTGAAATACTTTTTATTGTCATGATGGAACATCCATTTCACTTCTCTTTGAAATTCTTCCAGCATGGTGCCAAGAAAGTGTCCTAGGCACAACACAGAAGCCAGTACAAAACGATGGCAGTGCCAATGAGTTTGTACTTCATGAATGTACATGCATTGTGGGCTTGTCCTTGATTCCACGAATTGGCATGAAGTTGTTTGGTGTTGGCTTCATATATTCACAGTTAGGATAATATATTACATATACTGGGACCCACCCAGCATGCACAGGACTGAGCTATGTGCATTAATGGAAGAAGAAGAAGCAGAAGAAAAGAACGAAGAAGGAGAAGAAGACGACGAAGAAGGAGAAGAAGACGAAGAAGGAGTAGAAGGAGTAGAAGAAGAAGACGACGAAGGAGGAGAAGAGGAAGACAAAGAAGAAGAAGACGAAGAAGGAGTAGAAGGAGTAGAAGAAGAAGACGACGAAGGAGGAGAAGAGGAAGACAAAGAAGAAGAAGACGAAGAAGATGAAGAAGGAGAAGAAGGAGAAGAAGAAGACAAAAAAGAAGAAGATGAAGGAGACAAAGAAGTAGAAGAAGAAGAAGATGTACGGGAAACTCTGAAGTGGTCTTAAGATCGAGTTCTGAATCTCAGCTCAAACGGTTGAGTTTTACTTGACAAAAAAAGGGGGAATAATAGCATAAGCCTTTAATCCTATAAATGGATCTGGAACAGAGGAATACCACCTACTTCCAGAACACCTAAAGCCTAAAGCCATAACTACATCATATGAATACCACCAACAGTTGCTGTTACCAAATTGCAGATGAAATTAATACGTTGTTAAAATCCTCTAAATCTTAATTTCTTAAAATGATCTTTGATTCGTCAGTGGGCAAATCCTTAGACTAGAATTTGTGATAAGAGACTAGAAGATAATTTTTTGGAGCCTGGTGTCTTTCTTACACTCAATAAATCTTATCTTATCTTATCTGGCTAATAACACATCTCTCTAAAAGAGTATAAAAAAACCCCCACAGGCCCTAGCATGCTTGACAGCATTAAGCCCTGCTAACCTATTTAAGCATGATAATTTCTAATAACCACTGCTCTTTTTTTTTTAGTGTCTTATCTTATCTTATCTTATGTAACAGACAAGACCTACGTTCATTCCTTGTCAACATTTTGAACTCCTTTTTGTGACAGACTATTTCGTATGAATGTCGTAGTTCTTACCTAATGACATTTTTCTTAAAACCTATGACGTCCCTTGCTAGACCCAAGCCACAAATTTCAATGGGAAACGGCATGAATCAGTTTTATATTTTCACGGATTAACACTTATAACAGTAAATGAGACGTGTTGCCATTTCATTTATTGTAAATGTGACACTGGACTACGACATTTTAACACCCCTATTAACACTTCTGTAAAGCTGTTTGCACAAGGAAGCGTTCGCTGCTAGGTTATGCTTCGTCCTCCTGCAACATTGCACGGATTTTATAGCTCTTAACTGCTCCATTTTGGCCAAAAAAATATTTAGTCCCGTTAATGGTGAAAGATCACATGACATCAAACGTGATTTCAACACATTTGTGTTTCTCAAACTTTCAAGGACTTCATTACTGAGACAGAATTTTTGGACCAATCAGAGCGCTCCAATTGGATAAGCCAGCCAATCAGGGAATATCCAGTTACATTTGCGCCGCCTGGTGTAATTGAAACTTTTTAATTTTCTGGCTAATAACACTTGCTGAGCAGAAGCACGTGAAATTGTTACTTTTGACACATTGAAAAATAAATATTTAATAATGAATTTTAAAAAAAGTATAAATATTATTTTCATAACAACAAAAAAGAAGAAGCTGTTCAGTAGGTCGTCATTACAATAAATGACATGACAGTATAGTGTCTGGCTATTTTTATGTATGGGGGACTGGTATTGCTTGTATTATTTATGCATCGTGTGCACATATAATAAGAGTCTGAAATAAGAGTCTAAAATAAGATTTGATGTCAGAAGTAGTTTTGAAATCTTCTTGCTGCACTTTCTCACGACCTCTCGCTAAGTTTCAGTCGGGTGAGGGAAGTTTTTGGATCTGTGGGGACATATGAGAGCAAGTGATGTGCTCTCAAGCAAGAGACAACAGTCCATGACAACACTTTCCGATCGTCTCTGCCCAGATCTTTATCTGTCCTGTTCGTTCGCCCCGTTTGGCAAGAGTTAATTCTTTGATTTATGTAGTGTGGGGGGGGGGGGGGGAGACCAGAGTCAGCAGACATGCATATGTGCTGGGCATGAGACTCAGTTTGAGACACAACTGAGACACTGAGCCTGCCAGGGCACATCTGAGACACAGCAACCGACCATAGATATGGGAGAGTTGATAACGGCCCTTTCCCATGACCTTTCAGTGACCTTGAGGTTTGGCATTTGCTCAGCACGCTCCAGCCATGCCACGCACTCTTTATTTATTTTTTCATTCAACTTTTTAATCGACAGAGTAACATTTTTTGATCTCTCCCCAAGCGTGAAATATCTTTCCCAAACCAAGAATGCACCTCAAGCCAGTGCTGTCTTCTTGAAGCCATGTGTCATTTACTTAGTCCCACGTGGTGTCAAATAACCATAAACATCACAAAAAAGGGGAAATTATAAGAAATCTGGAATTTGCGAATTGTGATTTTGAAAAAGAAGAGATATTACAATCACTGAAAGACCCAAGATTTTTCAATCACACATCAACTCTAACAAGATCAAGATTTAAGATCCCTTAGATTTCAAACAAATTATACAAAAACATAACTCGGATAACTTGTTACTTTCCATAGAAATATACTTATCACTCTATATTCATAGTTGTAACCATTTGTGAAACTTTTGTGTTGTAAGTTTCAGTTTCGTGCATCAGAAGTCTTCCAATTTCTTGCTGATTTTCATCCCATTGAAGTTTTCTCAATAAATAACTTGTGAAGTTTCGCTTGACGTTCTGCCATAAATCACGTTATATGTTGTAGAAGTCCATCCAACTGGACAGTCACATTCCAATTAACAATGTTCAACAACCCATGCATGGTGTAGGTGCAATTATTGCGTTCCTGATGAAGTCCAGATTTTGTCACACAACTTCAAAGATGGGATCTGAAAAATGTTTCAAAAATTGTTACAATGAAGAATAATTCAAAAACAGTTAATTTTCAGTAATTGTGAAATAAATTATCCTCCCCCTTCTTTTCTTCTTCTTATTCTCCTGACTGACTGACTGTCTGACTGATGGACTGACTGACTGACTGACTGACTGTCTGACTGATTGACGGACGTGCTGACTTACTGACTGACTGACTAGCTGACTGACTGACTGACGTGCTGACTGACTGACTGACTGACTCGGTACATAAAGACTCTCTGTACTGAATTGCACTTCCATTGCGGATGACACCAATTAAAGTATCATCAGCTGTTACAAATTTGAAATTCTTCGTATTTTATCCAATTCAAGTTATTTGTCAGAGATTTCCACCACCACTGTTTCATGATTAGAACGTTTTAAATTTGAAAATTCCTCCAGGGGTGTGAGATATAATCATGAAATCTTTTGAGCATTGTTGAGGACAATGGTCAAGGATTGAGTGACCAGCAGCACATTAAAATGCTCAGATCATGGTGAGTGTTACACACAAAGGGGAATGACCAGTGGAGGGCAGTCGGGAGTGCATGAACGTCATGAAATCGTGTGACACATGCCATGGGTGCCAAAAACGACAATGAGCTCACGAGACAGATGTAAGAATGAGAAAATTACGCTTGGGCACAAAAGTACAATTTGAGAAAGTTCATTGTTCGCATAAGGAGCTCTCTCTGGGTATAGCGTGGGGGATCCAGCTCTAAGTTCAACTGAGATGATTTATGCGGAAATGGACGTTCGTGTCGTGAGTTCGGACGTTAACAAGCCTAATAACGGCTGGTCAGGCTAGTTTGTGAATGTAGGAAGTAGATTTCACTGAAAACGCGCGCAATTCTGCAATGAAAGATATTCCACACAAAAGCGCGCCAAGCCAGAGGTGTGTATTTGCTAGTGCTGACCCCTCGCGCCCTTTTCTAAGGCGTCTTTTCCTACCTAAGATAATTTTGCACATCGCCTTTCCTCAAATTGCCCAATGTCATCATCCGATAAACACGGAATAGAAGAGTGATATTCCCCCATCACGACTTTCAACAGGAAGGAGCTTGCAATTCCTTTTCGCACCTCCCTGGTGTTTTTCTCAACCCTTCTCATGACGAAAAGTAAACGAGTGATGGGTATTAATTACATGACAGTTTTTCTACTTCTTTCAATATGCAAACTTTTGCTGTAATTGTGATACACGCTGTCATTTCTAATAAATTCTTCACCAGGTTGTGAAATATATTTTTCTTTCAGTTTTTCTCTTGATCAACCCATCTGTACATCTGTCCATGTAGAGCTCTGTCCTTCCTTCCTTCCTTCCTTCCTTCCTTCCCGACTTCCTTCCTTCTGACATTAAACAACCTGGCCAGCTTTCATCTGTCACATATTTTAGTTATACCGACGACGTCAGTAATAGTTATTCCAGTTCCCATTTCAACAAGCTTGCAAATTTGTTGTGTAGATAAAACGAGAAGTGCTCTATAACCTTTGTGTGCATTCAGTTCTTTAAATTAGCTTTCTAGAATTTGTAACATATAAATCAAACCCATTTCTTTTCTTTTCATATTTTTCTTTCTTTTTTTGGTGCGAAATATAACATGTTAAAGGGGTTTGCAAGACTTAATTATACCCTAAGTCGTTTGCAAATGCTAAACAGGTCTAAATGTCATAACTCGAGTTTTAATTTATGTTCTGTTGAAACTAGGTGGGGTCCCTTAATCACTATAAGTTGTACTCTGGGCGCTCTCCTATTTTCCAAAAATTCTCTCATAACAATGGCAGATAACTTAAAGACGGTGGCGAATTTCACTTAATGGCATTCATAAAAGATCATAATTCACAGGGGCTTTATTTTGGGGGACCTTTACTTATGACACATCTTGTGGGCCAATGATTATCTTTTGAACATCATATTCTTGCCTTATCTGGCCAACCTGTCCTGTGTTAATGGTCGAGTGAATTTTGTTATAAATCACCTTAAAAAAGGAATGTAAATATAAATTTTCTTTTTTTTATATTTTAAAAAGAAATGCTGAAATAAAAATAAAATCATTATTTCGAAAACACAAAAACTCGACTGCATGGGGTTTGTATACTGATGTTTAATTAGACCACCTCACTATGAAGACCACTTCAATATGACTGCCTCAGTATTTAAAAGACCACCTCACTTTTAAGATCACCCCACCATGAAGACCACTTCACTCTTACAGCTGAACTCATACACTTGGAAACTAAGCTCCACAGGACGTCACGTGAATCCAAAATTAATTGGCTGAGGGACTGTCTAAACCAAGTTTTGGATTCATCATATGGTCAACTGAAGTTAAGTTCCCAAGTCTATGAAACCTGCTGTAAGACCATTTCACTGTTAACACCGCCTCACAATATAATATCAACAGAGATTCTGGACCCAACTGTAGACTGTAACTTTGCTATCGCAGATCACCTCACTGTTAAGACCACCTCACTTTCACAGCCTCTGTATTTTATGTTGAGGAGGTGGTCTTCATATTGAGGTGGTCTTCATACAGGTGCTCTTAATAGTGAGGTGGTCATAACATGCATAAGGTTATATTACATTGAATGAAGAAAAACTTAGAAGCCAGCGAGTTGAAGGTTGGGTGGAGGAGGAGAAGAGGGGGGGGGGGGGGTGGTAAAGTTGTGGGGTTATGGCCCCCCCCCCCCTATTCCAGTTACTTTCAACTTTCTAATCTGTTGAAAAATCAGAAAATGTTGCATAGTGGGGTAGATCACAAACGCAATACATCACAGTAAATTCTCATTGTTATGGCAGAAGTGTTGTGTCCCCCGGGCTCCATTCTATAAAGTAACATAAAACATTTCAACCAAAAATCTCAGTAATTTGATACCATTGAATATGACCCAACAATCTTACCACAAGAATTATAAATTAAACTTAGAGGGTGGATGTGTTAAAATGACTGTTTGGTTTACCTCCTGGATTGGAATAAAATTAAATCGATCTTTTTAAGATTGTAGATTATAATTTCATAATGTCCATTTTAATTGACATTAGATGTTATCACACAAAACCATTATTGGCTAAATGTAAAATGTGTCATTATGCTTGATAAACAATTTCTTTCTTTATTTTCTAACTTTTTGGTGATTTTAACACCAAACGTATCAAGAAATTTAACTTTAAAAAATTGCCACTTGTATCGTTCCTCCCCAAGAACGTTATCTGATGAGATGTCCCCAACACAAAAAATACCTATGTCCTTTTTCACAAAATAAGAAAAAACCAAGTGGTCTCTAAATATGTCTGCCTCTTTTGGGTTGGTCTAACAAAGGACTGAGTTTTTTTTTTTCTAACTGGAAGATACTTGATTGACAATAACCCTTAACCACAGGAAACAAAATTGTGCATAATGAGTTAGGGTAGACTATGGATAGGGTATTTTACGTGCTCCAATATTGGGGGACCTTTGAGATATATCTATGAATTAAAATTTAGAAAGCAAAGCGACCTTAATCATGAAAATGTTGCTACGAGGGTCCCAAGCAGAGACAGGTTAGACCCCGTGTATCTCCGTGATTCAAAATCCACATCCGTTTTCTTCAATTTAAAGTCGGATGGACGAAAGAATAGCATACACTGTCTAAACAAAACTACCAAACAAGACATTCAAGACTGAAGTTAATGAAGTTGCGCAACATTTAACTGATACCTAGGCCTATCCATTGGCTTTGGATTTGGGCCCCCCCCCCCCTTTCTTTCTGTCATTGCATGTTTGTGGCGCGCGTTTTCTCCTGAAAGTGCATTAAATCACAATCCATTTCAAAGGTCAGTCTGAGTGAAGGGCATGACGCGACTTCCATATCAGCAGTGTTTTGGACCTCTTTAGAACGTCCGTTTTTAGATTGACCTCGTGCGCAGCACCCTCTAATCATGCCCTCGCCGCCCTAATTGACCAAACGTATTTTGAGCGATAAAAGGTCATCAAGATCGAAGTGACATTTAGCGGCGCGAGATCTGATTTTCTCCATTTTCGATCTTATCAGAGTTGTCCAATGTTGATTTTAAAAGGCGCCGACGTCGGTAGCTACGTCTTTAGTTCTATCGCGCCATCTTGACGTTTTGGGCGACGCGCACCTTCGTAGAAAACTCGCCATCTGACAATCAAGGTCTTTTGAAGTCATGCACAAAATAGAAACACAACGTTTTTGCCCTGGTTTTTGCCCTGGTAAATGCACAGCACAAGTGTTGTCCTATCTGTAGATCTCAGTCTGTTTTGCGTCGGGTCTTTTCCATTGTATCCCACCGCCCAGCATATCGTGTCGCGTTTTCAATAGGCTCCAGAGCCCTTAATTATACTAAAATAGGTCCTAGACCCGAGCAAATGACTAAATTTCGGTGTCTGATGCATGAGCCGAGTAGAGCAGCCGAGGTCCAAAAGCATAGGCCTAGGCCTTACTTTTGGCAGCTGTTTTCACAGTAACCATTCGGTAAAAAATTTAAGACCTGATTTCAAAAAAAAAGCTCGTGGAACTAGATTCAATTGCAGCTTTTTGCTGAGCACTTTGTACTGTAGGCTGAGACAAAGTTCTGACATTTTTGATCACTTCAACCTAAGTAGGCCTAAAAAATCGCTTTGAATTAAGTGGCCATGTTGGGTTCACTACTTACTGCTGTGTTATCATCGTGATTCATATGTAGTACTACTTATCTATGCATTTAAGTACGGATTTACAAATCAAGTTGGTCTCTGTGAATACTCACAAGGTGTCACTATGATCCTTGAACTGTCATAGTGGCGACACCTAGGAGCATACTGGACAATCACCAGTCTCTGTTTCATCAATGCAGAAAAAAGATATAAATAAACTTAAATGCACGTTATGTATAAAAATAAATAATGAGTACATTATTCACAATAAACATGACTTTGCCATCTCCACCCCTTGAATTTCAGAAACATTGTCAAGGACCATCTCAACAAACTCCAGGAGGTTGCCTTCTGTAAAACTTTTTACGTTCTTTATGAATCGGCGCTTTTCATCTTTTAACAATGCAACAAGCTCGATTCAACATTCCTCCTATAAAAAGTGTTATCACTGAATATTTTTGCATTCATTTGATGGTGATAAAATAATCAAGAATCTTGATGGGTAGTAATTGTTGGATTTGTGAGACGAAAACCCCCCACTGAGAAAAGGATGCTTTTGAAAGCAACAAGTCACCAGATTTACAAGAATACAGGGGGAAAAATCTCGAGGTGATATTGTTCAGAGAAATTCTGAGATTGATAGATAATTTAGTGACTTAAAAATCTTGCAAGAAGAACCCTCTTAGCAATTATATGCACAGTAAGGGAGCTGAGTGTTGCAATGTATTCTCTACAAGTTTCATTAAAAAGTCTCAGCTGTTCATCGTTAGAAATGTTAGCCATGTATGTTGTCACTGATATCTGACAAAAAATTCACATGCTGTGATGAAGTCATTTCAAATTATATGCAGATGTCACTCTGCTTCTACCGGTATAATTTTCCATCTTCCTGCAGTTGTTGTTGAAATCATAGCCGAGAGATCTCAGAACCCCAACCTTTAGGTTCTGCTTAAGCCCGAAAGATTCTGCAATCAAATGATAAATATATTATTGTTAATGATATGTTAAAATATATTTACCTTAGTAGGCAATACATGATAATTGGTAAATGTAAAATGCAATTTGGTGACCTAAATGGTAGTGGCCTCAATAGTGAAGTGGTCTACCAATTGAGGCGGTACAAGCGAGGTGGTATTATTTATAAAATTTACAATTTAAAAAAATTTACAAATTTAAAGGGAATTCTGATCCATATAATTAATTTACCACCTTTCTTTTACTTAATTAGATTGCAATATCCAAAGGCAAGTTTATAACAATGCATAGATATTTATAGCATCTGGTAGTGCTAATAACAATATAGGCCTGTTGTAAGTATTGTTCATCTTTTATTATTAATTCCAAAATAGGGGGTTTTTTAAAAATCTAAGCCTAAAAATAGAACAATTATCATTTTATGATAATAATGGTCACCCAACTTAGTTTATGTTCTTTCGGCCCTCTTCCTGTCCTACATTTGAAATAACAGTTTGTTATCTAATTGGAAACGAAAAACTATATTAAACTATAATGTTCAGTACAACTATGCACCACACTGTACCAGCATCAACACTGTGCTGTCACCTATAAGCCCAGCGACCTAATTATGGAAGGTTTTTGCTAGTTTGCCTAGTTAATATAATTAGTTAAACTATTTAGCTGATAAGCTGTGTAATCATTTGAAATCTTCTCTTAAAAATACAAGAGAGATAGATTTTTTTTAAAGTCATGAAATGCCCATAATTAGGTCGCTGGGCTTATAAGTGACAGCACACAGTGTCACTGGTGTCTGGTGGGACATCTAACCGTAATAAAAAAATATTGACCATGTCTAGATACTTCCAAAGTTTTTAACCTAGGCTATACTAAAAAATCTTTGAGTAGACGATCAGTCATAGTGGTTAACTTTTGGACAATTTACATTATAAAAATAATACTTTTTAACTGCATCTACAATGACTGACGTCCTCGAGGCAATTTTGACTAAAAATTTGAAGCTAGTCAGCTTTATATAAGTTATAATCAGCTGCTAGCTTTAGGCAAAGATATGTACATCGAATGTAAGAGTCATGACTGACGTTTTCGTAAAACAACGATGCATGGCTGGCCATGCAAGTTCTTGGATATAAAATATGTAACTGACTAACTATAGCATATATTTGGTCAAAATGGAAATGAGTTTGGGAGGAGGGACTTAATAATTCTGTACAAGTCCATAATCTCAAGAGAATGAATTTTTCAGTGTATCCAGTTAATGTCCTGCATTCTATTTAGTCAAAACATGTCACCATCAACAAGAGGATTTAGATATAGTTTGAGACCATAGAAGATTTTCAGTATAAATGAGTTAGAAGCAGCCAAGTTCGTCTAGATTTATTTCTTTCACTTTGCAGCCTAACACATACACGTCATTCTGAATGATTTATTTACACAGGATTTGATTCATTTGCATTTTTGAGTAATTTGCATTTTTCTGTCACTCCTGAAGACTCTAAGGTTCTGACATTTTGTGAGCACGCATCTCAAATCTCTGCCAGAGCAAGGTTTGGTTGTTCTTGAAGATGTAAAGTTTGATATTCTATCTCTCTGGACAGTTTGTCACTAGAATTCATGAGGTTGGTTCTTCTGACTTACTGGCGTTTGCTCTGCATCAGTTTCCTCTTGATATCCCTATATAAGTTTCTTTATGAGCAAATAACTCCTTTTCATACCTCGCATCCACCATGCTATCCATTTCATCGGTTGGACACTTGTACAAGTCTCATGCAAGTTTGCAGGCATTTGAAACTCCAACATGAACCTCTCAGACAAACCCAGCATAATGCTGCTGTCAATGTTCCCTGAGTACTTGAAACTGATGCACACTTTTTGATACCGTGAAGCAATGTTTCTAACGGAAAGGAGAATGTTTATGTGAGACAGACCTTCACTATGGCACAGGCAAAATCGGATCACCCACATAAAAGCACTTCAAGTTGGTTGCTATCAGTAACAACACTTTTTTTACCCACAAATTTTATGAATCCATACCACTCAGACTTGTACACTAAATCTCCAATGTGGTAGGATCTTTGCTCTCGTAGTTGCAGTGAAGTCACCCACTATGAACATCTATAAGTCTGTCTCTTGCCAATGCATGCCATTGTGGTACACAACAATGCAATGAATATAGACTCATTGCATCATGTCTGAGAGTATTTGAAACAGCACCATAGGACGTCGTATAAAAAATATGCCAACTGAGAGGGAAGTTTTGGCAGTGGAATAAATCTAGTTGAGTATGAGAGTCTCATAAAGAGTTTGACAAGGTGGCATCTCTGCTGGTGTCTGGGGCTTAGAAAATGGACGCGGTGTGGTCCCCTTGTGTTGGTTTCAATTTTCATCTCAATAAGGCATCATGTTACCCAGTGTGGGACACCTTATGTCAGCCAGCATTGCAATTTTCTACATTATTGCCCCCATACAATCACCATGGGAACACGTGGCCACGCTAACACACTCAACCTCAACCCCAAAATGCCTCCCTTTTCTCTTTAGACTGACAATGTGAGATTGAAAACATGTCAAACTCTGACACCCTAAGAAAACCATGTCATACTGGTCCGCTAAATGCAATTTTTATGTCCAGCTTTCCAGCAAGTCACCATAAATCAGCTGGTAAAGCACTTGGGTGATCCACCTGACTGAGAGAAAAGAGAGAGCGTCAGGATTGTCGCAATTGAAGAAGACATTTTAAGAGCATTTTGAAAGTCTCAACTTACACAAGGATTGACCAGTAAATCATTTTAACATTTGACCCTGTCTGTCATAAAGTCACAACTGGGAAGAGCAGTCAAAAGAGAAGACAGGAACTGACCTATCTGTCCAGTTGAGCAATCCCTTTTCCCTGTGCTCTGCATTTTGCTTTCATTTGAAATGTTACTTTCTATTTTCAGATAAACAAAATGTCAAAAGTACTAGCCAGTGCCACATACCAGCATAGATCTGGGGAAGACATAGAATTAAAAGAGATAAAGTTTAAAAAAAATTACAACAAAACAAAACCAATATGCAAAACATATCACCTCAATAATCAGATAAACGAAGCCTTCCATGCATGAAGCCAAGATCTATCGTAGTTTAATTTGGTAAATTAATTTGGGTAGTTTGGTTGATTACTACTTTACAGCTTAATGAATCATTAAGCAAATAAATTCCATTGATGTCTGTATTCCAGTTATAAAATCTAGAGGACGTCATGGGAATTTAGGACTCCGTTTGGCTTGGGGACTGTCTTAGCCAATAGGAGCCTTGGATGCACGTGACGTACTCCAGAGTTCAGTTTCCAAGTCTATGGGAACTTCTATGGATTCTGCTCTAACCAAATGTATACATCATGCACTGTCTGTGGTTCCTGACACAACTTCAACCTGTTGTGGAAGTGCACTCACTTTCTCTCAATCCACCTGTACTATATCATCTCGTTTTAATGGGTTGAAAGGGTTTCCCTCATGATTTCTTTGAGGGGTGATCTTGCACTTAACCTCTCGCCCTTTTAAATGTCCTTTATATGAATAAGAAAATGGATTCAAATAACTTTATCAGAAGATTGTCCACACTTCTTGTGTCCTTCCATTTAACTCTTGTGGCTGCCATTATCACAAGAGAATCTATTGCTTGTACTAGGTGGAGCCAACACTTAAATGCTATTCAAAAATATCTGCAATCTATCAAAGAGGACCTTATCTAGACATATCATCTGTCCCTATTATATTCATGTAGAATGATATTTTAGTTTTCCATTTACTCCATAACCTTTTTATCTACCAGCCAAGTGGTGCATTTTTTGTACTTTGGAAGATATACTCCGAAGTGAACATGAAAGAAAACAGTGTGTTATGTAGGAGCTAGCAAGTAGTCAGAAAACTTTGTTATGTAGGAGCTAGCAGGTAGTCAGAAAAACAGTGTTTTGTAGGAGTTGGCAGGTAATCAGAAAACAGTGTGTTATGTAGGAGCCAGCAGGTAGTCAGAAAAACAGTGTTTTGTAGGAGCTAGCAGGTAGTCAGAAAAACAGTGTTTTTTAGGAGTTAGCAGGTAATCAGAAAACAGTGTGTTATGCAGAAGCTAGCAGGTAGTCAGAAAAACAGTGTTTTGTAGGAGCTAGCAGGTAGTCAGAAAAACAGTGTTTTGTAGGAGCTAGCAGGTAGTCAGAAAAACAGTGTTTTGTAGGAGCTAGCAGGTATAGTCAGAAAAACAGTGTGTTATGTAGGAGCTAGCAGGTAGTCAGAAAAACAGTGTGTTATGTAGGAGCTAGCAGGTTGTCTGGTGGTAGAGTGCCCGACTCCCAAACCAAAGGGAATGGGTTTGATCCTCACTCACTGATTTCTGTTTCTGGCCTTTAGCAAGCCACTTAATTAGTCGCCATGGTGTTATAAAGCATGTGTATATGGCTCTGTATACTCCCAAGGGAGCTGAGTTTGAGGCCAGGGGAGCAGCCCACTTAATGGGTGTAGCCGCTCTTAAAAATATTTAAAACTAAAAATTTAAATCTAACGTTGTTGCCAAAAATGGCCATGTGCCCTATGTACATTATTATGTAGAATGGTCGTGAGGCATGTATACTATAATCACAGGCGTTTGCCAACATATTTGACAGTGCTCACTAATGACAGCACTTATACTTTAACTAATACCAATGCTCCCGACTGCTCAAACTCCCTTCTCATCTCAAAAGGTAGCTATGGCGTAGCAACAGCCAATCAGAATGTAGCTGAATACATTGGGAAATGCCCTGAGCGCTGGCCAATTAGAGAGTGTTTTACACAACAGTTAGGTCACAACTACCTGGATTTGCAGCACATGATGGCTATTATTTTGCTAGTTTACCCAGTTAGACTTAAATCAAACAGATTTGCCATAGCATATAGGCTGGCATGTGGCATTGAATGTCTAACAGTGAAATTACAGATAAATTAGTTGTTTTTCTAAGGTAGTAGACAAAAGCTTGAAGCTGACAGCTGAGATCAGTCTTGGCCTTTCCGTAAGAGAGGTTATATTACTCATAAGAATACAAATAGACAATCACCAGTGCTAAATAAAATGATGCAGCGTTGTACCAGACGAATTTCAAACTATTTTGTTCAGACTACGTAAATGGTGAAATATGCAAATAGCTGCCACTGGGCAAGGAATTCCCCAACAATTAGTAGTAAATACCCATAAATAATGAAAGTTATCACTTAGATTAAGGAAAATTATTTAGTGTATGATATCACCATTTTTTTAGTGTGACATGAAGTATTGGACTGAAACTGGCCCCATCCTTGAAGGCAGTTGCGCAGGGGGAGGGGGGGGGGGGTAAAAAAAACTGTACTGGCAAACGCCTGTGCTATAATGCAGAAAATAAAGCTGCCATTAGTTCCCTTCAATGTTACAACTAAAATAATGCAACAGTCAATAGTGTTGCCTAAATTCTGATCTTGAATTGTTAGGAACATGCACTTGTAATCACTGGATTATCAGAACACAAAATTAGACAAAAGTTAAGAAGAGGGTGAAACCAAAGGTCCAACATGTAAAGTGATTGAAAATTAAAGTGGCCGCCACAGTTGCACATTGGGGGAAATGGCTGAAATATGTTTTTAAAGAGGTGAAAGTTGGTGCGTTATTGCCTTCCCCTGACTTTCATAAAATTAGTTAATTATGAGGGACCAAAGAGAGTTTCCACTCCTACTCTTGGCTCCGTGTTCCCAATTCTACTTGGATCAATATACAGCAACTGACGGTTACTGACCCAACATATCCAACAGAGCAACTGGAATAAATAAATAAACTTACTTGTTGGTTTATGACTTTACACATGCTGGACCCAGGTTTGATGAAATTCTAATTCCTTTGAAACTAAATTTAGGGCAATGAAGTCCCCAATCAGTGCAAAAAAAAGTTTGCAACCTCAGGTTCAATGAAATACAATTGGCTACATTTAAATAGTTATTTCACAATTCTGATTGCACACACAATATAGGTATGATGTAAAGATTTTAAAACTGTTTGCAAAGAAAAACAATCTGCACTGTGTGATTATGGACATTTTTTTCTTATCTACTCACCTAAACAAAATTAATCAATTTCTCTTATAGTCTGGCTTATGGTATTAAAGGTCTAACAATTAAATTACAGAGAAATGAGATGTTCATATACTGCATGAGTTAAAGCAAATTAGTTGAACCAATTATTTTGTTTAACTAGGTAAACTAGCAAAAAAACATGACTTGTTGCTTGCGCTTATAGGTGACGGCACACAGTGTACATGTCTATGTGCAGGCATGCATCGGTAAATTATACCAATTTGAGAACGTGTCTCTTGGATCAATCACCGCTCCCGATGTTCAGTATTAAATATATATATATATATATATATATATATATATATATATATATATTTGCTAGTAAGTGACAATAAACAAAAATGGATGTGTATAGTTGAGCATTAAATTTATCATTTTATGTCAATTTCTAAATCTATTTTAACTTTTTTATATGTGACTTGTATGGTCCGATAAACCTGTAGACCTAACTAAATATGTCAAATATTACCTAATTACATATGTCATGATTTGCAGGGAGTGGACCAAAAAAATTTTTGTTGGGGAGTCTTTCGCCCCCCCCCCCCCCCCTCCCTCCAGCTTTTGGTACATAGAGCTCTTTATATTGATGTGAAGAGGAAACATTTTTCTCTTAAAGCGTGAGAAATTAAAATATGAAGAACTCAAGTCTAGAGGAGTGAAACTCACTGAATGAGTGAGACTTGGCATGTCTGCGAAAGAAGCCATCGTGATCAGACTGCTAATTAATAGCATTTTTAGCAATAGATAATTTTTATAACACCAGAGGCGCCAAATGCTAAAACGACACAGGCGACTCTCTGCGGAATACTTTTTTTTTTTAGGGCGGTGACGCACGGTTGTGCAAAATGCTCTCTGATTGGTCAAGGTGAAGGACAGCGCCCCCTCCATCAGCCAATAAAAACGCTCGGTTGAACTGTTCACCCCGAGTCAACAAGCAAGCTGCCAAGATGGTGAGTATTGAAACTTGCTAATGTTTCGTGGAAATTACGAGAATTTAGCTGACTGCGAGGTGTTAACAGAATGAATTTGTGTTTTTCAGACTACGTACACTGATAAGGGACTAAAGGTAAGTGTTGTTGCGGAGTAAGATCGTCCGTAAACCTCCTGACTTCCCGCGTCCCAGGTCGAATACACGTGTCTGGTTATAGTTGACCTCCAATTTGAGGACAGCTTTGCACAGCTTGCATAGCTGTATGTCTTTTGCTTATTAACAAGTAATAAAATTACATGATACATGCACAGTCACCGTCAGGTTACCACTGTTGCCTCAAAATTTGTGACGTCTCTCGACCGTATACATAGATTTCCAACTTTAAGGTGTAATTTATGTACACACTGGCCTGACTGGCCATGAACTACTACAGTGTACTGTGCCACTAAATCAACCACCACATAGAGAATGTCTGGTTGGAATGCAGAAGTCATATCTGACACTGCACTACCGGCCTAGATTACAACTACAGGGATGACAAAAATGTGGCGACCTTTTTTATCATTTACCAAAATGAAAATGTAATGAATTAATGCCATAGGCCTATATATAATGGACTGCTTGAAGTCTGAATGATAATTAGGTCTGTACTGACACATACCTAATTTGCATATTGATGCACTAGTAGTCTCCTTGTTAATACATAATATGTTAATAGATAATATATAATTGATTAAAAGATTATGTATTAGGTGTAATTAAAAGTATTTGATTATGACATATGTATCTGTCTTTGATATTGAATGACATATGTATCTGTCTTTGATATTGAAATTATTTGTGCTCTACTTTGTTTTCCAGCCTGAGTCAGGGCGTTTCATCAGTTTTGCTCATCTTACCTTCTGGGTTGGAAATGCAAAACAGGTCAGTAATAAGTTGCTAATAATTAACTTTATATTTTCAAGTTTCTGGTGGATAAATCTATCAATAATAAAGTAAACCTATCAGATTTCAGAGCTGGCACTGATGTTATGTTGCTAAAATTTTCCATTTCGCTCACTGGTTAGGCTTAAGTCTTTATAATGCTGTGTTATATAGGTTAGATAAAAGAAAAAAAAAAGAAATCTAGTTCAGATGCATAAAAAAGTGAGCCATGAAACAGCTGTGTGACCGTGTTAAGTTATGGAAAGGTTCATTTTATTATCTCATAAAACATGTCTAGTCATGTGGTATAGTTAATAGCCCAGGTAATATAGATCAGAAAAAAAAAAGATGTTGCATGGTTCTACTTTAGCATGCATTGGCAATGTCAGGCATTGTCATATTTGTATACAATGTATATATGTAAATGTGTTACAGTGTTGTTAAGATTATGAACAGGGGGTTTTTGTTTTAGAAATTGTAACCACTAAACTCACTGCACACCCTGGGAAAATTATATGAATAGAAAATGAACAGTAAAACAAACTCCCACTGAGAAAGATCCAACCGTGACAAAAGTTATCAAGAAAGCTAATTTCCATGTCTTTCTAAGATGGTTCTGCTGGAACTCTAGCACATGTCTGCTCGCTGTAACTCATGATGTCGCACACTGTTGGCAGCTTAGGTCACGTCTATGAGTCATTGCTGACCAGTAGTTTGTTTGATAGGGTTAACAATTTCACATTAGTTGATCAGTTACTTCATCTATTATATCACCAGTTAGCATGGGAGCGGAAACCATATTTGCTTTAACTTGATTCATAACGTAATTTATTTCACTGGTGTTCCTAGGTACTTAATTTTTTTGTGTTTTAGCAGTCCTAAAAAACCTTTAGTTCTGGTTTTGTTACAATTATGATATACTCAACTGTGGACAGTTGTTACATAATGGGAGTTGTCCAGAAGCAGGCCATGTATTTCCAGATATCAGAGGTAGGAGGAGTCTGGAGTTTGACCTCTACCCCACCTCCAGCAGTACATTTTAATTTAACTGTTTATAGGGGCTCAGGCCCCTTCCTCCTATATATGATAAGGTATCCTTTTAATTGTAATGCCCCCTTTGCAACTTTCCATGGATCTGCCCTGACCTATGTGGTATATGGGCCACCAGTCACATAATGGTGGCGTGATCCCACAATGAAATAGTAGTTTGCATGTCATGAAGTGTTACTTATGCCTGAACCATATCTTGTTATCATATTAGCTCGGCTTGGTTTATGTTACCAAGTACACTATAAACGTGTGTGTAATATTGTTGAATGACAAACAATATTTAGACATCTCAGTCATGAAGTCATTGAATCATATAATACTCAAGGTCACAGTGCAACTTTTGACCTTCGTCTCTGGATGATGACATAGCAGGGTTACCAGCGTCATGTAGCTGTTGTGGCTAAGGGCATCGCTGTCATTCCTGTTTTGATGAACATATTTATTTTTAAGAAAATGGGTTATTGTCTGTAAATGATATTTATTTTTTTATTAAATATGCGCTACAGTGCAAAAATTAATGGACCAAGTCTAATCTGATAGCCCTACACATATTTGTGTAATATTCTTTCATAAATTTAAAGAGAAGATTTCGAAATAATCAGATTTATCACCGTACTCATATTTGTGTTAATATTCTTTCATAAATTAAAGATAAGATTTCAAAATAATCAGATTTATCACCGTACTCATTGATATGTATATATATGGATTGAAAGTTCAATAATATATTTTGGGACATAACTGGAAGTTATTATTTAAGACTTTAAGTGAACAGAAATAAGCATACTGTCAATCAGTTCGTCCTTGTGCAATATATTTTGAGTAACTGCCACTCAATCTTTGGAATTTGACTTATTAATCCTATTTTATATTATGTATTCATAAAAGGATAATCGGAATAAACCCAGGGATAGCCTAGCATTGCATGACCTGCCATATTTGCTTTGGCATTGGAAGACAAATAATCATATTCTATCCCACTGTAAATAAATTTGGCTGTGTATATTTCTCACAACAGTAGATTCCTTCCATTATTTTTAGTGCTTGTAACCTTGGGGCATGTCCATGGCATAATTAGGTACCAGCCTCGTCTATGAAAGGTCTTCAGTAATTATGAACTATCGGAACACATAAATATGATATTATGAAACATTGCACATACATATTATATAATAAGTGTTGCTACTAATTAATGTAAATGTATATATATAAATGTTGCTTAGAGACCAGTTTTGCATTATCTCAATGCTTCTGATCTGATGTAATGATGAGATGATAAGACTTAGAGCAAAAACCAAATTACTTGCCCCAGTGTAGACACCAAGTACAATGCACCACCAATTTTATGTCTAATGGGACTGATGTTTAGCTGAGATTTTTCTGCACAATAAATGTGCAATCCATTCCAATGCTAGTTTCAGTTTTACCAGTCTTTACCAGATATTGACAATTATATGCTGGGAACCTTAATTTTCTTCTTTTGTTTTCATGCTGATATTGTTGAGTACTGTCATTTGCTTTTTATTTGTATTTAGTCTACATTGTGACACATATGTCATGAATGACATCAAGTTGTCAAATAAAAATATATAAACAACACCAGAAATATCCAGCATTCACAGGACTGCATAGTTTATAATTTCTTCATGATTCCAGGCCGCTACACACTACAGTGTGCGGATGGGATTCCAACCATTCGCTTACAAGGGCCTTGAAACTGGTAGCAGACAGGTGTCAGCACACGTAGTGAAACAAAATGATGTAAGTAGACTATGATCAGTTTTGGTGGTTCAGAACATTTATAAGTTTGAAATGTTTATTTGTTGTAATGTTTTGCCAAAGACCCATAAAAAAACAGATTGTGCTATTTCTCTTTTGAAATATTTTTAACAATTAAATAATTGTGTCAAACTTTTAAATAAAGTGAAGTTGTAGTATAGCTTAACAATTTATCAGAAAGTGCCGATCTATAGTCATGTCACTGTTGAAAATTTCTTATAATAAAAATACACATAAAGCATATATATAATGCAAATTTCCACTGACAAAACGTTATATTTGTATTTAACATATTTGTAAGCTTTATAAATAGTGGATGCGCATTTTATTTTCCAGGTCGTATTTGTCCTACAAAGCGCTCTGGAGCCAGACGCTCCTAAAGGTGAGGCAATGAGATATTAATAGGGAATCATCAAAATAATTATGCAAGGGACATTAGTTTATTTTATTACTCCTTTAGAATTACAATGTATTGGTCATTAGTGTTTGCCTAACATTATAGCAATCCTGTGCCGGTTTATTTATTTGTTTTCCCATTTTTCTATGACTGCCAACACAAATTAGATGAGTCAAATGCCAGGGTCAGCGCAATGTTGCCTGGTATTTTTCTATTTTTTTATATACATGTTATTTTTCTTATCTTTTTGTGTAAATTTGAATCTTATTGTGCGATTATGATCAGTATTTGTATATATTTTTGTAAAATTTTATTCTAATATTGATATTGTAATCAGTATTTGTGATTTGATCTGTGATTTATTTTCTATCTTTTATGTACTTATATATTATTTCACTTTAATACTGAATGTCTAAGAGCAGGACTCTGCCCAGAAAACATCAAATTATGGCAACTGGGACCTTGGAACGTTAAGCTGTATATTATGTATAAAATAATGAGAACTGTATATCATATTTCTGTAGATGTTTTAGATAGACGTAGTGAGTAGATATGTGACATATGTATCTTTTCTGATATGAAAAAGTGTCAATAAAAGCTATATATATATATATATATCTATTACAGAGATGTGGGACTTCTTGTCGAAACATGGTGACGCAGTCAAAGATGTAGCATTTAATGTTGAAGATTTGGATGCTATCGTCAAGGTGGGTGTATGCCGTCATGATATGTGACACAAAGACAAAATTAATAGTCACTTCGAATGATTCAATGATCTGAATTATCGTAAATCATTTCAGAGAGCCAAGGAGAAGGGTGCAAAAATAGTACGTGAGGCATGGGAGGAAACGGATGAAAATGGAACGGTCAGATTCGCTACCGTCCAGACTTACGGAGACTGCACTCACACGTTTGTTGACAAATCGAACTACAAGGGATTCTTCCTGCCTGGCTATGTACAGTCCACAGTGAAAGATCCACTTCTACCAACTCTGTAAGAATTTTAATGCGAAAATGTGGATGGCCCATGTCATGTACTCACATCTAAAAATAAATTACGAGCAATTAGATCATAGTTATGTGAAAGACTGATTTATTGCTGTAAATATGATGTCTCACAATGCTGATAATAACCCTGCACATTTTCCTTCCAACTTTTACAAACTTTGAAGTACCGAAGAGCCCATATATTTAAGCTTGGTGTTTATCATTTCTGTTACTTTCTCCTAAGTATTCTTAGTTTTAACCATAATGGCATATAGAGATGATGATGATTATGTTACTTTGTAAAATAATGTTATTGATTTTCAGTCCCAATATTGGCCTTAACTTTATTGATCACCTCGTGGGCAACCAGCCAGACTTGGAGATGACCAATATTGTGGAGTGGTATGAGAAGACCCTCATGTTTCATCGCTTCTGGTCTGTGGATGACAGTCAAATCCACACTGACTACTCAGCTCTTCGATCAATCGTTGTCACTAACTTTGAAGAGACTGTCAAGATGCCAATCAATGAACCTGCTCCAGGAAAACGCAAGTCTCAGATCCAGGAGTACGTGGACTACCATGGTGGAGCTGGTGTACAACACATTGCGTTGAACACAGATGATATCATATCTGCAGTAAGTGAACAGATAGTTTATATATATTTCACTATTTCCGATTTAAGGATATATATTTAATCGTGCACATAGCGTTATGGAAGAATCATAGTACATGTATTGACATATTATTGTAATAGACCAGATTTTTTGGAATAACGTTAATTGTATAGATGGCTGCATGACTAGATTCATTTCCAAGGATTGCTTTATAAATATATAAATATCATATTTCTACCAATGTCAGTGAAAGCAGCTGTGAAATTTGGTAGATACTATGGTATTATGGATGGTTTGTTTTTAACAGATTATAAACTTGAAAGCACGAGGTCAGTTGTTCTTAGATATTCCCAAGAGATACTACACTAACCTACGAGAAAAGCTGAAGGAGTCCAAAGTTCAAATCAAAGAAGACATGGATGTGGTATGACTCTTTCTAGTACAAAACAAATTGAATTTTTTAATAGACAGGGAATAATAAACCAAAAAACTGGGTCTGGAGTTTTGTGGTTTCCATCTTATAGATAGCTATTGCAAATCATTGGTTATCACTGTGCATTTGCAGACATGCACATAATTATGTTCCCCTGAATTGAATGTAAATCTTTGTTTCAGCTTGAAAAGTTGAACATCCTGATTGATTATGATGACAACGGATACCTTCTACAGATCTTCACGAAGAACATGCAAGACCGACCAACTCTGTTTTTGGAGGTCATTCAGAGACGCAACCACAGTGTGAGTGTTTGCACCAAAGTGTCAGTGAATCATGTGAATTGAGAGTCCCTTTGGAAAGTGGCTCATGTCAACAAATGTTATTTACTGAGCACTGTCTATTATTCAAAAATTATAAATTATTTGTAAGAATATGCTAAACTATTGCAATTTGTAAGGTGATATGTGCTTAACAGACCGTAATTAAGTTTTACAACAGCTGCAGTATGGGAATTGCAATTAAGTTAAATTAAAAAAATCTGTGTGGCACTAAATAATTTATTTTGAATTGGAATTTAATTGAAATTCTAGAAATTAAGTTTACGGCCTTTTTATTGTTCGTTTGCAGGGGTTCGGCGCTGGAAACTTCAAGTCATTGTTTGAAGCCATTGAAGCAGATCAGGCTGAAAGAGGCAACCTGTGAGAAATGATGAGCGGTGACATTGAATCAGTCTTGTATGGCAGGCAATTAAATTGCATACGACTGACAGGTCACACATTAAGTACAGAATAGGGTGATCAGGAATTTTGTAAAGTTAGCATACAAATTTTAGCCATATGCTTGTAGGGACCTTTTCTTATATTCCATGTAATTGTTGTGATGGTCCATTGTTTGAAATGGCAACAGTAGTGGGACCTCAAGCTTTAAGCTATTCTTATTATATATATTAGCAATTTTATGACATCTTTTTGCCTTATTGTGTAGTTCATTGTTGTAATGAAGTGGGACACTGGTGGAAGCTTGATAGATATGAAAACACAGGTTTTGTAATATATAGTTGCAGTGGTGGCTCCTGGAATTTGATGTATAGATGACCAGTTGCACCGTGTGGTAATTCATTAAAAAAATAGGGGGAAGATCATTTTAGTACTGTTATGAATGAAAGTATTGTCAGCCATTAAAATCGGGCATGGCGCCACCACTACTGTATACTTGTACACTAGATTTTACCTTGATCACGCAGATAATTTGGCAATACTCATTAAACAACTTAATGAATGCTGTATTATTTATTGTAAGCTTGTGTGTCATTTTGTCTTCGATATAAACGCAACTAAATGATCTGTTGAATGTTTTACTGCTAATTATGTTTATGCAGAATGTTTTAGAAAGTTGTTGATCTGAATGTTCACGAACTGATAGTTCTTAAACATGCATTCCATGACTCATGGTTGTATTAACAAAGAAAGGGTCCAATGTTTGTTATCATGGATTAATTTATCTGAATGTCAAGAGACTGACCTTGGAGGAAACCCTTGATATTATGTTTTATACTTCTTGTTTATGCAATGGTTTGCTTAGTTACTTTTATTCTGTATATGATTTACGAGTTAACCTCTTGAGTTTAGGGTGTAAAACTTGCCCTTGCTGGACCAGAACTTTTGCCACTGAAATATGGAGATATTGAACTGTTGAACGTATAATATACCCAATAAACATTCGGCTTTGTAAATATGCAATTATTCCCGGACTCTATAGTGCTGAATGAGTACTTAAATATAGACACTTTGGGAATGTAAATATTTTTTGGAAGTTACATAGGAGTCATTTCCCTATATGGTGCTTACAATAAGAAATTTGAAGGCTTCGCTATAATTTTTAGAATCCTGTCTATGAAGTCCTTAATATAAAATTGACATATATCTGCTTCTGATAGATCTGAGAGCATACCCGTTGTGCTTTGTTTGAACAAATTTCTTCTCCCCGTGAATTTCCCATGGGAAATGAGGTGTTTATGCTGAGATGAGCCACTTGTGAATGTCATTGCTTCACAGTGAGGCAATGTATTGGTTTTGGCATAATAATCTTAAGCCCGCGGCAGCTAATTGATTACTGAGGGTCGTTACCATTTAAAATTGCATCGGTTTGGATCTGTAACCAACCAAACAAGAGCTTGTGGTAAATACACCCTTTATTGTGTTTTATCATGTATTTTTTTGTTATTGTTTTAGTTCGTTTTGAACATTCATATTTATGTTTCCTGAGTATTGCCCGATATTGTTTTCTGTTTGTTGATAGATTTCATATGCTTTGTGCACTCTTATGTTTAAGCAATGGTGTTGTATGCTTTCACTTTCAAAGCTGTTTGCATCGGTATTGCACATTATGGTATTATAAAAAAAGCTATATATATATATAAATCTAGGAAAATCTTTTCTGTTAGATACCTGCTTACACGCGTAATGTATCTGTATGGTTTGGGATTCATCAATAAAAGTTTAAAATCAATTTTGTCTCTGCATAGTTTCTGAACAGTCAGAAGCAATACACATAAATAATAAAGATGTCGAGATATAAAACTCGAATTTAAAAGATGCCAACCAGTAAATATTAAAATCTGACAAAACCAGAAGTGCATCTACATGGCCCACAATTATCAAACATTCCTCAAAAGCTGTTCTGTGCATGGGCATAAATCCATTAAGTGATTATCTTCTTAGTGTGGTTGTCCATGGCCAAAGAAATTATAAGATCACTGCCATGCCCCCTAGTGTTAAAATCATTGACTGCAGTCAGTTCCATTCACTGTGCGTCATCACCTCAAAGCCCCAGCGACCAAATTTGTACATTTTTTGTCGTTTACTCATCATGTTAGGTGACAGCACACAGTGTATTGTGAAGTACTTATATAATGACCATACTACAGAACTTCATACTCAATGCTGCTATATTTGTGTTATTGCTACTGCTTCATAACTTATACTATTTGTAATGGGTTTTCAATCCTTTGTTCAACATATATCATATATGACAAAAATTATAGACAACTTAGCAATAAACCTACCACTACTAAAATTTCTCTCAGCATTTTACATGAACCACTATTTTAAATTGCACCAAGTAAATAAGTGAATTGCAGAATTTATCATTTGAAATTTGCCTAATAACTTAAGCTTGACCTTACAATTACCCTGAAAAGCATATGTAGCCCAAAAAAAAGTTTTACAGGGCACTTAAGAGGTGCATGCGTTCTGTAACAGAACATACAATAGCTAATCTGTAATTAAATTGTCTGAAACATATAAAACATGATTTATCCACAGTGTTATGAATTATGCTTTTAAAGCACAACAATTGCCACAACTGCAATGTATGAATTGAAAATCCCCCAGTCCATATTTAGCAGATTGGTCCATTAATAAGACCACTTAATTCATGAAAGGCGACCTTATATCTTAAACTAGAGGCGACAGACTTTCACATATACTTTTAATTACTTAACAATGGATACAAATAACACAACATTAAAATTCATAGCTGCTGCAAAGATTTTGCATAGTTGGCAAAAAAATAAACTTTTTGTCCACTGAGTTCAGTACTTTTGAAGTTAGGGGAAAACTAGAATCACAAAACAAATTGACCACTTTAGGCAGTCCAAGGATTATCTTGACGTTGCTGTCTTTTAAACGCTTTCATTGCCTTTTTCGGAGGAACCAGTTTATCAGTAATCCCTGAACGCATTTTGCGCTTTAGTTCCACCATAGGATTTGCATCTTCCTCATCCACTTGCTCGGTTTCTCCTTCCGGTTCTCGCCAAGAACTCTCGCCATACTGGGCATTGTTCACCTGATTTAATTCAGCCCCGGCAGAGGCTATTTCCATGCCATGAGAATACTTACATTTGTGTCCAAAACGACACTTTCCCTTCCTGAAATTCCAGCATATCTTTTTGCCAGATTCACTCTGAATTTCAGTACTTGTCATTTTGACATGCTGCTCCAGAATGGAATGTTTAGTCTTTTCCTCATTGTAGTACTGATTTTGAAAAACAGAACCTTCTGCAACTTTGCCATGTTTTATATTTTTTGAAAAAGAAGGGGGTGGCAATTTTTCTTGAAGAAGAGGATTTGGTAGTCTTTCCTTTTCACTTGAAGTATCTGGTAACTTCTGAGGGTTTGACAGTTGTGAAGATTCTTCATCAGAATCGGATGACTCGCTGTCACCAGCATTTCCCATAAAATACTTTCCAGACGGGATCTCAGATGTTTTTTCAACACTGAAAGAGAAAACAGAAAAAATAATATATAATAAATTACTAAAATCAACCCACACAATTTGTACATAGGGTGTACACCAGTTTTCGAAATACCGTTTGTACTGGTACAAGGATAAAAATAACGGTATGCAGAGCGGCGTTTTTGAGGTAATAGGTCACCTGCTACCCAGATGTTCCAATATTTTTCTGCCCATTTTTGATGCAACGACATTAAACAACAGTCTGGAATTATTTCATAGAGATTTTGTCATGATATTTTATTGTTAATTGTCATTACTGTAGGCTTTGATTAATTCCCCCATTGATATAGCTTCATGATACGTATCGTATCGGTTTTACTGTTCGTGATTTGTATCGTTTTAAAGATAAAGGTGTACAGCCCCACTATAAACACTGTGCAGTGGCTATAAATGGCTATTGACACTGTAGACATAGTGCCCATAAATTGGTTTGGCAATAATTTTGGCTATTGGCACTGAGTGTGCAGTGACAGCAGACATGAGCACAGAATACTACACCCATCTTTCAACCAGGTCCTTCACCAGGATGTTAACCCCAACACAAGAAGGCTGGCCCCTTCACCAAGAAGATTGGGCCCAAGGCAGAAAGACAAGGAAAGGTTGGCCTGAACAGCAAAGATGGGCCCCTTCACCAGAGATTTCAGCTTAGAAGATTGTGTGTGTAAGAGATCCCTAGACTAGTCTACCTACTTAACAGAGTATAGTGGTCAATTGAATCTAATCCTTTGTCAGCTGTACTTGATTGCAATTAAGAGATTTGGATGGATACAATGTATTTGTTAATAGAAATTACCCAGGGGGCTTTAAATTACCGTTTATTCTGGTCAACTGCAATTGAACATGTTGAAGGAAGGACAGTGACTGACACTGAAGAAGCAATGCAAACCGCATACCTCTTTTTTTTCTTTGACAAGGAGGTCTTTTGTGACCTCGAGAAGTCGGTAAGTTTATTAATTCAAGTGCATTGCAATCTGTGACTATGGATGTACTGTATTAAAAGAAAAAGGACAGTCTGATTGTGAATTAAAAAGAACTGTCAGTTATAACCATTACAAATTGTGAAGGAACAATTTGATACATGTTATATGAATAATTGTAGGATGTTAATTCTTTTTTTTTTTTTTATACAAACAATTTATTTATTCCCCAGCTTATTATAATGGTATTTTCAAAATTATATGTAAACAATTATTATTCACACATTTTTATTCTGTCTGACAAAAACTATTTTGGTCCGGCCAGATATACCACTCTGCAGGACTGACTGTCCGGTGATGGAAACTGGATCTTATGGGAAGACCGCTTCACCAAATGATGTCTGAGTGATGCCCCCCAAGCAAACAAAAATTGAAAATGGTTCTCTTCAATATTAATTGTGGTTGGTTGTTGCGTGCCTTGCAATTCTTCTCAAGATGTTTTTGCGTGTCCATATTTTGACAATTCGAGATGTCTGATTGGCTGAGAGGCTGGTACATTAATTATCTTTTATTGGCAATGAAGGTCACTGACCATTCTTTTGTAAATCGAGGTCAAATTAGAAAAAATACTTTTTCGGAAATAGTGTTAACTGTGACCCATCGCGACCTAAATTCAGGTAAACTATACACCATGAATTGTTCACCTGCATTTTAGGTCACGATGAGAAGAGTTGCAATGGCAATGCAAGAAACGGTACCATAGTGCTATTCATAGTGCTATTCTCAATCTCATGTGCAGTGTCAACAACCAAAGATAGCCACTGCACACGCAATAGCAATAGCCCAACTGCCCCTTTGGAGCCAGTACCTGCAGTGGCAATACAATGACAGGCGCACAATACACATTGAATACACATAACAGCATTTCAAGCAACTGTATTATCGCCCAATCGGGGAGTTGGCATTAGCTGTCAATGCAATTTCTTCCAAATAAAGAAAATTATATGCAATTTCTTCACACATGCTAGTACTTTGGTAATTAGGGAACAATAATCTGGAGTTTACCTGTCCACTGAGTCTTTGACAGAGTCTTTATCCTCATCTGAATCAGATGATGTGCCGTAGTCAGCCACCAGTGAAGCCATGTTTACGTTTTGGCGGAAGTACACAAGTTGTTGATCGGAATGAAAGCGCAGAACCACGGGATTTTATGAAAAAGAAGCCCTGAGGAGTTGATAAACATAGAAAACGACTGATTTGAATGGATGGAAGACTTCAACATTATGGTTATCGGTTATTTTTCATGATCTTAATCAACCAGCAAAAATATTTTGCCAAGTGCCGGCTATGCAATCAGCTGGCGGACGTAGGTGGCAGCACTAACGAAAATGGGACTATAAAGGAAAATGGGAGTTAGGACTCCAGCTGTCAGACATCATACGTGGCAAAATTTGCTAGTGTGAAGAAACTGAGGCGCCGGTATAATTGCAGTTCATCTATAGGGAAGTGGTTGATGCAACAGGCCAGCCTGTCTGGGACAAACTCGGCATAGGGTTTTCTACTCACGACCTCGGTAACAGTGCGACTGATTTCCGAGACCACCCTTAGCACCACCATTTGCAAATTTGACATTCAAGAAGATAAAATGTCTGGGAAGGTCAGGCAGAGAGCGGCTGCCAACACAGCAGACAGTGCTACGCTGTCTACCAACGAGAAGATCCTCAAAGAATGTCACTCAGTTTACACAGACCCTGATAATGGTGAGTACATTTTTTATAGATTTTTCGACGACGTATTTGCCACGCAAATTTAGATCAAAATTTGGATGTGCATCTGGGAAATGCAATTTACATGTTAAATATTTCACAGACATAGCTGTCTCTCCTGCGCGAAATGCTGGAGTGTTTTATTTCAGGAAAGTTTGAAACAAATCTTCATCTCCAGGGTTATGGGTGTATTTTATTTTTTCTTTCGTTATATAACATATTCATTGAAATAATTTGGGAGGTGTAAGCCCAGTGGTGGTGCAACTCGCCGCAGTCAGTGGAGCAGTGACGTATGATCATGCGTCTGTGTCCGGAGGGAGGGGGGTGTAGTCTATCTCCTGTTTTTGCGAGGATTGCGGCAAGACCGGGCAGCCATGGTATCCAGGTTGGTAAAATGGACATTTTCTTCAGTTTTGGTGGGGTAGTTTTATGAAAATGTAGACGTGGACAGAAATATGGCGACGAAGGCGGAAGGGAGGTGTAGCTTATTGTAAGGCGGCCGTCTGGAGCGCTGTGCGCAGGACCAGTTCAGCTGCAGTTCACTGGGGTGGCAAGTTATTCCTGAGTCATGGCCTGCCCCACACTTTCCATGAAACAGGGTCACTCAAACTACTGGTCAACGTTCCAGTCTCTCCATTTTGTGACACAAGTACTTTGCTCCGTTTGAAATGGGCTGGAAAAATCCACAGCGTTTTATGCTAATTACAGCTGTCATGGTGGCTAGATCCCCAGGATCATGACACTGGGAATTTATTATGGGAACATCTTGATTTAGGTTCGTTCATTTTATTGTTACATAACATAAGATTGTCCTTTATAATGTTTGTAACCATACTGTAAGCTTTTGATTGTTGTAGTATGAGCTTGTGAATTTTTTTCATTGAATGATAGATAGGGGTTGCAGAGTACACTTATTCTGGATATTGATTTCCTATAGACGATGGGCACACAGAGCCTCCTTTCTATGTGGCCACTGTAGTGTGGGCTAGCTGTTCTTGGGAATCTGAAATATTTGGTGGGGGAATTTTATTCCCTGTTCTTGTGTGCTGTGCATTCTTTTTTTTTTTTTTTTATTGATCATATATGCAGACGAGTAGGTGTGGTTGCTTAGTTGCACCATTCTGGCCTGTCTGGGCTTGACTGAGGTCACTGCATGACTTATTAGATGACCAAAGACAATCGGTCACTGCAGGAGGATCCAAAGTCCTGCATTGTCTAATCTATCTAAAATACAGGAATGATCTAGTGCTAATAGATAAGTGTATATCCTAGAGTGCACACAGTGAACTGAAGATAGCCGCCTGCCCATGACTATGACTGCAGTATGAGCTGAGAGCTAGCTAGCTGGCCACACCCCCAAGCATGCAGGAATGTAGTACAGTCACCAGTGAACTGAGTGCGGCTCCAAGTCCTAGTTCATCAGGCCAGGGTCATTGCTGTAGAGCTTCATCCTGTAGCTTATATAATACTATTAATTTATGTTGTAACACTGTTATATGTCATGGGACACTCGTATTATGATGTGCACATTTCAGATTATGTAACTTATGTTCACTCAGATTCTGCCCTTAACGTGGCAATGTCATTACCAAATCCCCCTCCCTTCTTTGTCCACATTCTGTATTGTCTCATTGACTTGTTCTTAAGCTGCTAACGGGGTCATTTAAGTGCGTTTTGCAAGTTTTAAGTCGCCAGGTTCAGACTGAGAGGAAAATTCAATGCAACCACAGTGGGATCACCGCAATTAAGACCACCTGTAGTAATGACTTATGTTGACTTCAATTAAGTGGTCTTGGTATTAAGGGTCGTAATTCTTAAATTTGTTAGCATTAACTGATCTTAGAACATTGAAGTTAAGGGGCTCCACAGTAATTGTAATTTTGTAAATATTTAAAGGGCATTGCTGAAGAACAGGTTATTCCTGAGCATTTTACCTTTGTAAAATAGATTAATAAGTAGGAGGCATTTCTTAGTGCACCACTGGGCCTTCTTATACTCAGATTATGCACTGAATTGTCCTTGAACTTTGACTGTTTATTTTCACTTTTCTAATTGGTGATCCATTGTTGCTACATCAGCGCCATCTATCGGTTCGTGGCCACGTCATTGTTCCATCATCTGCCCACAATGGCCACCAAACATTCTCCTCTGTGACCGGGTTATTAAAGGGACTGCAATTTACACTCCCATCATAATTACAGAATAGCTCTCTATTGAATGCATCCAGTCCATTTTCAACCCTTTTGTGACCCCCATAATCTGAATGAAATATCAATATGATAGGCATATGTGTGAGAATGTCCTGTTTTCTGGTTATGAAATGTTTATCATTTTGCAACAATTTTGTATATATGGGACAAAGTTGTGTTCATATCTATGGAAATAAGTTACCACATATCCTTTTTGAGAATCCAGGAATTTGTTCCATGAAGTTGTCATATTTCACTCAGCCTTTCGGCTTTATGAAATATGACAACTTCATGGAATAAATTCCTGTATTCTCAAAATTACCATGTAGTAACGATTTTATCCTGTTTCTCTTTTTTCTGACAATAAAAGAGGAAAGAAATTAATTTGACCGTCAACCCCCTCAATCCACAATATTAAAACACAGAAAAATGTAACGATGTAAACTAACACCATTTTCTCAGTTTCTGGGTGTATGATCTGTCCCCATGACAATCCCCCGTTCCTTTGGCAAATATTTTTAACAAGTTTGTGATTCTACCCTTCTTCATTACGAAGATAAAGGCAAAACAAAAATGCCAAGTAAGATCGTTAAAAGATCACTGTGCATGCAATTTTAGTAAATACAGAAAATATCCGTGGAGAGGGCGTGACTAAACTGACCATTTTGTGAATACGGAAAACTATTTCTCAACTCTCCACCAATCAGCGATCTTCCTTCGGCATTGACAGAGGATGACTTTATTATTATGAGGATCATGGTAAATGTGTAGATTCTGTACAATCTGTAGAACATAATTGATCCTTCATACTGACTTCAATAAATTTTTGTCATGTACGTTTTATCATAATTATTACATCATGTTAATACAATCTGGTATAGTGTACTTATTTCTGGATCTGATGAATATATAATGGATATTATGTAAGTTGCCGAAACTAATGGATGATATATTGGAAAAGGGATAATTTTATGTACATCTCATGCCTAATACACTGTACTTTGGGCCAACTACATGCTGTGTACTGTCCATTGGTAAATTGTGTAAACACTGTAAACCCTATTGGACATTATTGGAACATGTGATGCACTTGTTATTAAGTTTTTGGTAATCATGGATTTTGCACCTGGTTCATTTTGGTTGAGTAAGCTTAAGTGCAAGCTGTGCATGTTTTACTTGATTAACACAAACAAATGACGAATTAGGGATTGATGCAGATTAAATACTGCAGGTTTGGCTCCATTAAATTTATTTAGGGGCTTTGTATTGAATTGTTTCAATGCTCGTGAAAACTATTATTATTGTTGTAAGCTTATATGGCCATGGCCTGCAGCTGTTTTAAGTGTTATGCCTAATATGGAGATAATTTTGGAATCTGTCAGACGTAATGGTGAGATGATAAAGCTTTGAATATAGCTACACCCATATGACACATTTACCCATAGCAATGGTGGGGTCAGGCTTGTCCAATTAACATGGATAATTAGGAAAATGTTAGACAATCTTTAACCATGGTCATATTGGAAACGCTATAACTATGTTCAACCATAATATATCTGCATTGCTATAAAATGTATAGTAAGGGTACAGTATTTACTAAGCGTATACTGAGGTGATTGTGACATTGATTCCATAAATACCCCTAACAAGGGTGGTAATGCTTCGGAAATTATTATTCAAAACTGAAAGTTGGGTTATATTACGTAATTGTTCAATTATGTAACTGTTAAACAATGCCGGTTATTATTCTGCTGACCCTTTTGCTTAAACTGTTTTAGACTGTCGGGAGTTCTCTACAGATATGTAGTTAACATAGGGGGCGTGGCAGGACTGGTTTCTCCATTGTTCCATACTCCATTAGAAAACAATTCCGCTAGGGGCGCTGCGCAACGCACCGCTCTCGCCGTAAATTAGCGCGAGTTATTAATGATACACGTATAGATTGCCACAACTAAAAGTTAATTCTCTGCAGCCAGAATTTGGTTGCAATTGAAGCAATTGTAAGAGGGGTTGCAAGAGGGTGCAGCCTGCCCCTTTGTTCTGGTCATTACCACTGCAATTGCAATTCTGTTGGGAGTGTGACACTCAGAGACACCTAGGAAGTAGCAATTAAACCAAACGCGGAAGGCGATTACTTTATGGAGAACTAAGACCCTTATAGGAGATGTGCTTTTCTATTTTCAAAAAGGAACTGTCATGCTTAAATCCAAATTAGATAAGTTTGTCATGGAAGAATGATATTAAAGAAAAGTAATGGGGTATGTTATTAATTAGGAATATTTAGCAATGCAGAGATATTTTTTTGTGTGGATATTATATATAAAATGTAGATCTTTTAAGTTAAAACCGATTTCTTGTAGAAGTTCATTCTTTCAACAAAAAAAGTGTATAGGCCCTGCGAACTTTCGGCTTGTTTACTAGATAGCTAATATCTGGGATAAACCGAGCTTATATTAGCCTATTATTAAACTAGTCAGCTGTCTAGAGATTTAGTCTGCAGTGCATTGCATACCATGGGCAAGTATGCTTTGTTTGATCTGTAGCTCTAGAGCGAAAACTTTGGAACTCCCCCTTTTTTCCTAAATGATAATAGCATATGTTACATAGTGTGGAATGTCGGTCATAGTGGCTTCAAGGTTGCATAATTTGTCAAATTGATATACTGTACTTAATAATACGCACAGTTTTATCATTGATCATGGTAGACCTTGAGGGTTCATCATGGAAACTCATTCTATCGTAGCCCAGTTGTAATAAATTACCTTATGTGCAGTTGAAGCAGTTGTCAGTAGGTCTGTTCTATTCTCTGATGTGTTCTATTCTCTGATGTGTTCTATTCTCTGATGTGTTCTATTCTCTGATCTAGGTTCATAAAGTCCATTTATGTGAATCATAAGTGTGGTATTTGTGAGGGATTAATTGGGGGGGGGGGGGGGGGGGACGACGACTCCCAGTGTCACGTCCGATTTGTCATACCTGTCCCGTGTCTTGACCTCATGAGTTGTCACTTGACTGGCCAAGTGCATGACATTGTATCAATTTATAATAATTTATAATATCAGAGACACGTACATCCTCATCACTTGTCTCGAATTCCACTGAAGTTTGGATATAACAAATGTCGCGACATTTCTCACTTTGGATATTTTCAGTCTTTTTTGTGGCATTAATATTTAGAAAGTTATTAATCAATCCAAATTCCCATAAAAGTAACTTTCATTTGAAAAAAAATTGAAGTTATGACACTATTGCAGGCTTTGAAAATGACACCCAGGGGCGGATCCAAAAAATATTCTGGAAGAGGGGTGCTAGTTATGTTATATATATATATATATCACTTTAAAATCAGACAATTTTGGATCCGCCCCTGGATGTCACTATTAAACCTCGCAACTGTGCTAATTGATGAAATTATAAATTCCAACTCGAACTGTATGATATATATAATTTAGCTTGCCAGTTGGCTTCAACGCTTCATTTTGCAAAGTAGAAATAAGATTCCTAGGAAATGACTGTGCTCATGCAGTGCACACACTCCTGCAGCGGTTCAGGTGTTCTATATAGAATGACGTCAATGTGGCTGCACGTGGCGTCAAACGGCCATTGCTATTTTAAGCACCTCAAATCCACGTGCGGTCACTTTCGTAAAGCGAACTGTTTGACTTTCTTTAAAATGAGTCGTTAATATCATGCGTCGATGTATGAAAATGCTTTGGAACTGAAAAATCAAGGCTGGTTTTGTCAGAAATTCGACCTATTACACTATCTTACAAATTAATAAGTAATTAGGAACTTCCGAAGTATTGTCAAGATGGTCCAGACTCCGAAGGCTCTTGTGACAAACTGACTTGAGTGTTGTGACAAACAGTTCTTGTGAAGGCTAAACAAGACTTCTTTCATGTGTCCTATAGATCTGCATCTCTCAGATGTTCTTTGAAGAAAACTAAAGTCAACATAAGGCTGGCGTCTGGTCACTTCTGCTTCTTAAGATATTGCAAGGCAAACATGGCGACACACCTAGTTGTGAAATCTCGCGAATTACCGAGAAACGCGAGACAATGGAATGCATTGTTCTAAGGAAATGGCCATTGTCCCGTTTTCTCAGATCTAGTCAATGACTACTTTGATTTGAAGACCAGGGAGTGGCTGAATGGCTGTGATTCTCCAAGGGTGGTCTAACACTGGTCTTAATTGTGGGGTTTCAATGTGCTACAAAATTTGTATCCAAACTATAACCTCGCTTTTGTTGCGGCCTCATTCCCATGCATTAGCAGTCAAGATAGCCAGGCGACTGATGGCAATTTCAGCACTTGAAATTGTACGAATGAAGATCAGACTGATTGATTGTTCAAATTTGACTATTTGCTACAGATGGTTCAAGTGTGATATATACTCTACTACTTAGCAGTGGTAATTTCTATGGAATCTGCCAGTTGTGTTAGAAATTGCAGAAACGCATTTTCGTCTTGTTCTTATGCAAGCCTCTTATTTCGAATATATATCATGGCGTTTTAACGTATGAAATGTACACCAAACTCGTTCCTCTTAAATCGTGATTATTCTGGGATGCACTTAGGGTATGGAAAGATTTGTAACATAATTGCATCAGATATTTCTAAATGTCAGATTTCATCATATATCTGAATATATATCTTAAGTAGGTGTGAATGTTAAGAGATGATGCATCATGTAATGATATGTCTGCCGAATGTTGATGAATGTCAGGGTATGCTGCAGCTGCAGACATTGCAGCAATGCTCAATTGATGCATGTCTCACACACACTGACTCCAGGGTTTTGATTCCTATCGATTGGACCCTGATTTTAGCTTTTAGGGTGCTGCTGCTGCTGCTGCTGCTGCTGCTGCTGCTGAATTCGTTAGAGTAGCGTCGTGAATTAGATCGAGGGCTTTCGATAATTGGATTAGGTTAGGTCATCTGGAGAGCTTGGTGACTTAGGGTGTGCTGAGTTGTCCACATGTCCATGTGGTTCTGTAATCAGGGTGCTGTAGATGAGATTTTACTGCTGCTGCAATTTGGGTTGCTGCTGCTGCAGTTTGTTATAGGGATATGGGTTCCCAACAGCCATGCATGATGTGCTGCAGGCATTTAGATGTTGCCATGGCAGCAGAAATGGCATTGTCTGCAGCTGCTGCGAACTCCATGCTAGTTGCCCTGCACTGCTGTTGGCCTGCAGTGCGTGCACAATTTTGATGAGGGGGAGAGGCCGGGGGGGGGGGGGTCCCAGTGTTGAGCTGAAAGGGGGGGGGGGGGTGGGGTGTCACTGCAGGAATGCCAGCAAGCCGAATTGCAGGCGTTACTGCTGCTGTTGCTACTGCTGCAGGATGAGGGCGTCTGCTGAGATGCTCAGATTGAGGTCAGATGAATGAATGAATAGATGAATGAAACGGCAGCGGCAGTAGCAGCATCAGCGAGTGATGCCTTTTGCTAATGATTATTAAGATGCTGCCACGACGTTCATAGGAGCACTGCAGGAGAGTCTGACAGTCTGGCTGCTGCTGCTGCAGGATGATCACTTCGAAAGCAAAGCTGCTGATGCTGCTGCTGCTGCAGGGAGATGCTGCTTACAGTTGCCCTACGCCTCCACAGAGCATAGCAGTCTAGCTTTGAGCATTTTGCAGCAGGCAGTCGTCTAACAGGCATGGCTGGTCTGGGCAGCTCTCCTATGAGCCTCTATGGCCACACCATTCATTGCTACACACAAGAGGGACTTCATAAGAGCTGTTATTATCCCTCTCAGCTTTTGATCTTCGGAATTAGGTGCGGTTCTGCAGGATCTTCATGAAAGGTGCAGTATGTTACGTAATCTATGATCATATCTAATGAACTGGAGTTAATGTAGACGTCACATTCGCTAGCGGTTGTGGATCTTGATATTATAGATTGGTGGCGCTGCTGTCGGCTGGTGATGAATGAATGGAAGTGGAGGGCACATTGTGACGTCATTGGGGGCGTCATCGGTGACGTCACAAGTGCTCCGCAATGCAGCGAAGTGTTGTGGCTGCTGCTGGCTGGGTCATGTGTCTGCCAGATGCGGTTCTAGTCGCTTTCCCTGTAGCCACGAGGCGCATCCACGAGATTTGGAATCCGGAGGGGAGTGAGGAGGAGACTCCCCCGTGTCTGTGTCTGCCATATAAATTAGCATAATTGGTCATGCAGTATGGTGGAATGGCTGTAGCTGATGCTAGCTGCCGGTGGTGCCTGCTGCAGTGTCGTCGTTTAGCAGAGGCTGGTGTCTGTTCAGCAAGGACGCTATTCTTCGCTCAATGACCTTCACACTGAACAGGCTAGACGCGGATTACGCAGTCTCCGCCAGCCCCCCCCCCCCCCCCTTGTCTCCGTTGTGGCATTGCACTGCAGTCTAGCTCTAGCTCGCTTTAGCTCAGAGAGACAGTGACGTTGTATCATAGAACATTCAAGATTGTCTGCTAGACTGCTACTCCACTTGGTTCTTCATTTGCTGTTCCAAGTCGTCTACTGATTTTACTGTCGCCTACTGTAAGTGTAGATTTTGATCTACATTGTATTATAACTTAGTGGACATTCAAAAGTTCTTTTTTAAACGTCACCTAGTGTGACCTTATGGACTTGTGACATTTTGCCTTGCCGTCTATAGCTAGTGATTATGCATCAGTGGTCGTCTGCATGATGTAATAGTAGGGCCGAGAGCTGGCTACCACGTGGTGGGTGGCTGCTGTTAGCCGCCACTCTGCTTTGCTCAGCTCAACCCAGCAGCGGAGCAGCTAACTCTGTCTGTTCTCTCATCGATTCGCCAGCAAATTCCACCCTGCATATTTCGCCAGCTACTGCTCCTCAGACGTGTAGCAGAATAATAGCATAGCACACGGCACAGCATAATAGCTAGCTGCTCTTGTGCACTGGTCACTATGCACCCACGCCACTGACAGACCACTGGCCAGACAGGAAAAATGTGCAGCCTCCAAGCACTATTACTCAGTCTGGTTTATAAGGGGGACACTTGTATCCAGCCTGCTATTGCACTACATCCTACACCAGACAAGCGAACACCAGCTCTTGGCAGCTATGAAAACTCTTCGCATGGATGTTAATCGCTTAATAGTTTTATGGACTCAGGTGGCATGCACACCTCTCACATTCCAAAATATTATTCACAAAATGGAGACGTGATGGGTCGTGAGAACTGCCTCTGCAGCAGGGTGAAGGTTGGTGACATTCATTTCAGACTGGTGGTATACTGGTGGTGTGCAAATTGCCATGCATATCTTAACTTATCAATGGTATTAAGACATTACTTCTAAGTTGTAGCACTAGGGAGGTTTCTACACCACTGCAGCCAGTGATGACAGACACATGATTAAATATGCGACGTTAGCAGACATAAGGCAGGCAGTCCAGTGGTCTAGAGTTGTAGCTGCTGCAGCTAGCATGCTGGTTAACTAGTAGCAGTGGTTAGCAAGTAGCAGTGGTTAGCTTGCTAGGTATGTAGAGCTAGTGCTAAACTGGGATGAGAGGACATGGAAGGTATGTGAATGAAGCTGCTATTGGCCTTGCAGTAGCTATTCTTGTTGGCCATCTCCAGCAAAGAGGATAGAAGGGTGCTGCTGCAGATTTAGCATCAATAGGGAACACGTGAGCATTGATGGGTGACCTCGGATTGTAAAAGTGAAAGGAAGCAAGGGAAAATTATGCTAATGTGGATTTTTTCCTCTCTTCGTAGGACAGTACGGTCTGTCTGGAGCACTGCAGAATTTTCCGATTAATATTCAGAGTATTGCTGCTGCTTCAACCAGCCTAGCCGAGTGGCTCCTGTGCTGGTGCAATCCTGCTGCCTCACCACACCTACACATGCCGGACAGACTGCTATATAGATTCTTGTTGCTAGGTCTCTAATTAGCAGTCATTTTCTCACCTAGTTTCTCCATCGTGAGTATCCTTGAGCCTACTATCTAATACTACCAGTTACTATGCGAGATAGTCGGCAGGTTGCTCAGTAATCGTCACATAAAATGGAACTTATAGACAAGAGGACATGTCTCATGTGGGGGACCAAGTAAGCATGGATATGATGGTTTAGCTTTCAGAGGATGTGATTTTATGATTTCGTAAATAATTTATTTTGTTGTAAAGGATGTGTTATATGCATATCTTGTCTCAATGTTTCATGTTTCATGATTCATTTATGAGACATCCATGGTGGTTTTTGTCATTCTCAGTACGTAACCTCGTTTGGTTCGTGATTAGCACTCCGGTGGCATTTGCCATGTCACTGCGTGTAACATTATGAGAATTGCTGAGTGTCAAATTAACTGCTGTTTTCTTGACATAATGGTTTAATGACTTTTGAAAAATTAATCATAGCAACCCAGACTCCAGACAGTCATTAATTTGGCCTCGAGAAAAAGTTTTTAAATGTTACTCTTTGTTGTTTTTCAGGTCTGGTGAAGATTGCAGAAAGTTTGAAGTTGCATCTGTTGGCCCCGAGGAAGAAAATATCAGTTCTGTTAATTGGGAATCATTCAGCTGGAAAGAGCTCATTCATAAATTGGTGAGTATGCAGGAAATATTTGGTCAAGTGGTCAGTTTTTGCCTATTTCTGGACATTGATACACTTGAGTGGACACTCAAATAGCTTTGTAATGGGGTCCTTAGTTATATACCTTCTAGCTATCAAATTACTTTAATCAATCTTTGAAGCATCTTGGCAATTACTGTTGTATCTCGCAGCTGATAAGTTACTTTTGATGTTTAATTGCTTCTCTATATTGTATTCAATGACTCCTGCATCAACCAGTCTCTTACTGTCAGTAATGGTTATAGTCATTTAGATGCCATTAATATGACACTGACATTTCCTGAAATAGGAAATAGTATTTGCTTTAAATTGACATAGTAATATGGATGAGTATGGCTGCAGGCTGTAATGTTAGTCTGATAATAGAAAAGGGCAAATTGTATTAGAAATGGTAGCCTGCGGGAATAGCATGTAACGAGGTCAGCCTCCAATCAAAGCATAGATTTTTGTTTTAAGCAAAGACATCGATAATTATAAGGTAAAATAGGTTAGGAACTTCTGCCTCAGTTGAAGTTTAGCAAGAAGATTAATACACCTGATATTACAATGTATAACTAAAGAAATGCCTCGAGTAAATAGATTCCCTCCAAGGCTTTCATGTACATGATTTAATGTATTTCTAATTTGAAAGGTAAGCATTGATTTCTTGTATTAATACAGTTCTATATTGATGAGCTTCAATGTTGGCTTGTGGAACTTCATTACAGTATGTAAAAGAAAATATGCTTAGTATGCTTGATTTCTGGTGGTCTCACTAAACAAGTAGAACTGGCTTAATTTAATGCTCTGTCACATTCCTTGAATTCAAGACCTGTGTTAAAAGGAATGCGGTGGTCTTTATATAGAACGCTTCAGACTTCACTGAAATCCTGGCAACTTGTCAGCCAATGAGAGAGGTTTGTGGTTAAGTCTTCATGCTAGGTGTTTTCAGGTTCTTCAGGTACTTAGCTCTCTTACCTGCGAGTGTGATATATCTCGCGGTTTTCTGGAGATTTATAGACAGGAATATTATGCTTAGTTATTGATTATACTCGGATCAAGTGAATTTGGCTACTGATTGTGTCCACTGAATTTGAAGCATATGAAGGTCAGTTTTCTAATTCAATTGAGACTCGAGTTCTAATGATGAAATATACATATAATACTGTAACATGGCATCTGTAAGATAGGCTATATTTCATGAAATTAATGATTCTGAACTTGGACCGCTTCTGATATATGAAAATTTTAAAATGAATAATTATTAGCCAAGTAGCCAATACACATATATATAATTGAATATAAAATGTAAGATAGATTAATGGCAATTTTTCTATGCAAAAAAGTCAAACGTATTGGCTACTTGGCTAATTAATTATTCATTTTTTAAATTTTCAACATAATACACTGTCATGGTATTCTGGATTTATCAGGAACCTACACTTACAGCTCTTTAATTATCATATTGTGCACCAAAATTATCGGTGTACCTAATGCCTTGTGAAAGGAATAAGGTTCTTGTGGGATCCGAGATCCAAAGATATTGTATTCAATAAACTCCAGTCATACTTGTGTAAACAGGAGGATATGGCTGGATATTTACGGCTTTGAACTCGAGATGCACTCGGTTCGTCTAGCCTTGAAGCACCATGTGGTGCGAGGCACATGTACTGTATTTGTACTTGTATTCGTACATTGTACTTGTATTTATTTTTGGCACCATTTTGCAATTGTTTCTCATAAGTGCTCATAATGAATGGCTCCTTTTGTTGTGGTTGCCCTTTTGTGGATTAATTCTAGAACGTTTTAAACAAATGTTGATGTTCTAATGGCAGGAAGAGCGAGTGACTCCATGGTTAAGGTGGTCTTCTAATATGTAATGCTCACTTTATCATGTCAGGGTCAGATTACTTCATGTTTAAGACTTTGGTCCTTGCTTGTATGTATCAGGGTCCAGTTGTTGGTAATGAAAAAAGTGACTTCGTTTATCAGTCTCCGAAGGTCTTTCAGAATGAAGATACTGAATTTATTATCACAAGTCTGTATTGAGTGGAGATTCTTTTTTATCATGTGTTACTAACTCAAAAATACTATTGTTGGGGAATCCCCATGATCTAAGCCTAGGATTCTTCCTTGAGCTAAATGGTGCGTTGTACTGTTTAACATGGGCCCTACTAGATGACATTGCACTTTTTTAATCCAAGATAAGACGACTTAATGCTAGTAGAATATGTGTTACAGCCTAGTTGCTTGTTGTTCAGTTTGCTGAGCAGATTTCTAATTACCCTGATACTCTTTTCTTGGTATTGTTTACTGAAGATCCCTGAGATCATGACTGAAAGATGATGAAAGTGCAGTATTTACATACCTTTTGGCCTGACTCATAGGTTCAGCTCCATGCAATTAGCTTAAATAATCATCTCCGGTGACGATATGTACTCAAATATGCCAAGACTAAGTAGCTATGCATGCTATTTGTCACTACCGAAAAGTCAACCAAGTTAGATCAGACTTACGAAAGAGTGAAGGTCGTTGAAATGATTTTTGGAGCTTGAAATTGATTTCCCAGTCAGACTAAGCTTTTTCTTTCCCCAGCAAAGATTAATGAAAGCTCTTAGTAAAATTGGAAGCAATTCTTAAAACGTCGAACAATTGCGCACAGCAGGGAGTGTCTGAGAGGATTTTAGTGAAGGTTAATTTCACACTTGGAAACTTTTGAGGACATCACAAGACCCTTTAAATTTTGAGGACATCACAAGACCCTAGAAGTTGTGCCTGCAAGTTGATATTAGCCCTGCAGGCTGGTTGGATATTGTGATGAATTCATTCCAGTACCGTAGTTCTGTAGAATTAGTTCATGAATAATGATGTGTGAATTACATTTGTTTTAGCAAAAGAATGAGATACCTTGGTTAAAAGTTATTGAAATCTTATCTGTAGGTAATTCTATTGGGATTGTTGTCAGATTTCCTAATTATTTTGACAAATGTCTCCGAATATTTTATAACTGGCTTATATTTTGCAACGTTACTTTTGAGTTTGTCTCGGAGTACAGAGTGGATTTGATTTCAAGATTGCACGAAATCTTTCACTCTTTTTACATACAGTAAACCTTGCCTAGATGTAATTAAAGAGGACTACCTGTTTTAATTTGGACTTTCCACTTATGCAAAAGATCAATAGAATTGACAATCAATTTAGATTAAATGTTCTGGGTTATGCCAAAATGGCTTAAGCACAGTGAGTTTACTGTACTGTGTCCACTTGTTTTGAAGTTACATTTGCTGACCTGACCACTTTGGTATGAAAGGACTCACCCTGTGTGTTTATCACTTTAGTCCTCTTTAAAATTAGTGCCAACGAAGTGTGCCAAGCTCTAATGATGTCATTGGGGAATTATATGATGTCAGAATCACAAGGCTGACCAGTTTATGAACTCCTGGTGGGGTCAAGCGACCGAAGTGACCGGAGGAGTGAGTTGACATCATCCCAATAAACAAAGACTGTTTTTAGTAACGGCATATGGCAAGCTTGAACTACTGAACCTTCAGGTGATTCATGCGCCATTTGCCAGCAGTTTGTACACAATACATGTCGATTTCAACTCACTTCAAGTTTTCCATGATTCATGTGCACATCTCTATTGAGTGGGATCATTGCACGTAGTACATAGCATGCTATTTCTTGTGACACTTTAGCCTTCAATATGATCACGACATTGGCAGAGAGTCAATGTGGAGCAGGTCAGGCCACATACTGGCTGTGGACTATAATTTATATGAATACTGTTTACATTAGACATACAAAGCAACAACAGGATTATTCGGGAAATTATATATGGATATGTTTATTGCATCAATTATTTTGTATCCGACTTCATAGTAATTTATATGATATTTGCAACTTTTCAGGTACATTGAAGAACATGTGCAGAGAACGGGAGTTGCGATTGAGACCCAGGGATTCACCTTTGTCACCAGTGGTCGCAAGAGGGAATCCCTTACTGTATGTATTTGAGACTTCTGTATTTATTTGTTCATATTTTATGTAATAATTTGATGGTTAATTATACCTTTAGCGTCTAAACATTAGACATTACAAACAGAAATCAAATATCTGAAACAAGTCTTGTTTGTATTGTTTCAGGGCAATGCGACGCTTCATTTGTATCCGCACTTCGAGCCTTTGCGACAAATCGACAGTGAGTAATTACAGCATCCTGGTCACAAGCGACCAAGGAAATCCTTATTTTATTTACCCTGGAAATGCCTCTGCACTTTTTAGCAGTAAACAACTTACAACCTCTACAGTGTGACTTCTAATAATAGGCTTTTTTTTAAAGGATGTGGTTTTCAATTGCATGATATGTGATCGATCTGAGGGACTCATTTTGCTGGTCTGTGATTTTGTAATTTTCAATGTCTTGGACTGTAGGCAAAAGTAGCGTAAACCGTAATTCTAATTTCTTCTGGAATATGTAACAGAATTTGGGATGGCATTATTTGTGCTAACAGCTGCATACATTATAGACTATTCAAACCTCGGCCATTAAACCTCGGCCATTGGCACATATGACCAGCATTTGACCAGTCTGTGACGTCATCACAATTGTTTTTGACGATTACATCAATGTCAATTGTGGACAATGGGCAGTTTGTGACGTCATACTGGTCAAATGCACTCAAAATGAGGTATCATGTGCAAATAGATGAGGCATGAATACAGTCTATTGGGAGTTTTAGAGGTCCGGACCTTGTATTAGCCTAGGTTGTTTCTTCTCACAAATTTTTATCTCCCTGCATAGAAGCATAAGACAACCACTAAACAGGATATGTCTTTAATTTAAACTAACTCGTAAGATAAGATTTGAAGTTTTGTGGCATAGAGGTTAAGCATAGTTTGCTACATGAACTTCCCTTTGTTGCAAGGCAAAGGCCAAACAGCGCATATCATCATCTGTAAAATTTCCATATGTTTAAGCCTCAATAGTGGTCAAGCGTACATCAGTGAATAATCTTCATGGAGCAACCTAATCCCTTCTCAATTTACATTTTGTTTGTTCTTTGATTGGTTCCATCGCATTGGCCATGATCTTCACTTTTCTGATTGGCCTCAACTAACTCATCTCGAGAACTGACCTCAGCTGACCCTTATTAATCCTTCTGCAGTAGCCAACGATCTTGGGCTATTGATCCATGGACCACAAGCTGACCACTGCGCAAGTGACTCATGCTGCAGTCCCATAGTGACCTTGCCATATCTTGTATGGGGACTAAGACTAGTAATAACGTCAACATGTCGGTTGATCAAATCTGGTCTGATGCCCTGGCGACATCTAGTTAGTCATAACTTGGCTTTACTTTGTTATCATGTAGCCTATTGTAGGATAGTTTGCCTTATGAGCCCAGCTCTTTCTTATAATATTATACAGTAAGACAGTTTCAGTTTGTAATAAATTTGAGTTTCTTTTGATCAGTTAGCTTTTTTGATGGATGGCCTCGTTTAAGAGATTTATCCGGCACAGAAATCCTTTGAAAAAACAGTAAATTTTATTCAGTCATGTAGCTGTCATTCAAATATTTTCAAGTTTTTCCCCCCATTACTTCGCATCCATCACTGCTTTGAAATTAATATGCAAGTATAGCTGCTAAACATTCTGGTTTTGTTGATTATGTAATTAGTAAATTTGCTGGACAAAATGACAAATTTAGGCACTAAGAACTAAACAATAAGTGCTTGAAATAAATTGGCAATGGCACGTTAACCTGCCCAGCGCTCGCATACCACAGACGAGGAAACTTGGCAGCCTTTGCTGGACGGCCTTTCTTCAGGCAGGACTTTGTGTTGTAAACTAAAGCTGCCTGGTGAAGAGCTGTCTGGAATGGCTAGGAGGCAACCAACCAAGATCCAAGATGGCTGACAATACGCAGGACTGGTGCCAACACTGACTGTCATTACATTTAACACATCTGCTTGTTTGCTGTTGTGCTGTTTTTGTGTGTCGTTATTTGTCAATAAATTATGCTGTAGCTTTTGCGTCTGTAACAAATATAACTCAGCGATATAACATTTACAATTGCTACTCGTTTCCTAGAGTAATTATGGTGTAAATATGATTACTAATACAGTGTAGATCAATAGGTGTGTTCGAAATGTTTGAAAATTGTTTAATAAACACATGCATATAACGTAAATGCATTGTTCTGTTGTCTGTAGATTTAGTATAGTACTGAAGCCAATATTTAGAATGTCCAGACCTTTTTTTTTTTTAGAATAGATTACTTTCAGTCTCAATATTTAAGATAAATCTGTAATTGAGGTGTGCCCTGGTTGACCAGTTTAGTTAATGCATGAAATAATGGGCTGTGGTGTCTACTGCTGATCTTTAACTGGTGTGGATATAGAAATCTAGATTTAATATATTGGGTGTGGTAGTTGCATTGGTAAAGCGACCTTCCATATATGACCTGGTGGTTTGGTGTGTGCTTGTGGTGCTGCGGCTGCCTGCGGTGTTGGGGTCGGACCCAATTGCGGTGCTGCGGTGCAGTTCCTTCCCCTGGCTGCTGTCCCTATGTCGTGGGTGGGAGCTGCCAAGTGAAGGGCTGTAACCTGGTGCCTCTCTCCACCCTCCCTCTTCCACCCACACCTCACCACCCCACCATCCAATGCTTATTGTTCATCCCTTGCTTGGCCGACCCATGCTTTGTGCTAATCTCGCTACTGGGTCTGTCATAAGTATACATCCTTAACGTTGTACTCTTATGAACTTCGTGCTTGGGTTAGTCTCTGCATGGTGACGCCAGTATTATATCGATATCGTATGTAGATATAGATTGTACTTAGTGTCGCTGTGTTGCTGTATAGTGCAATATGTTCGTGTAATCATCTTACTCATTTCATGCAAATTAAAGATGACCCGTCTTCTTGCAGATGTCACAGATTACATGACAACTGAAATAGTTACCTCAAAGCAGAAGAAATTCAGTTTGGTTACGTTTGTGGACACCCCTGGTCTTGTAGATGGTGACATGAAGTATCCGTTCGATGTTAATGAGTCGATCCTGTGGCTGGGTAAGTGGCACATTTAGTGTTTGGTGTCTTTTATTTTAGATAGTGTAGTTAGTATTTCATTTAATTTGTAGATACTACTAGATAGTGAGGTGTCCTATTTGATTCCTGATATTTTATTTCATAGTTCAGTAAAAGTGGAATGTTTTGTGTTGTGCAGGAGACTTAGCAGATCTGATATTTGTGTTCTTCGATCCGATTGGACAGGCTCTGTGCAAGAGGACTCTGAACTTGGTTGAGGCGTTGAACAACAAGCATGCGGATCGAATGCGGTTTTACTTGAGCAAGGCGGATGAGGCTGGCCATGAAAGTGACCGACAGGTGAATATTTTGACCTTTTTAATGAACTGGAGTTCCTCGTACTGCCTACAATTCTCTTTGGAGGTGTTACATTAATTGATGGTAAAAAAAAGGTGCTCTTTTTATTGATTCCAGAGAGTCATGATGCAGATCGTACAAGAATTGTGTAAACGACCTGGACTGAACAAAACTGGTTTTGACATGCCAACAATCTATATTCCAAATCCCAGTAAGGTATGTTATGAACAATAGTTATTATAGTACCAAAATTTTATAGTGCCTGAATTTGTACAATGCATAATAATCGTAAACGAGTAACTGCAAATCTCCTGTCATTTTTCTATGCAGATATTGATTGCCTTTTTGTTTTTTTTTAGCCAAGCAGATGTGCCAATCAAATCGACGAAGTCTGTAAAGACGTCGAAAAGACCATCAACCAAACAATACAGAATACTCTCAACAAACTAGAGGAAGACTGCGAAAAGATTGCTACCATTATTGATGACACGTTAGAACAAGACAGGTATGTGGCTAGTGCTTAATGTGCATTGATGTTGTTTGAAAGAGAATAATTCATTAACTGTATTGACTCCTCATTACAGCCTCGCCAACTCCTACAACTTGCGTGCGCGATTGAAAGGCATGTTCTTCACGTTCATGGCGCTTACTCTACCTATCATCTTGTTCGTCAACTTCTTAGCCAGCAGTGCTTCCAAGGATCTCCTGCATTCAGTGCTTGGTAAACCTGGCACAGAAACTTTATATCTCTACCTGGTAGGTATTTTATTTTGGGATGACCGTCCATTATTTACAGCAATTTCAGAGCGAGCATTGACAGTTGCATCCTCAGAACGACTTTTCAGTCTGATTAAAACATTTGATAAGAATGATATAATCACCCCAACATCTGGGCAATAAACTTGTTTTCACCTCTTTTACCCCAAGTTTACCCCTTTTTCTGTACAGTTGTAATGCTATTTCTGTATTCTTCTAGACTAATGGCCTATGTAGCACACCGAGAAGTATTTTATGATAAGGACATTAGGAATGGGATAGAAAAGTTTCACAATCATTCCGATTTGTCTCTTTCACCCCTAAACTGTCCATGCTCACTCTAAACTGCTGTATCATACTAGTATACGTGGCAATTCTTAGGTGTATTGTCGTTGTCATGCCAAACCGAGAATGATTCTTAATTTGGTTGGATAATGATGATATGGCACTAAGATAACCTTTCAATACTACAGACTGTATGATCTCATATGGTCTGATTTTCATGATCTATCTTTAAGTTTAAGGTGAACTAGTTTTAAGGCTTTTAAAGTTAATGTGCTTCACTTAAAGGGTGTTGTTAACCATAGATTTATTGTTAACCTTAAATTAATTTGGTTGTGGTTGCCTTATGTCCTTTAGTATCTGGTTGATAGTTACTTACCTCATTCTTGTCCGTCCTTAATTGTATACTGCAGTGGTGTTGCCAATTCTCACAAAATTTCATGAGTCTTGATAGAATTTAAACACAAAATCACTGTCCAGACGAAACTTCCTAAAATCTAGACTATAAAGGATGTACATGGTTAAAACAATTCTTTTGGATACCTAATATCAGTATTGTCCTTTTTCTGTCCAACTATATTACAAATCTCATGAATTTTTCTCCCCAAAGTTGGCAACACTGATACTGTCACTCGAGCTGGAAAGGTGGCCACATCTGTATTTAGAGCATGCTTTTTTGCCACTAAATTGGACTTGTTTGTCGTGTAATCCCAACAGACTAGACTTCCACGTTTTCTCGTTGAGCAGGCACCTGTACGAGCCTTGTGGAAGATGATACCTGCAGCATATCACCTGTACGTCATTGGAGGACTGACGGCGTTTGTGCTCTTACTCCTGCTGCTTGCCAAACTCTCATCCAGGTACGTTGTATACTTCATCTGCATAATTAATTGCATAACTAATCAGCACCCGTATCTGGCATTCGCCGTATCACTCGTGTGGGAGGTATATAGATTAACATTCTCAGTTGGTTTGGACTTGATGAGTTTGGACTGGATGAATATGATCAGAAGTTCATGCTAACAGCATCTGATGGAAGTTTCACTGCAAATAAATAATTTTTTGACTGAACCCAGCATCGTTATTGCTGCTGATAGGGTCTTAATAAATTATTGCTAGAACTCTTACCAGCCTGAGGCTTAGTGTACATTGAAACTTTAGTCAGGTGCAAGATCATTGCATATATACCGTTATACCAATGACCTGACATTCTGGATATTCATGATTGAAGTGGGAGTAAATGTATATATTTGTCACAGAAAGAGCAAACCTACCCCCTCCCAATTATGCCAAAATGCCCACCAAGCTTGTTGACAAGTTTGCAAGAACTTCTAGGCATGAAAGCTACTTTAGGGTGCTTCATAAATTGTGAACACTAGTAATTATATGAATACTTCGGTCCAATGATTGTTAAATGACATAAGTTTTTGAAAACGTAGGATCAATTGGCAATGATGTTTTTCACAAGATGTTATTCTTCCTTTCAGGCGAAAAACTACCTTGTCGCGTCGGCAGAAAAGAGAGATGAACGAAAACCGAGAATATGTCCGGAAATACGTCAAAAACAAAAAGGTTCGTGCTTTGATTGTGCATCGAACATTTATTGTCATACCTTTAATATATTTATGTCATTAATACAGAATCTTACAATTCTTATCGATGTACTTCTGTTTCATTGCAGCAAACATTGTATCAAGAATACCTGAAGCAGAGTGTTGCAGACCATGATCTCTGATGTTATGGTTACTAGGAATTAAATATTATTGATGTAATCGTGTAATATTATCATTTGTAATTATGGGTTATGCACTTTCACATGGCAGCATAAAGTGTATCATTATTTATTATCTGGCAGTGCCATGGTCAATTCAGTTATGGTGTGTTCAATTATTTTATTCTATGAGTTATGCATTTATCTGACCGTAAAATGTCAATGCTCACGTAAAAAGAAATATCCATTTAAATATTAAAATTATCACCAATGCATGATATTTAACTTTGGTACATATGAAAGTGATTAAAAGTTACTATCAAAATTGAGTAAAATCAGAAATTTGTAAAATATTCAAGTGCTTTCCCCTGGAACAATGCCGGTCTTCAGAATTTCATTCCATTGTAAGCGTTCATAATTTATTTTTATTATACGTGTAAACAAATTGTGAGTGCCATTCAATTTACATATCCATGTAACAATTCATTATCGGAACAGCAGAAAAGAAACCAGTCAGTATTTTGACCTGAACGTACCAATGAATTGCTCAATGTGTGTGTCGCATAATAAGAAAAATATGATATTAATATTTTCTGTTCTTATATATTGCATGTAAATTGGACTAAAAAAATGAGAATGTCTCACATTTGTGTTTGTACTTAAAAAGAAAATTGTATGAAATACCGAAAGCCTTTCATAGCAGCTATCTGAGAAAAGAGTCCTTGTAGGCGTGAAATCGGTAAAATTTTCACGTAACAATGGATTTGTTGGGAGTTCCTTACGCAATATTATTCTCAGCATAGATGTATAATACTGCTTATACCCTCTTCATTCATGTGGTGCTTGCTGGGATGGTCGAAAGTGTAATATTTATCCGACTTAGTGTGCTTTTCATGGTGTTTGTAAGGTGTATGGCTGGCTATGTATTTTGATTCGAATGAACATATTTCACTCCATGTCTCATAAATTTCCTGGTATGGTATTTCTTGTAACTGCTGACTAAATTATTTTTCTAATCCTGCTGCATGGTTGATTTTAAATCTTCGGATTTCCAGTTTGACATTCATGCCTTGTCACAATGTTACTGTTCTTAACTTTGAGAATAAAGATTCAGAAATTATAATTTTGCAAAAACTTGTCTGCCTTGTGATTCCACAATGTGAAAGGCCTGCTAGCTGCTGCCAGCTAATGGTGTTATTGCAATATAATGGCTAAAGTGTATTTTAAAAATGACGAATAATTGGCATGAACCGTCCGCAACCTGTCTTATTTTAATGGAATAAGTGCTCCTATAGTCAGTCTTTAAATACTGCAGCAGTCGACATACTGTGAAATGGTCACTCGAGTTGGCTGGTGGTCACTGGACACGCAAGTTACTCCAGTGACCACTAGAAAATGACTGCTCAGTCCTCACAGTATAATGAGGCATATGTTAAGATATGGCGGCCATTGGTACAGTAAGCCTTGCCCAAGTATTAATTTTTGCATGAACTGTCTCAGGATCTGAGAGTTTAAACACAACTCGATATGCAAGATCAGACAAAAATATTAAATGAAGTCCTTTATTTATACAATTTCAAACATTAGCAAAAAAAATCTTAACAGCTCATAAATATGTTCATAAAATTCAACGGAGGGAGTCGTAAACATCATATGCAAGACGATATATAGTTTTGGTGAACATGCAATCACTGGAATGGACACGAGAAAATCTATTCGAAACAATCATCTGGTTATATGTGCTGCCACAAATTACCAGATTAATATTGCAATATCCTTGTGCATTAAAAAAATTTTTTTGACTGCCTTTGTGTGACAATAGAAGTACTATAACAAGTTGTGACGGATCGAGAAACCTGAGAATATATATGACAATGACATATTACCCTGGACACAAATTTATTCAAATGTATAATCTGCATTCTTAAATTTTGAAAGTAAGGGATATACTCCAGTAACTATAACATAAAATATTCCTAATATTAACTAATTGGTAATAAAGGAAGTGTCCCTGTTCTCCCAACTAAACTAATACATAGGAAGGTATACTGGAAGCAGGAGCATTTGATGGGACTGACAATAACTATTCATGCAATTAAAATATTTAAGGAAATTTGGCTCCTCTTGCCCCACAGCACCTATAACAATGTATAATATGTGCCTCTGCAGCTTACGATTTTATGCCTATCATTTGCAATGTCACATTTTTACATCTATAATAACTAGAGTAATACCTCTTAATAATACAAGGATCATATTATCCTCAACATTAATTATAAACATTATACATATTGTAACAAATATAATCTGCATTCTTCAAATACACCCAAACAGTTCCCCATTAAAGCATTCTCATGTTTAAAAAACAAACAATGTCGCCATCATACCAACCGTTGTACCTCATTTCTGTACATTGTGGGACAGGCACAAAGAATCTTATGTCAGGTTGACTGGTAATGGACTGCTTAACACAAGTTATACTCCACCACATAACCTTTTCTATTGTCCTCAGGAGGGATATAACCAAGGAAATTGTTAACTCCCTCCTGAGTGCAAACTGTACTTTAATTGCTTTATAACAGCAGTTAAACTAATCAAACAATCAAACAAGTTAGTAAATATGTGGAGTATAAGTTAGTTGACTCCTGACTATGAGAGATATAACTAACATTTTTGTTGGTTATCTGCCTTTGGCGTCAGGATATAACCAACACAAAAGTTAGTTAACTCCCTCCTATTTGGGATATAACAATTACATATTAACAAACAAAATCATGAACTGTTAGCATAAAAGATATTTTGAAGGCAAGTGTGGAGAAATTGTATTTAAAATAGTATTCTTCACATTTTGTCCAAAATTAGCTAAAATGAGATAATAATAATCCAAAGGTGCTGCATATCAATGTAACACAATTATAAAATGTACCTAATTAGTATCATTATATATATATAAAAAAATTATGTCCATAATCAGAACTTTGAAGAAAATTAATGTTATGGTTTGGATTGAATCTGCATATAACAAATTAAATGACGAAAAACTAATATTGTGACACTTCGCTTTGAAAAGTTGACAAATTATCAATTAGCTAACCTCAGAAGAAAAAACACAAACAAAACATCATTATTCCAACAACCCCTATTGAAACTTCTAGATACTTTTGAGATTACTTCATCTATAACACAAATACAGCTTTCCTGACATATGTTACAAAAATACAGCTATCCTGGCATATATATAACACAAATACAGCAATGCTGACATGCACTATGTTGTGCTATCCTGACATGCACACAGTTGTGCCCTGAACATTAATTTCAATGATAATGAAATGAAATGCTGGGGACCCACAATTTTTTGGTAAAGTAACCAGTAAAAAATATATCTATCTACAGTTTAACAATGCAATCACAACATAAAATAATAACATGATAATATAGTGTAAAGTCATGTGTATTACATGAACATGTAGATTAACAGAAACAGTGTTCTCAGCACTGTAAGTTAATTATATCACATATTTATTTCATTTATATATATATCACATATTTATTTCATTTAGCACCATTTCTGTATTTGGTTTCTGGCTGCTCTTGGACGTCAGATCGTCAACATCAGCTGTGAGAGTGTTCTTGAATTTCTGAAAGAAAATAAATGAGGGTCTTAAGATATATATATTAAACTGTAAAGCCATATTAAGCACTTATGCAACAAATTTAAAAATTAGCTTATTGGTCACTATACAGTCAATCAATCAATCAATCAATCAATCAATCAATCAATCGACCAAGCCAATGGCCATATTAAAGGATACTGTCACATACACATTATCTATCAAATGGCACTCGAAACAAATTTATCCTGATAATGACTTTTGAACACTGTTATCATCTTCTAGATATCCCACATAGAAAGTCTAGCCTTAAAAAAGAAAAGAAAAGACCAATGAACAGTCCAGTCACACCGACCTGAACAAAGCCAGTTCCGGGAGCGTCAATGATAGATTTGATCATTCCCATTGGAATGCACACGAGTGACAGCCCTGCCATGATCCATCCAATGCCAGTTCCCCAGCCAGGAAACGAATAATCACCATACGTGACGGGTTCATAATCCACCCAATTGAAAATCATAATAGCCTGAAACAGTTATAACATCTTGATATTAAACGTACGGAAAATACGATGTAAACATTTAATTTAATTTATTAGTATTTACTCATTTATTTATTTGGAGCTATAGATTTTTGCCTGTGTTTTAAACATCAATGGACCATTTGTGATCAATAAATTACTACTACGACTACTATACATTATTCATTATGAAACTAGGAAAACAAACATAATTCTGCAACTGCAATTTAATAGTTAAGAAGAATGTAATTCAATGTATACCAAAAGTCAAAACTTACCGCAATAAGCACTGGAGATAAGAAATACCAGCAGACGATGAAGTATATGTTGGGTCCGGTTCCTGTCATATCTTTCACATTTCTAGCCAAGCGTCTGGCTCCTGTGTAGCCAAAAGACATCCATTTAGATTGGCGTTCAATGAGATCGTATAGACTGATGTAAATATAGATGTATGATGTACATATAAAATGCATTACTGGGTGACGAATAGTTGGTGTTTATAATTAACAATGCGCGACACTTTCCAACAACTCAAACTCACTGTACATGTACTCTATTATTTAACTGTCAGAAAAAATGTACCAAAGATATGATTGATAGACCACATTTTGGCCTTTGAAGAGATTTTAGGCATACTTCATTAGCAATATCATTAGTTTTTCCCCATTTCATATTCTTACAGCTGGCAATCAATATAACCAAGATCATCAATCAGAATTCCCACAATTTTTGTGTAGTTCATTGGAAAGGCATTCACTGGCAGGTTCTAAGAAGAATGTATAACTAAAGTCTTAAAATAGCTGTTTACATAATACTCAAGGTGGCGCACTAAGCAGTCTGTTGGGAAAATTTAGAAGCTTGGAATGACCTGGCTTCCGAATGCAAGTAGCTGATTGATTCGCTATTACAACTGATGTTGACTGACAAAGATTGTCCTGCGCCAATCAGAAGTAACTGTCATGCATGACTAACCATGCAGCCATTGCCAGCCAACACTCCCAATCAGGCAATAGAATACACTAGTTAAACGATGCTATGTGCAGCCAAGACAACACATGAAGATTTGCTGATGCTTGCTGGGGCAGGTGGTGGCACATAATATGATTAATATCCTGCTCAAACTTACCGTAGAACCAAGTGACAGCCACAACCTCCACTAACGCGACCAACATCAATGAAATTCCAGAAGAATAGAAGTCGATCAATTTGAAGTAATATATTCCACCCTGTAACAAGATATCATTTCTATAAATGTCATTAATCTAAAATAAATGGGAGGGAAACCTGATGACTGGCACATTTATTTTGGAAACATTCACATTCAAAGAAACCAGTGGTTCAGTATCAGACATGTCATCATTTGATAATAATAATAATAATACTAATCTAGCTTTATTGCTTCCAAAAGGAAATACATAGTATATCACAGGTAAATATATATAGAGAGAAAAGATAAATTGTTTGTATATAAAAAGTTATAAAAATTAATGTCACACAAACCAGTCATCTAACCTTTAACAGAAGTTTCAGTAATATTTTGTCATCACTGCTATAATCTTTTAACAGTGTCCTGCAGCTATCAACAATGCTATCCTTAGCAAGAAAAGTTTTTAAATTCCTAATACAATAACAAAAAAATATCTGTCAGACATCCAAATTATATTTTTCTCAAGATTGCACCCACCTGAAAGATGTTTGGGAGACTAAGCAAAAAAGCGAAAATGCAAACAAAAAGCACAAGGACCTCTCGTCGCTTCAGATGTTTGTCAATGAAGTCGCCAAAGTGGTCGTACAAACTGGTGATGACAACTTCCACAGAAGCAAACTGAAAGTAATTTAGAACATGTCATTTGAAACCAGTATCACCAAAACTATTCGGATTAACCAAAAGTGAAATCCAAGGGTCACAATAATGCGGCGAAACCTGTAATTTTAACATTTTCAGGATGAGAAGATAATAGGGCCGTAGCCAGAAGCTGAAATCTGACGAGGCAAACTCCATATACATGTTACAGTCGATTTTTACTTTAATATATTTTTAATTTTACATGCGATGCATGTGTTGGTGTATTGTAAATGGCTACAGCTGTTGCATTTAACATTACCACAGTGAAATTACCATGTAAATTGATTCATTAAACAGTAACCTCCAGATGGTTCACCTTTGATGCCGTCTGGCAGAATAATACACATACAGCTTGCAAAATTATCATATATTCTTTATAGTACATAATCATAAGATAATTTTAATCCACTCTCAGCACATACCTGACTGTCAATAGCGAGGCAAAGCAGGTTAAAGAAGAAGAGAACAGAAAAGAGCTGCGCCACAGGCATCGTCACAAAGGCTTCTGGGTAAACAATGAACACCAAACCAGGCCCTAGAGAAATCAAATTATAATAATGCTTTTTTCATAGCAGAAATGAGAAAGACATTTTCATATCCAAGTAGACATAATATGTTTAAATGTTGGTCACCGAACTTTACAAGACGAGACAAGATATAATACTTTATTGTCACGTATGCAAAATATATGTATGCATGTCGAAAACTAGAATGCACATGGGATGTGCAGAGCTCTGCCCCTTGCAGCAGGGACAGCAGTTTGATCCCAATGAGGATCCAAATCGCGGTAATTAATTATGATCCATGATATTAAAATCAAAATACAGTTTGTTTTATCTTACCGTCAGTAACAACTTCTGAAATATCCTTCTGTTGGTTGACCGAGATGTATCCCAGAATTGAAAATACAGCAAAGCCAGCAAGGATGCTGGTCAAGGAATTCAGGCAAGTAATGGTCAGCACATCCCTGAAATAAAAAACAAAGCAAGAATTAATACACTGTCAAATAATAACATGTAACCATGGCTTATTAGAAATAATTCTCTTGTTTCTTTCAGCTAGCAATGTTTCAGGAAACTCTGGATTGGGATATCAAGTTTTTTTTTTGTCCTGTTGTAACTGTTCGCATGCAGAGCACAAGATATGACAGAAGCAGTTACACGGTCTCTGACAGAAGCAGTGCCTATATATATATATACTATAGAAACTATTGCTACTGTCGTAGGCCTTTTCACAGAGACATCATTCATTTGTATGGGTCAAGACTGACACTGTCTGTTGTGTTAAAATTGCAATCAGGGCCAATTGATCTATATAGTCTAAATATGGGCAAAGGACTGCAATTAAACTTGGGTGTAATGTTTGTTTGTTTGACATGGGTCACACTCAGGAGTGCTGGAAGTTGACAAGAGCAGGGGGAGGGGGCGGGGGCAGCTCAAATGAAGATGGACCCTCTAACAGAGAAAATAAATAGAAACTAGTTGAGTGCAGGTGGGGGGGCATCAGCTGACCCTCTTGCCTCCCCCAGTTCTGGCACCCTTGGTGACACTAAAGGGAATATATGTCATGCACCCACATTGTAAATTGTCAGACCAAATAACTGTAATAACATTTTTACTTCCAGAAACACTGCTTACAAGACATTTGCGAATTTCAAGTCCATAGTATGATATCTTTATTATTTTTTTTTATGTCTAAAATTCCAATATTGTAATAGAGGGAAGATGACAATTGAGACTTGTAGTTTAACATATGTCGTTATCAGTAAAATATATGTCATTATCAGCTATTCCATAAAAAAATACCCATACTGTATTTGCCTGGTTTCAGCAAAGAATGAAGTGCAATGATAGATTATACAGTATATTTACATTTTTACACATGTATGAATAATTACCAAGAATACAACATGTGAATTACAAAGGGGTTTTCCAATAATCAGTTGGCTAAAAGCTTTATAGCTTATGTTTTTTTATTGTTTTGTCTTACACCTCCCACTTTAAAGTTTTATCTTATCTTATCTTAATGATGGAATTGTGTGTATATTTGCTACAGTCCATACAAGTACTACATACATTTAAATCTCATATAGATCCAATCTAAACTTGAAAAAAAAAATTCTATTCACTAGACCTTCTCATTTCCCCTAATATTACAATACCACCCGAAGTTTGCCAAGCATGTGGACTACTGAAATGGCGGGAATATAAACAAATTCCACCATGATTGCCGATTCAATTCCTTTTAGATGCCAGGATTCCTAACTCTGGAATTTCATAATGAACAACCAAAATGCTTGTTCTGCAGGCTTAAAGCAGAAAATAAAGTCCACATGCTCCAGTCAACCTATTATGACCTCCATAAGTTCATAATTCACAAAACATGAAAGACTGAAATAGTGTTAGTGTGTGTGCATTGAAAGTTTGGCACTGTTTGACAAATTTGGGTTGTGCACAACAAAAACAATGTAATTGGGGTCAACATTTTTACAACTGAAATAACTAAAGATTAGTATGTTGTAACAATTGTATTGTTGTGTATCATACATTGTATTGTGCATTGTTTTGTGTATTGTATTGTTGTGTATTATTGTGTATTAATTGTAATGTCTAAACACTACAGACCTGCAATGTGGCGTAGCTAGTGTAATTCAGTGCAGTCCTAAGGAACTGCCGCAATGCTACTTTGTCGGCTTCTATGAAGATCTTACCAAGGCAGACATAATGATGAGAATCATAAGGCTTGGGGTCTACACCATTTCACACCAATTCTCCAAGGTCTTTTACTTGCCCCAGTATAGACACCTACTATAAGGCATGAACACTTCTAATTCAACAGTAGTTTTCAAGAGCCGTGACGGCTGCGATCAGTGCCAGAGCATCACGGCAGCAATACGCAGAAACAATTATTACGATGTCAATTCAAACCTGAATATCCTTTGCTCCCTTTTGTTGTAGCTAGCGAAGGCCACCATGGAACCAAAAGCAATTCCTATGGAGTTGAAATTCTGTGCAGCAGCATTCACCCATACCTGGATAAAAAAAGAGAAAACATCTTGAACAAATTTAGGCAAGGAGTTTTAAATAAGCAATGATGGTACCAATTCTAGTCACCAACAGGTCAAATCCATTGCCTTGTAATTTGTATGGAAAAGTTACAGAATAAGTGCCATAATTGCAGTCTATAACAAACTCACAGTTACAGCACATTGAAAAAAAAAGTCATAAATCCTTTCAGTTAATCTCTGCAAAAAAAATGTTAGTTACTAAATACTTGATGTAACAATTTATCAACTTGAGTCTATTGTGACAATATCTTGACACTAACCCCAAAGAAAAACATGTGATATCTTTGAAAATTTGATACAATATAATTTACCAAATGCAAATAATCATTTCCACTTTACAAAAATGATTCTTTTTTATTTTTTAGCTTAACTATTCACGGATGTACATTCCTGTATGTGCCGTATCTATGATTTTTCTAGTTTTTCAATTGTTTGCTCTGGCAGCTGTGTTTCCTTTACGACAACATTTGTTTAGTCCCATTTTGTTGTGTACAAAGCCACGAAAAAGTTGAACAACCTTGGTCATGACTGCGGTCTAACCAGGTCAATTCAGGACATAGCCCTCTGCTTGGGAGTCAAGGATGGCATCGATGAGAGGAAACAAAATGGACAATTCGGGACATTTCATTTAGGTCATTGTACTCAGTATCTATGCTGAGGCAAATAAAAGTCCCCACCCATGGAGTGAAGTGTAATAAGGTGTGGACTTTTCCTTTATAATACCTTTATAATATTATGTAAAATAATACTTTTCTGCAAAATATATTTTGGGTTGCCCTTGATAGCGGAAGTCAACATCCTTAGAGGGCAATTCCTATCTCTGTAACTGTTTAGTTTGTAGGTAAAAAATAAATAATCTGTTAACTAGGGGGCCCCTCACCATGGTACCTCCCCCTTTTTTTGTTTTTCTCTTGATGATGATGTTAATGATAATGATGATGATAATGATATGTTAATGATAGTGATGAATAAAGTTCTGAAGTTCTCTCTCACCTCATCAATCAACCCTCGCGAGTGGCAATAACTTGCCTCAGAGGGCAGCACTTTTAATATCTATCTATCGATCTATCTAGGCCACCCTTGGTGCAAAAAATGGTGGCTTAATAAAGAGGTGGTCTTAAAAACAAGGTAAAATACACTGGCAATGACGTTGTGTCAAATATTGATACCAATAATTGTTAGGTCATCTCAATAACGTGACTAATATCAGAATCATTGGTTACAACAAATGAGCTGAGAATTCAAAGGACTTTCAAATTATCACAAAATACAATTTAAAACCATTACCTTTGGGGTTTTTAGAAGTTCCCACTTTGGATTTATGAAGAAATCAATTCCAACACTGGACCCAGGAAGCGTCACACCACGCACCAACAATATGATTATGATAAGGTATGGGAATGTCGCAGTGAAATACACAACCTTAAAAGAATTATCACAACACAATAAATAATTAGTATTTGTAAAGAAGTGCACACTTTTTGTGGTAATGCAGATGGGTCAATTATATAGGGCTAGTCAGTTCAGGCATGACCTAGGACCCGGAAGTATTAGAAGAATGCATGATGACACTACAACTCAATTATCGATGTCATCTGATATCGGGTACAATAATGATTGGTGACGTAATGCATTGTGTTTACTTTCGGGTACTAGGTTACACGTGAACTGACCAGTCCTATCTTTATTTTTCTATTATTTTATCTATAAACTGTATTTTCACTATTTTATTTCTGATTTAATTCTGAGCAGTAGTACCCGACCAATTTAAAATTTTCCTTCATCATGTTGATGTATTGAGTTCTGTCGACCTTCATCATATAGCCTCTATAACAACTAACATATCATTCAAATATGATACTGAAAACCTTTCCAGTTATTTTAACACCCTTCCATATGGCCAGATAAACCAACACCCAGGACAAGAAAAGAAGGCCAAACAATTCCCATCTGATGTTGCCGAAGTCATGAATTCCGTCTGTCTGCTGTAGCACTCGGTTCCTGAATTAAAAAAAGATTAGCATAATGAAAACTTAGACACAGTTCCGAACTAACGAAGTCAGAAATATTGTTATATAGCCAAATTGAGATTTCAAACTTCTTCTCAAGAGTCTATGATTTGCATTGAACTGAGGACGACTATGAGAAATGTCATTATGTTGTCATATCGACTAGTTAATCGTTTGAAGAAATTATTGTGCAACAACTTGTAATTGGGAGCTCTTGTATACCTGATGAACTATAACTTGTAAATTTTGAAAACATATGACAAGGCAATGTTTGTCATAATACATACTTTTTACACACTGATGACCATATTTAACGACCTGATGAATGGAAACTCATCAAATGAACGATCAATGCAATATTGTTAAACTAGATACTTCTAATAAAATTTCAAAATGCATGTACAAGATGTATGTATCATATTGCTAGAGCCCAAATCAATATGCCAGTTGGTATTGTTTAGTTGAAAGAGGTAAGCACTGAGCAAGGATTTTTTATCTAGATTCATCCTCCTAAAGCGAGCCGCACAGCTATGCCGTAGCCATGGGGAGGAGTGTGGCATGCTTTAGGAAAATGGTCTAGATTGAGACATTGGTTAATCATTTTTCAAAATCACAATGATAATGATATTATCATTGATGACTTGACCTTGATTGCATAATAGCCATACCACCAAGCTGTCTGCTACCGTTTGCACTCACATCATGACCAACATCCAGGTAACGACTCTGTTCTTTGAATAAAGCACACAACGATAGCTATCAAAGCTTTAACTCACTCATAAAAGTCCTGACTAGGAGAGACAGTGTCATTTGGCTTCATTAAGGATCCGTTGACGGAATAGTCATCCCAGCAGTTAGGAGATGCCCAGGTGTGGTTGCACGATGCCCAGGGCAGCTCGGCGGTGAAGGAACTGACCAGGTAGTAGAGCGCCCAGGAGAGGATGACGTTGTAGTAAGTGCAGAGTAAGAAAGACAACATCACCGTAGCCATACCAGCCCCTGCAAATTGAAAAACAACACTCAGTAATATAAAAAAAATGGAGTAGCTTTTTGTTGGCTGTTAAATAGAGACACACAAATACTTGGCTAAGAGCATCTACCGTTAAAAACTCATAAGGTGATAGCCAGTTGAACAGAGATGGATAATTGAGCACCATCAATCATGGGACACATTTGGCCCTGTGTCTATGCTGTGACCTCTCCCATGGGGTAAATATGTAACATGGGTAGGACTTCAAGCTTTACCATCTCACCATTATATCTGCTTCTGGTAGCTGGTCATACCAGATGACTAAGCTCCAGGTCAGTACAATACAATTGTGTCATCAGTAAGTGTTAAATTTTTTTTAGCTTGGAAAATTTCTTGCAATGGTTGGGTCATAGTATAGCAGGATCTAACAAATTTAGGAGGCAGACCGAACTTAGTCCTAAACAGCAGAAAGTCCAACTGGTTCCAGGAAACTAATCATATCATTCAAACTAAGTAAGCTAGAATTTTAATGGGGCATTCAATTGATGTACTGCCTCTTTTGCCTTCGCTTAGCTATAGCTGAATGAGAGTGCATTGACATAAATAAACTGCTTTTGACTTCTACTGCGTAAGTTACTCAGTTATATTAGTCTAGTCATTTTTGATAATGCACCCCTCATGCTGAGTCCATTCACAAAAATTATTAATATTTTGCTGCAATATCCTGTTCATTAAAGGACATAACACATTTTAAGTAAAGCCAAAGTCCTAACCAAAACTGCATTATCAGAAATGTGCTAATTTGTTTGGCAAAGTTTACAGCAGAAAATAATCTACAGCTACGTACAGGATATACAGAATTTATGAACACAAATACACATCCACCTGCCATAAATACCACTTTACGATTCTGGGTAAGTTTTCCGGGATGCCAGTATGCCGGGATGCCAGGATTGTCATCCCAGAAAGGAAGTTCCATTAGCATATTGATAAGAAATGATAGGTCCTGTCCCAAATAAGAAGGGGGTAGGTTAGTCAGATAACATTTCTGAGCAACTGGAACGATGTGAAATGGGCACAGAAGCAGGTGAACTTTCACTCTGATTCCTAACACTTTCCTGCATTGTATTGATGTATTCATCAAGTTTAATGCAGCGATAGCAGCCTCTGTTTCTTTTATAAAACGGGAACACACTTTATGTTATTTCATATATACTACAACCCCACCATTTCATACTGAGTTGAGGGGTGTAAATTTTCGCATCATACATAAATACATGCAGTAGTGTTATCAACTAACAAAGACAGTTATACATGTCATATGGTTCAACAATATGTTTATATGTACATGTATGTATTAAAAATTGTTTTACTGCTAAAACTAACTCTTGATATTTTTGTACTATACAGCAATTAAATTTAGACTGCCATTCTGAAACTTAGCCTGTTGTTGTCCTGTAAAAAAACATTGATAGGCGATGTAAAATATATTTTATCATGTTTATTGGTTGACAGATATCTTGCTTATCTTTCCCAAACAATATCCTGTATTTACCCAAATGTTCAATTTAAAAACGTTTTTAAAAATCCACCATGGCAATATTTACATTCTTATCACAAGACCTTGACCTTCATAATCAAATTTAGTACAATTGTAAATTAACCTGAAGAAAACATGAGTGTACAACAACAATGTTCAAACCATCAGGTCATCGATAATTATAAATATGGATTGTTTTCAACATTTCAACATTTCAGTATCACACCTCACAGTGAAACTTGTTGACATCAATAAATCATTTTGTTGTGGAAAGTCCTTTTGCTAGCCACATGTAACTGCTCACACAACACTAAGTTATTTGTGAACTATGACATATTTCAAACTTTAATCCAAAACTATTTTAGTGCAAAATAACAGCATTATGGGCCAGATAATAAAGTACCCACATGAAGGACTTATCAAAATATCTACAATGATCTATTTCATGACGAATTCATAGGTTTATGGACTGGGCACAAGAGAAAATATATGCAAGCAAGTGACTTTAATGAAATCTTTCTAACAAGACTTGAATCTTGCACTTTCGAATTAAGGTTTTAACTTGACTGACAGTCAGACATACCAACCAGTTCAAATCAATTGATTCATTGAATAATTGATTCATTGATCAAAAACTTTTTGAACTTCAATATGGAGAATGTGATGCTTCAAAAGACATTTCTGCTGCTGCTGCTGCTTGATTTGACCTTCTAACACGAAACACCTGAGAAAACATTGCTTAAGATGCTGAAAATTTCAGCCGGAAATCAATCACAAATAAATCGTTCAAAAACCTGTTTGTTGGATTGAAACTTTGTCCGTATGGGATCATCATGCCCCAGTACTCCAGTCGACACCCATGAAGAAAAAAAGTGACACTGGTCCAGATTAAAAATGCAGTTAGTTACACTTTGTCAACATATCTAATTTCAAATATTTAAAAATACATCTTAAAGCTGCAGTTCATGAGATGCGAATGATATTGTCTAGTTGCACTCCATGATATCATTAAATTACCAAAATTGTGTGGTATTTATAACTCATTTTATGATACTATTTCTACACATTTCTTGGTGTTTACCTTGGAAAAAAGGGCAGAGTTTCTTGAGAGCTCCGATCGGTCCTTGCCTGGTGAACTGACCCATTGCGAACTCCATGTAGAGCAGCGGAATGCCACAGACGATGAGCATGATGAAGTAAGGAATGAGAAAAGCTCCTGCAAACAGAAATAAATCGTATAAAAATTAATTTAAAAAAGAAAGAAGCATAATGCAGTAGTATTGTCATTGTGAGAAAATGCACTCTAGTTATATAATGGAACTGAAGAATGTTTTTTTTTTCTTTTTTCTATTCGATTTACTCTCGAAATTCTGAGGTGGGAGTGGTGTGGGGGGGGGGGGGGTGTCTTACGATACTCGAGATTGCATTTCACAACACACATACATAAATAGAGCAATATAAGGCTCTTATGTGCATTTTTTCCATTATTCTCAATACTTTTCTGTCACCTCAATGCAATTTGCAGAAACTTGCACCAGAGCAATGCAAACAATGTTTCTGACTTTATCATGGTTGTTCTATAAAAATTTACCACAAATTTTTCACCTTCCTTTTATTCATTATCTATGGAATTAGTAAACCAAATAATTAGTAAACAAGCCATACCATGGCTGGTTAATGAACAGCTTGGGAAACTATTATAACTTCACTATTATCAATCATATACTGGCTTTATCATTACACACAAAAAAAACATCACTACTGACTCATTAAATCAGCCCATATTAGCCTAGTAACAAAGCATGTTATTATCCTGTGCATTTGTTATCTAAATAAATAAAAAGGAACAAGCATAACAGGATCCTTCATTGATAACACAGCATACATGTGACATTACATAGTCGGTTTCAGTCTTGCACTGCAGTGCTATATTTGCAGGGAACATTTTGCAGTTATGAAAACTCGAGACAATTTAAACAGGACAAATCAATTATTAATTCGAATATAACCATGGAGCCATAGACAGACACCGATCCAAGGTGACACCTTGTCTTAGTCCATTTTAATTGATCGCTCGTTCTGGAATTTGGAACTCCCCAGAAAACGATCAATATCAGAAATGCTGAATCACGCTGAGGCGGGAACTTGATGCTAAAAGAGGCAAGCAGCCGACAACACAGTGTTTGAGCAACAGCAGGTATATCTCACCTGTTCATAATATGGCGATTTATATGAGACAGCAACAGGGTATAATAACTAGACTGGGCATAATTTCAACATGACTGATCAAACCAGTCAGCCCAGCCAATCAGTCAGTTAGTCAGGCAGTCAATTAGCCATCCAGCCCAGCCAGCCAGTCAGTCAGTCAGTCAGTTAGTAATCAGCCAGCCAGCCCAGCCTAGCCAGCCAGAGAAACAGTAAGTCAGTCCGTTAGTCAACTTTGACTCAGCCATCCAGCCAAGCAAGCAAGTAAAACAGTCTGCCTAGTTCATCCAAGAGTCAGCCAGGCAATCCGTTATTAGTCGGCCTGCCAAGCCAGCCCGTAAAACCAGTCAGTTGGCCAGTCAGTCAGTCATCCAACTAGTCACTCAGCCATCCAGACCAGCTTGCCAGTCAGTAAAACAGCCAGTTAGTCAGCCAGCCAATTATCCCGCCCAATCCAGCCCAGTCATTATTTACAGTCAGTTAATCAGTCAGCCATCCAGCCCAGCTAAGCCAGCCAGTCAGTAATCCCAGTCAAGCCAGCCAGTAAAACAGCCAGCCAGTTAATCATCCAACTAGTCTCTCAACTATATCCATGCCAGCTAGCCAGTAAAAGCCAGCTAGCCAGTCAATCTCAGAACGTCGGATTGGCATGTTGTGCATTGCATAAACCTAAAAGCCATACATTGGATGATACCCAACATTTTTTTATCAATGCATCGGTAACACCCATTAAATATGGATTAGCCTAAGCTTGTGTCAGTTATGTGAACAAAAAATTGACATATGTATTACAAATTCAAGAAATGTACACGAGTCGTGCATAAGTAAGTGAAAAACAGTGTAATCAGTGTGAATCTAAGGTTCTTGAAATCAAAAAGCAAAACAGTGACATGAAATTAGTCTACTAACTAATCTGGTGTAATAAACTATCACCATCTACATGATCCTTGATGCTCGTTATTAAACAATACAAAATTTCTTCCTTTTTTTTTCTTCTCTTTTTTTTTGTGGTTTTCAAACTTACACTGCACATACACTCAAACATCTATTCGTAAGAGTAGACAGACTGTCAGGATTGTCACTATTGTGTTTTATTGTATTTTGTACCATTCACCAGTGAAATTTAGCGCCGTTGTTGGATCTATAAGTACATATTTATGTAACTCATAGATGGTTATATAGTTATTGACATACAATTTTGGAGATTAGCACTGCATAACCACCAAAGCTCTCTTTAAAAAAGAGACCTGTATCCGAATAGGATTAAGTAGTCTAGACATGGGGTAAAAAATAATTGATGTATGTGTATAGGCTGAAGGGTATAAGTTGCAGGTAACATATTGACAAGGTATTATGTCAAACTATTACAATAAATTAGTATAGTACATATAAAACTCATAACCGATTTGCCGCTCCCCTGAAATCGGGGAGGAAATGCTTCCGCGCATCGTCTGCACACAAAGTAGTGCGATTACTGGGCCTTATTTCTTTCTTCCAAGAAGCAACTCGCTGTGAGACTGGTTCAGATGATTTCTTTTGACTTAAACTTTACTAACATCATGAAATTGAACAACTTTACTGTGGAATTCCATCAACTGCACAAAGTACTATTTTCGTAAATGGCACGGAACAAGTTTTGTAACGGCGTTGCGACGGCTTTTCAACGATCTATTTTTTACCGTATCCCTTGAGCTTTGCGTGAGTTCTCAGAAAGACAGGTGCTACGCACCGGACAAGCGCCGTCTTTCGGCAGACATTGCAGCAACCTCGCTAGCACTGGTACCGCATCTCATACAATGTAGTGAGACTGATCGCTAGCAATTCTTACATGGGTTATGAATGGCTGAGTCTAAGACACGCTATGATTGGTCATTGTGTCGTGCTCTCTGGTAGGTTGATTTGGACACGCCCCCAACAAATTAGCCAATCAAACACCAGAAAAGAATCAGCCAATCAGCAAAATGTCAGGATCCTGACACAAAGTCACGTGATAATGGCGGCTAAGACCGACTCCTTAGCACTCGTGCAGAGGAGGGGACCAACTTACAACCTCGCTGACTGTGGACTTCCCCCACTGGGGGATTCCCATGATGACGTCATACATCGGATCGCGAGACTAGGCACGAAGCGAAGGATCCAAGGCATCGCAAAGAATGCCTGTGTGTAGGAGACTGAAGCTATGAAACACGCCGGAAAGCAATACCCGATTAACAAGATCTACCTACAAAATACGGCATGTAGCGAAAGATGGCCGCTAACTTGTCTATACAAAACAGTCTTTCAGAAAAATGTGACATGTTTTGCAAATATATTAGAATAATTCAGATCCAAATTAAAAAATATATAATCATGTTTCATTTCTTCACATTAACATACATAATTGACAGGTTCAGTAAATGTAGCATTTTTGAACTGCATATCTGCTGTTTAAAACAGTTTGAGAAATAATTTCATTTCAACATTGGCATATTTGTAATTATTTGAAATAAATTACAGTGTACAGTTTCAAATGCAATCAGCTATCAGAAACATAAAGAGCAATTGACAAATCCAATTTGTGTAATTACACTGTTTCACTTAAGAAAGAGCATGGAGACAAGAGTAGTACCCATGTCTCCATGGAAAGAGTGAGAACAGTGAGTGTGTGTGACCAGTTTCATTCCTTTTATAGGTCAGAGTGTGGGTGTGTCACTCAGCTGGCCAATCATGTTCAGATGCCTGCAATGGAATGACCACTGCTACACTGGCATAACAACAGCAGCATCACAAGGACAAATTCATGATGGATTTCTGTTAACAGCGAAAACACCATAGTTTACCATTCAAAACACATTAGATTTTATAGGAATAAAATAATATAAGTAGGTATAAAGCTTTTGTTGAGTTGCGCTAGGCAGTTTACATGATGGGTCTCCAACTGATATTTGTTGAAAACCTCCATAAGCTTTCAACCCTAAGACCAAAATGAAAAATGCCAATTTCCGGGAAATCAGACTAACATGGGTGAGTCCGTTGGTGTTTGAGGGGGGACTGTTAAGATTTAATCAATTCCTTGGTACAATTAACCCAGGCACTTTTGACCTATATGGTCCTCGATTCGTTTTATTTCGATGCACATTCAAACTAGGTGAATAAAATTAATATTCTGTTCTGTGTAAAATTACCTTCAAGATGAATATAGTTTCATTGAGTTTTAGGAGTGACCAAACCATCAATATGCAGTTTATCACATTGGTATTTTGGTGATTTGGTCATGATTAGGTGGTTATTATATTCATCCTTGATTATATTTTTTTTTTAAGTAGACTTCTGATGGTTGTGTTAACTTGTGAGCAACTGCTGCATGAAATCCTTCGGCCTTATAGAAGTAGTTCTATGGCTTCTTTAATTTTAATTTTAAAATAAGTCATTGGATTATTAATGATACTAACAATGCTGCAATTACAATACACAAGAACTGTATGTGATGATGAACTCTTGACTGCAAATATGGATTTGAACCTGGGCACTACCTGTTGGAAGACATATCACTTATTGCATCCAAATGAGACTGCGAGGTCATGCATAGATAGATGGCAATTTCAGAAAAATCTCGCATTTAGTGTTCAAAGCAGGCACCAGGTCGATTCCTAATTGTTATGTTTTAAATGGATTTTTTAATCTTGCCTTTACCAAAGAAATTCTTAATTTTTCTATTCTGAATTTGATCTTGGTGTTGCCATGCTGAGTTATAGGTCCTTCGTCCACTAATTAGCATGTCAAAATAGACAATATTTTGCTCATTTTTTTTGAGTGAGAGAAAGTGCCACGTTGTAGGACATCCAAATGTTTTTAGTTCTCAATTCAGTACACCTCAGAACCATTCGAAACACTTTTCTTCATGATAATATGAAAAATTCCTATGTACCAATTGGGGCTGCTACGATATGACAAATTTACTGTCTACAGTTAATCTTTCATGATCAAGGAATACAAAGAGGCAATTTCAGACATGCTAAATGAGCTTACATTTTGACATGGCTATGATTAAGGGCCCAATCAGGATGTTGATAATGTTTTTATTGGGGATAATACCACAAATACGGTATATTTCCAAGATCATGGAATGAAATGAAGACGACTCCGATTTCTGGACAGTCTGACTGAGTATCTCAAGATTACAGATTCTTCCCAAATTAATGCGTAATGAGGTTTCAATTGTAATACAAAGTAAAAAAAAGAATCGAAAGAGATGGAATGAGTGAGTTAGCGAAGTTGTCAAAAGGAAATGGCGAATGTCTCAGTATTAAAGGGACAAAGTGTAAAGATATGAACATATAGGAGAGTGGTCCTTTTAGACAACAGAGGAAGAACAATCTCTGTAGCTTGAGGTATGGTATGCCACAAATAATTATAACTTTGCCATTGCCCAATGCGCTGCTCATAAATATACTTTTATGGACAAGTCTGGCCCCAAACCAACCAGGCCCCAAACCAACCAGGAAGACTGGCCAATTTTCAGGAAGCATCACCCCATGGAAGGCTTTACCTTTAAAAATCAAAATATTGTAGAGCAAACAACTGGTTAAAATCCAAAATAAAGAATTACATCGCAATGTCAAAATAAAGAAATACATGGCAATGTCAAAATAAATAAATACATCGCAATGTCATTGGGGGAGCTGTAGCATTGCAGAGCTCCCCCTGTTTTTCGGTCAGAGGTCAAATTCCCTCAAGCTCCCCCCCGCCAACTTCCATCACTGCATTTACCTACTTTTTTTAAGTCTCTCTAATTGGTGGCTTTTGTTTTCTCAAAGCAGGGGGCCGTGCGTCGTGGCCTCTGATTAGAGATGTTGGAGGTGCCTTGTAATCGGTGTCTATACCGAGGCAAGTAAAATACCCCACCCATGGGGTTAATGAATAACGTGGTGAAGATTCAAAGCCTTATCATCGCATCATTACATCACAGTCTACCTCTAGCTGGCAGCTGCTTATGTAAGCTGGCTAAACTTAAGACCAGTAGCATTGGAACTGAATGAAATTAAACACAGACAACCTACCCCCTCCACTTTCATAGCACAGGTAAGGGAATCTCCAAATGTTGCCCAGGCCCACAGCATTTCCCACACAGGCCAGGATGAACTCCACATTGCTTCCCCACTTCGCCCTTCCATCTTGTTCATTGTTTTCAGTGTCAATTTTTTCTAGATCTTCATAAGCGGGAGGACTTTCATTCTGGATTCCTTGGTCTTCTCCGTCAAACCCAACATTGTAAATGCCGCTCGTCTGTTTGTAGTGACCGGACACTGGTTTGTCTGGGATTGCGTCCGCAGTCGGCTTCTTCCACTCCATGGTTTACTCAAAAACTTCTTGAAAGTCAACTTATTTCCCTGAATCGAGCCCTCACCTGCTCACCAGGCGTCAAAAAGGGTTGCTGTCAATCCAATAGTGTGCACTTTTATAAATCAGACAACTGCTCCTAATACTTCACAAGGAAGGAACGGAAACTATGTAATCCAAAAACTCTTCTTGCCACCAACTTCACCGCATCAATGACACATTCGAATGTTCTTGAAAAGTAAACTTCCTCATCAGGCGTCTTAACTACTAGCAGAAGTTCCCTGAATCAAATGTATAAAAAATCAAATAGAAAATTCCTCTGGGATACTAAAATCCCCTCTTCCTGTGCTGTCTTCGACTTCACTGGGTCAAATGCTCTACCAGTATCTTAAATGCTGAACTCATGAATATCCACTGCACGGTATCTTAAATACACACTGCACAGATCCAAGGAAGCCTGGTATCTCACAAGATGATGGTATCAGCTGCTGAGGTACTCCACACAGTCGAGTGCTTTCTTAGGAACAATACCCAGAGTGATATTCGATTTTTGCACGTGATGTACACAAAGCGAAGTCTACCAATTGTCCCAAAGGGTTGCACAAATGTATTCTGAAACCACTGAACCAATCAAGCTAGTTGGATAAAAACATTCATGCACTTTGGAAGCCCTCCATATTCACTAGCCTCCTCCTGAATAAATGTACCTTCATGGGGAAAGTAGGGCATTGGCCAAATGCATTCGGAGATATATTTACTTAACACTTACGAACAAAATCGGGTAAACTTCTTGAAAGGTTATGGCTGCAGTTACACAACCATGCTCACAGTGTTCTTTTTTCTCACATTTCCTTGCATATTTTCTTGCTCTATTTAGACTTTCTCTTACGTTCTATCCATTTTTTTGGATCACATTGAACACCTTTATCCAATTCATTTGAAAGTTAGCTAGCACGAACGCATAACTAATGACTTGTCTTCTACACAAAGTGGAAATATTTCTTATCACGATTCTCCCATGGATGAACTAGCTCCATAAAATGGGACGGTGTAACTAGAATTGTAAGAGTTAATCAATTAATTTAGGCAATGTCACCCTAATGGTTGAAAACGATGTACTAATAAGTGTCCTAAAATTGACCAATTTTGTCTGGAGACAGTTTGGTGACTGTGTTTCAAGACTGATCTAAATTCGAACAGTCACGTTCTTAACACATGAGTTCGATTAGAAGCTGGTCCCGCTGGAAGCTACAGCATGTACAGTGTTAAAGACAAGGACCCATTAAAACATAGCAGGCCTCCAAGACCTTTCTACCCAAACTATGGGTTTTTTTAAGGGTCCAAAATCCAAAAATATGGGGGTTATAAAATGTCCATACACATGGTCAAATGTGGAGTTTTGACGGACTCATACTTTAGTCAAAATTAACACTTTTACATTGTTTAAAACGGTGCGGCCAAAAAATTATAAACCAATAATAACAACATCATAGATAATGAATTGATGCTGTGAATGAAGCAGAATTTTTGATATTTCATAAAATGGGACTCTTTCCCAAATCAGAAACCTGTTTCCTGATAAAAACTATGTAAGATTAAGGCTAACTTTTTGAAGCGAAAGGAAGAACAATGCTATGTGTTCATGATGACCTTCAGAAATATATGGGGTTTTATGGGTTATATGGGTTATATGGGTCATTCTTTAAGAATATGGGCCCCAAAATATCAATATGGGTTTTTACTGGAATATATGGGTTTGCTGGGAGAAGAAGTTTCATTCTGACTCCTGAACACATGACTGTATTCTGTACTTAGCTAACACGCAAAATGTATTGGTTGGCATTCAGGCAAATACGGTATATTGAAAAAAAAATCTGTTATCTTTAATTGCCAACTTTTCAATCAAAGGTTGTTCAAAAATTGTTATCATGGACAGGATGTTTTTTTACATAGGCATCGACTTTGCAGCAGTGTCTATACATCATGTACATGTACAATGTACACGACATTCTCTTGGTAGTAAGTCATTTCTATTGGAGCTGTATAACCAAATAAGGTGAACTGAATATCTAACCGAGTGTAACAGTTAAAAGGTTAAATTATGTCTATAGAATAGTCTGCATGTCTGTCTCGATTCTATAATTGCACAATCATTTAATTCATGGTAAACTGAAACTTGTGTGTTCCAGATCTCTTATATAGAATAGATTTTCGTTAATTTGACCCACCCCATGATCACATGCACAGATCATATGTCTTGTTTGTTCATGGACGTCCATGGTTTGTTCAACCAACTGGACTGCAGATCACCATGACAACACAGATGCCACCTAGTGTTATTGCCAAACAGTAAACTCATGATGACCAAAACTTCTTTTTATAAACACGAAAATGTATAACATACGCAGGACAATAACATGAAGTGGCCAAATCCCCAAAAAATTTGCCACATGTTAAAACCTTCATAGTTTAAGTTAATACAATTTATAGAGGTTTCATTGTAGTTATCATAGGTCTCCTCTCATTTTGCATGCATTCTATCGTTTCATCTGTACATATTTCATCTCTCAAATTGTTTCCTAATGTTTAATGCCTGTTTTTGTTTTTATATAAAACTTTAAATAAAATATCTTGTCAGGACAAATTAGCAATACAATGTGTGGGACATTCAGCTACCATAAGAATTAATAACTCAACCCGCTTAATGCTTAAGGAGCTCCATTTCCACAGCACTCCACACTAAGCCATTGATCAAACCAGTACTGATCAAACTGATGCCTGCAAGGAAATCTGCCTAGTCATTCCTGATCAATATCAGAACCGTCCGAATTTGGTCCAACTGAATTAAAATTACATCAACTATAATGTGCTTGCTATATAACCCTCATTTAACCTTTTCCGAGAGTTGCCCCTCATTTGTAATTACTCATTAGGCGCATAGTTTACAAATTTCTGATTTTTGCACAACTACTACTACTACTACCACCACTACTACTACTACCTTCTACTAGTAGGATTTACGCTGTTTGTGTTATTCCGACGTACATTCATAATAGTTAAATAAAAAATATTTTTCTGAGTTCTGTGTAAAATTACCTTCAAGATGAATCCCATCAAGCTTTCCTTTCATTGAGTTTTAGGCGTGGCCAATGAATCAATACAATAATGGTCAGCGGCTTTTGGCCTAAGTGAATGTCTCCTACGACCATAATATAACCAGTTTTCTTGATTATTTTTGTTTATGTAAATTGTAAGTTTATGGTTAAAGTAAATACTTTCTGTCTGTCTGTCTGTCTGTCAATACTTAGTTCATCGCATTGATATTTTGGCGAGTCTTGTAGGTCTCTATGATATTCATCCAAGATTTGTTTCTATCTAAATTAGACCTCTGATGGTGGTGTGCAAGTCCTGCATATAATCCTTTGGCCTTGTAGAAGTAGTTCGATGGCTTCTTTTATAGTTTAATCTTTAGATTTGTCATTGGACTATTAATAATACTGGCTATGCTGCAAATAAAATACACAAGAAATATATGTGTCGATCAACTTTTTACTACAAAGTTGGCTTTGAACCTGGGAAACTACATGTTGGAAAACATGGATCATTGATGCAGATTTAATGATGGCATTATTGCATCCAAATGAGTTCTTACATAGTCAGATGGCATTTTCAGGAAAATGAGGCATTTTGTGTTCAAGGCAGGCAAACGCTCGACTCTTTTTTTTTCTTTATACTGGATTTCTAATCTTATTTTTTTTTTCTTTTCTTAGTTTTTTACTGAATTTTGATCATGCTTATTTTGTTGCTATTACCATGCTGAATTATAGGTTCTTCTTGACTACTTGGCATGTCAAAATGGCCTATATTTTTGCTCAATTTGGCAAAGGTTAGAAGGCACATTTGTAGAAAGTATGTGCGAGACATCCCAAATGTTATTAGTTATCAATTGAGTACACCCCAGAACCATTTGGATAACTTTCCTTTATGATCATATATAAATATGAAAAATTCTAATTTATCAATTATAGGGCTGCTATTAATGAAGACACATTTTAAACCCTCAGGGAACGAAGTTCGAAAAGGGTTTTTGTTATCATTAATGTCTGTCCAACGGGCGGACGGGCGGGTGTAACACTTTTGTTTCTTGAACACTTACCTGACAAAATTTTGTAAAGTAATACTCTATATGGCCTAGTGGTGCCCTTTGATAGTCACATTGACATATGTTGGCTATGTTTTACAAAATTTGGAAAAAATATAATTTTTTGTTTATTTTGTTTCTGGAGCATAACTCTGACACTACTACACCTACATGCTTAAAACTTTGTGATAATATGTCTAAAATAGTGTAGTGGTGCCTTTTGGGGGTCTAATGATCTTTAATACTATAGAATTTCCAAAATTAGGGCAAAGTAGGGAAAATTCCAACTTTTTCAAACCTCCATGTATACAAAAGACACCATTTACCCTACATGAATGAAATTGTATCAATAACATACCCAAATTATAGTATTTTCACTTTTCAAATTCACTTTATATTTATTTCATGGTGAATACATAATAATGGCTAATTAGAAAAAAATGCCAAAGATTTGGTAAAATTGTGTTTCTGGAGCAGAACTCTAGCATAAATGCACTCTAAAAACATTTTATATAGTACTCTATATATCTTAGCTGTGCATTTTGATAGTCACATTGAAATATCGCAGCTGTGTTTTTAAAAATATTTAGAAAAGAATGAAAAAAAAAACATAAAAAATGTCCGTATCCAGAGCAGGACTTACACACTACTGCACCAACATGCATACAAAACTTAATAAGAATATGTCTAAAATAGTGTAGAGATAAATATTTGGGGTTTCATGACCATTAATGATAGATATTTTTATATAATAAGGAAAATATGAAAATTTGGTACTCTTTCAAACCCTCATATCAATGACCCTATGATCCTTACATCAGTAACATTTTGCCCATGACATATCTAGATTATAGCACTTTCCCTTTAAGCTTCATTTTGACATTTGATTAATCTTTCTTTCTTTTTTTATAATAATGGAAAATCTAGAAAAAATGCTAAAAATTGTGTTGCTTCCTTCATATTCCTTAGCATCCCATACTTAGCAATGACAGCCGTAAAGGTTGTATAATTCATGTGCATACAATTATCTAATATTTGATCAATGATCATAGTATTGCCATGATCAACCCATTCATCAGTTTTTGCTTATAATTAGCAATTTCATAATAATTAGTTGCATAATGATCTATATTACCTTCACCTGACTCCAATACTTATTATTGTTTTCTTTATGTACACCTGTAAAGTATTCGCTTATAAATACTAATTTAAAGCCATAGATTTTTTTGGCTTGGAAATAAAACAGCAGGCGACTCTGGGATAAAATGTTCAATATGTAAAATATAAGCATGTAAAGTAAGGTATACATTATGGACAAATTAAGTACATGCATTGACAATGGGTAACAATACACACATGAAATATATTACGAAAGACCTAGGTATAATAATAATCCCGAATACAGGTAAGGCTAATAGGCACAATAGAACATTACGTAAATACTACTAGTGTTTTGACTGTGTGTTAATGCACACAATATAACAAATGTTTGACTAGCCCGAGAAATCTGATGGTGGCTCACTATAAACGTCACAATATGAATACGAGCCGACAGCGGCGTGTGGTCAGTCATAGTTTCTCGGGCTAATGTTTGACTAGCTGCGAAGAATTAACGTGATAAGCTAATAAGACAGTATGACAATACAGAGTCACAATACAGTCACAATGGTAGTTCTGTCAGATCGTGTCGACGGACTGGGGCAGTGGTTTTGCAAGCGATCTAATTTCCCGCCATATCCCGTTCGTGGCCTCAACGGGTGTAATGCAAATTAGCAATCCAACAATTCAGTAACTGAAGGGAATATGGCAATTGATAATATATAGTTCCTTCAGTTGCCAGCTAAATGTAAACAGCGAGTAAAAAATTATTTCGACTTATAACTTTAGGCATTAAAATGGTTGTGTCGAGTATCATTCCATACAAAAACCTTTAAGATTTGTATTTATTTGTATTTAGACTATTTATTTAAATACAATTAAATACAAACCTAAAAGGTTCATTTCGTATGAAATTATACCCAACATCTTCATGCGGCCATATTCGACTATTTTGGATATATAAATAACACAGTATTTTTTCACACTGAACAGAATATAATGAACAAAATAAATTAAAAAAATAAGACATCTTGGACTCTAATTAGCATTGGGTAACAGGCTATGTACTTGGCAATTGTTTCGATTCATCACACACTATTTCTTTAATTTTGTAAAACATAGCAGATATATGTCAGTTTAGCTATCACAAGGCACCACTAGGCCATATTGAGTGTTACTGTATAAAATTTCATTAGGGTAAAAGCATTAGTGTTCGAGTTCAGCTCTAGAAAATGAAAGTGTATCGCTTGCCCACCAGTGGTGTCCTTAAGCACTCGCCCGGTTGCCTCAGGCGATTAAAGATGACGATGGGCGAGTAAAACATTCGTTTGGCTGTTCCGTTCGGTTAAGCTAGCTTTAGATTAATTATTTAATCATAAATCAGTCTTCCCGAAGTATGCCGGACCCCCGGACCTGACCGGTGTTTTCCTCCACGGTCCGCTGAACTAGCGTCTTCTACCGGACCGCATGTCCACTGATTAGTGCGCGACCAAGCGGAACGATGGCGATTCGACCCATTGTAAAGGTCACAGGGCTTTTACTGAATATTTTACACCATGTGCCTATTGCGTAATGGCAATTAGTGTCCAAGATTATGACCTGCTTGAGGTCCCTCAATTCTAGCTACTACAAAGGACCGTCTTGATTGTTATTAACTTTAATGAAGACATCCAGTGAAGTGAACGGTGCTAAGTGCACTTAGCATGACACTTGCCTTTGCAGGTCCTTCATAAAGAATGACAAGTTTTAATCATGGAGCCACAATGGTAATATGCAATTAGTACTCCTTAGTTTTTCCTAAATTGATAACATAAAAGTTTCTTGGGTAGAATGGTTGGTTTAGACCAGCTTCACATAATCATTGCTGCAGAAGTATAATATACTAGTCCAACAAAGTTGGAAAAACAAATAAAAATTAAAAAAATTAGCTTGCACTGCAATTTAACAAGTGAAATTATTTAAAAATGTGAAAGTCCTCTGACTTCCCTGAGCTGACAGTGAGCACTAATTTCAAATTCACAAGAATGTGTGCTGCCATAAAATACAATTTTTTACCCATGTCCCAAGCATGTGGTCACGTACTATGGGGTATCTTAATAACTCGGAGAGATATTATTTATTGCCATACATTATTCATTTCGCAATAATGTTGTACATATATTATTTTCCTTATTTAAGGCATATAGGCGCTGCTGAGAAGTTTAAATTAAAATTACAAGAATAGAAAGAAAATAGTAGCCAAGGCATTAGCTGCACCTGTTATAATGTTATACCCAAGTACAGTACTTCTGGCAAACAGGTTTTATCATATTTGGTTATGTGTGGAGCAGTGGTCCATGTCAACCATGCTCATATTACTCAAGATTATTAACTTTCAAAATTGGCAGGAATGATATTTTTATATCAGAATCTACAGGAAGAGATGCTTATAATTATTATTTTAATCAAAAGTACCCATGTTACTACATATCATTAACTTCTACTTTTTAAGTAAAATGCACCCTCCTACTTTAAAATAATGTATATGGTACATAAATATAAATTGTGGTTAATATTCATATTTACTGAACCAGTAATTCACAAAAAAAATAACAAAATCCAAGTGAAATAGATCTACAAAGCTATTGTTGAAAGACTTAACAGCCTTTGAGCAGTCAATTGCACTTAGGCCTAAAGCATGACACTTCCAATGAACTGTTGACCAATATTGCAATCGAACAGTTCACATAACTGTCAGAATGGAGGCAAAATAAAGCCCATTTAATGAGCTAATTGGCTACTCGCTCACACGGACCAGTGCTTTCATTCTCCTGCTCGCCTATGCGGCATGAAAGTCGGGTCGGACGACCGTCTAATGCGGACACTGATATGGAAACATATTAACGTTACGTGTATATTCAGTCCGGCAAAAACTCATTTTGTCCGTCCACTTTACAGAACCGAATGTTCAAAGGAAACTGGATCTTCGGGAAGACTGATAAATTAATAAAATTTAGAGTAAAAATTGACTTCATTAGTTGCTCCTTCATCACCATTTTGTTTATTTATGGTTTTATCGACCGTTTCCGAATTATGATGTTACGATGCTTCTAACTGGAGAAGAGCAGGCGAAAAATTACCGAACGAAGTATTCTAAGCCAATCAGACTGCTCGTTACTACTGCACTGAGTCTGTTGTCTCCATTCTTCATCATTGCTCAGCATGAAAGTAGAACTCCTTTGTATTATCATTTAAAGCTTTTAGTTTACTCATTTTCTTGCTGGAAAAACATACAATAATGTAAGCCCCTGCAACAGTTGAATGCAGGACGACATAAGCCCTGAATATAGTTAAAGTTTCCATTTCAGGCTGTAAATTTACGGACCACTAAAATTTGGAGTGGAATACTGAAAGTGTCCACTTACTGGTCCGTATGGGTAACCAAGACTTTCATGTCTAAAGACACCACTGCTGCCCTCCTGTCTGTCGGACGATCACTTAACAATTTTAATGATGCCTGTGCGCTATGTGGGACTCGCTGAGGGTTAAGCTGCAGCGCAGCCTATGTTTTTCATATCTCCTAAATTATGAAAGAAGATATTAAGTATTTCATATCTCAAGTTTTAACTCACCAGGGAGTTTTTGACTGTCTCTCACAGTTTTAATCAGCCAGCTATCTGTGAGAGACAGTCATCAGCCAACTGAAAGACAAAAGCTCCCTGGTGAGTTACAACTTTAAAACCTTGAGAATATATATGAAATCAATACTTTATGGATTACCAAGATTCAGGAACCAATCTACATTTGTTACGAAAGATGATACGATGAATTTAGTGTCTACAATTGTTTTTCATGATCAAGGATTGGCAATACGAAAGACAGTTCAGACATACTAAATAGACACGCAAAAGGAGCATAAATTTCGACATGACTATGATTAAAAGCCCTATCAGGATGTTACCAATATTTTTTTCTTGTATTCATCACCATAAAAACTAGCTTTAGTGGATAATGCCACATGTACGATATATTTCCATGGTAAAGGAATGAAAAAATCATTTAGATTTTTGGACAATCTAACTGAGTATTAAGATCATAGACCTAATGAGGTTCTTTCTTCCAGAATTAATGCATATACACATTGAGGTTTAAATCGTAACAAAAAGTACAAAAAGAGTCAAAGGGGATGCGCATGAAATGATAAGCAGAGGGAGTCAGCAAAAATTTAAAAGGAAATTGCAACTGACCCAGCAAGGATCAGGGAGGAAAGTGGAAATTTGAGAAAACAGAGACAGGCAAATCCCTGCATCTTAAAATATGGTATGCCAAAAATAATCATGGCTTTTGTGTTCAACAATGCATTGCCGATATTTTCTTTGAAACTAAATTGCAAGAATCTGCATGTAGTTAATTATATATGCATGATTGAAAATCTCACACTGAAAAGTGATCATTTTTGATTTGCAATAAGTTTTCGCAATAAAGCCATAGATAACGGGTTACAAATCTAACTTGAGATACCCAATATTGGTACTCGTTTTGAAGCTCTTTAAACGGAAATCTAATGGTGGTATCAGTTAATGATACATTCGAAACTTCAAGGCATATGTACACGGGGGTAGCACTGTTCAGATTTAAAAAAAAATTTTTAAAAAAGTTTTTTAATGACATTTTTTTATACGGCATGTAAAAAATATAATGCCCATATATGTAGTTCCTGGATCAATTGATTAGCCACCATTTTATCATGTTTATACATGGCCAAAGGATAAACGCATGGAAAACGCATGGTTTTTGCCTAATTAAAATGAAGTGAAAACGCATGAAAAACGCACGTAGCAGTTTCAGAAACAAGAAAGCCTAAAAAAAAAGAGTTGTCTAAAGCTGTTTGTTTTCCTTCCAAAGACCTCATGATGCGTGGAGAATAAGGGCATTGACCCTCACAGAGTAAACTTAAGTCACTCAGTGAACTGAAGGCCAACACAAATGTTTAAATCTGAATGTCACAACAACCTGTTTTGACTTGGGCAGATAAGGATTTTGGGAAAATATTAGTTACAACAGCTGCTATTATGACCTCTAATATTAAACAATATTTATACACAATACCCAATCTATATACATATACAAATGTATATGGTTTAAGCAATCAGACCGTACTGTTACCTCAAAGCCAAGCGACCTAATTATGGATATTTTTTGCTAGTTTACCTAGCTAAACAATAATTGGTGACACTATGTGGTCTTTAGGCTGTGCAATGACTTCTCTTATAATTACAAGAGAATTGGATTCATATTTCTCTTGTTTAGGCAATTTTTGCTTGTCAGATGAACGTCTCACAATAACTCTCATTATTCTGTAATTTCATTGTTAAGACTTTTAATACCATAAGCCAGCCTATACACTATAGAGAAATTAACTTCTAAAGTTTAGATTAGTAAACATGCAAAACATGTCCATAATTAGGTCGCTTGGCTTTGAGGTGACAGCACACAGTGATCATGGAATTGTAAACATGTATACATATAGCAAACAATGCATTTGAGAAAGTTGTCACTTATATATAACTGATGGAAGAATTGCATTAATTGCTAGATAAATACTTTTTTGTATGGGTAATAATTCAGCTAATTTATAAGCTCTCATTCTAAAGGCTAATTATACATCACATTTTCTTTGTGCCCTATAAACAAGCAGAAAATACTTCATCCTCTTAAAAAGCCTTAACAATACAAAAGGATTCACTAAGCCTCATAGATGTCCAGCTTACACAATACCAATAATAGATGTATAATTAGAATTATAGCTAATTAGCTGAATTAGTACCCATACAAATTTATCTAGTAATTAGCATAAGTTTTAAGTATTGTTTCAACAATTCAATTCTTCTATCGTTAAAGGGGAACTAACACCTTTTGCACTTTACCTCTCACATGTTAGCTTGGGTCCATAGAAACACATCCACGCTAATCATAACTTGTATATGTGCCCTGGTAATGAAATATCCTGCATTCATTAGCTCCGTTTTGTGAACCACGGAGGCCACCATTTTTGTCTTTCCCGGTGTTTTGCACTGACCGGAAATACGTCACTGTTGTACCAGGTCTTAGCATGGAGTCACTAGAGTGGCCTTAGCCAATGAGAGCCAAGTATCCTGGAGGCTCGGCATTGCAATCCAACTAGTGAACTGTCAAAAACCGTTTTAGACACAGGTGTTAATTGCACTTTCAAAGCTTTTGTAAAGGGCATGTCACAGTTCTTACTAAGTGTCAAGTAATTGCATTAAATGCAATTATCAATTGCTTTATAGCAAAATGCACAGCTATGGAATCTCAAAACAATATGATACATCAGAACAAATGATAATTACAGAGAAACAGCTATCAATTATCCTGTATTGTGCAGTAGCCCTGGCTTGTTCAGGTAACATTCTGTTGTAAGATTGCTATTAGTACTGTACACATGAATTAATTGATTAATCATTTAGAGTGGATTAAGAGGATGCTATATATTTTTTTTCTTAAATTCTAATTATATTCCCAGCCATATGTTCAGTAATATAGCAATACCAAATATGAGCTTAATCTAATCAGGAAGTGATAACATCTAGCAAATTATGCCTATCGTGATATTAAACAACTTTCATTTTGCTCTGGAAAAATAAAATGTCCAATATGGGTACTATTAGATAAGAGGCTTCAGATAATATAGAATCAGGGTTATTTGTCCACACAGGGAGCAAATATGCATATAGGCCTACTCATATTATACAAACTGGTAATTGCAATGCCAATCGTGCTGTTTCTCAAATTGCAATTAACACCTTGTGTATGTGCTATCTTTTCTTGTCATTGATTACAATTGCAATGAACAGTGAATCGGATTGCAATCTGTGCAGGATGGGAAATGTATTTGTATGTGTGATATGTACATAAGTGACGTCACTACCTTTGGTGCTGTGTGCAATAATGGCGGCCCCCAGCGTTTCGGCGGATCGTAAAAACTGTCCTTTTAATTTGCTGAAAACCATACCAAACCCAACTTTAAGACATTTTTTTTCACTGAAATATGTTTTTTTATATCTAATTGAACTTTTAAAATTAACATACAAATCTCCTTTAGTTCCCCTTTAATAAATAAGTGACCAATTTCTCAGACTCTATTCACGGAGTCTATTGGTACAGAAAAATTTCTTTGTGTCATGGTCAAGCGGTAATTATAGCTGTCAAATGCAAACTCAGAGGTTGCAGATTCAAATCACTCCAGCAAAATTTCACCATGTTCACTGGGTGATTCAAATGCACATCTCCCTAACCTGACATGCCATATATATACTTGGAGTTGTGTAGTTCATCCTCAAACCACTGCCTCAACCCACACAGGTGTATAATGGGAACTTGGCAATAGGCAAAAAGTTATGGCACTGGTGTGAGCTCTTTAGCACTGCCAGCAGTTCACCATGCTGAAGGCTGAAAGACTCTGGATTGGCCTACCAAGGCATTTTCACAACGTCACAGTGTCGCTTGCATCACCCTTTTGACACATTGAAGTGTTTTGTGGAGGATTGCAACTGTCGCCATCTATAATTTAACAGCTGGCAATAGTCATTGCTTGACCAATGGAAGGTCTTGCACACTACTCTGGTTATTGACCAATTTGACACCAGCTTACACCATGACGCTATGACAGCATCCAATCAGAAAGGAGAAAAATAACCACACAAATTTAGGCCATTCAAAGCAAAGGTCGCTGTTCCAGCTCCATGCACGGCGATCTTTGCCAGTGGAATGTACCAAGGATGTAATTGCAATGTGGGCAGAGTATACATGTTCATCATTTAATAACAAGACTCTGAGGAAAAAGTGCAGTATAGCGGACCCAGATTTATGACCATATTTAAACGAGCCTCATTGCCAGGCCTATGACGTAAAAATGCTTGAAATCTTATGACGGCGGTTTCATCTTCACGGTAAAGACAGCGTTAATTTTTTGCTTTTTCTTGGGCTCCCGCCCCCAAACCCCACTTATCTGCACCAAATGTTATTTTAATTGTGCTAGAACTTTAAACTTAAATATTTCATTAAATTTAATTTTTAATGGGCGCCAAATATGGGCATAAATTTGGGTTCACTATACTGCAATAAACCTGACTCTAAATCTGGTGCACTTCCGTTTTAATTCCTGTTACTAATTCCAACCTTGGTCCTTGCTAATTCAATCATATCAGCTAATTAAAAAAAGAAGAAAGTTATCACAATTGAACATGCTTCATTAGACAAAATATCCTGATAGCAGCTCCTGATTAATAAATCAATAAATGAAATTTTGCTTCTTTTTTAAATGTTCAATTTCTCTTCAAAGAGTCACAGCTCCTGATGTAGCTAGATTGAACATGGTCACATTTATTTAAAATAAATAAGCTATAGATATTACAGTAAACAATTTAATAAATTTAATTACTGGTCTGCCCTAAAACCAAATATAAGAGTGAAGTAAATGTTTGCCAAACATATGCAACCGAATTTTCGAATATATGAGGAAACACATCTATACATGTTATCCAACATTTATGTTTTGTTAAGATCACTGAATTGATTCAGTGATTCCTAATTAATCAGTGGTGATCTAAATCTCTTTGATCTAAATTGGGGTTTCTGTATACACTGTAGATATCTATTACTGATCTTAAAAGTACACTTTGAAATTATCAATAATGATGGTCAAAAAAAGTTTTTAAGCAAAATTAAAATATTCTTACCTCCACCACTTTCATAGCACAAGTAGGGGAACCTCCAAAGATTTCCTAGGCCCACAGCATTTCCCACACAGGCCAGGATGAACTCAATCTCCTTGCCCCATGTCTCCCTCCTTCCACAATCATCCGCACCCTTTCCAGACGATGAGAATGAATCGACAGTCTTGCTGTTCGGCAGAATCACCTTTGGAAGGAGAACATTATTCTCCTCAACCTGGGGGTCACCCAGGTCAGGGTGAAGGGATTTGCTGGGCAGACCACCTCCCTCATTGTGATAGCCCTCTTCAACGTTCCCCACATAACCATTCACATCAGTATCTTCCTTCAAATGTGTCATCATTTTGCAATTTAAGATTATAGTCCTCCTACGATATTGTGCGTCAACTGTGCATCAACGATTCAGTGCAAAATAATGTCTTCAATGATCCTCCAATGCTTCCATGCTTTCGAAAATAACCAGTAGTTTTCGTGCCAACGGAAACGAACCTACAATTTAAATGTCCCCTTACGTTGCCGGCGTCAATATAACGTCGACGCTAGACCACGTGCAGCAGCCCAACCACAGCAACTCTTGCTCAGCAGTAGTCGTTACGTAAACTTTATAGGAACCCCCGGCGAATCGAGATGCTGCGATGCTTGAGACCCCTGTCGATATATTCACAACACGAGCAGAGGCCACGCCTTCTTGTTTATACCGCCATGAGTTATGCGGATAGCTCATGCAGCCACCTGATTCGTGTAGACCTCTTGTTTCCAGGAAACCCTGTCTCTGCCCGGGACCCATTTCGCCGCAATTAAAAATCACCATAGATGGCGCGAGCGACTTGTACACCCTTGGATGAATAGATTCATCCAAGGTACACCCATGGATCTATATAGGTCAAGTGCTTGTAACTGGATCAAGGGTCATGTCATATTGAAAAAGTGGGCGTGGCCGGGCAAGTGCCGCCCATGTGGTTTGAAAAAATTGCCAAGTCATGCTGTGTGTATTTATTGCACTGCATTGCACATATATAGTGCAATAAGCACTACATGTATAAAATAATCCCTAACCCATTATTTTCCTATTTTGATATCTTACTGTGTTAAGAAAACCTGAAGCTCAGCTTGGGTAAGTTAGGGATGGGGGGAGGCCTACACAGAAACTTCAACTCAACATATATATAATTCCATACATTTTGTATTCATTGTTTCTATCAACCTATCTTTTTATCTATGTATTCTTACAAAAAAAACTGTGCCTAATTCTACCCATTCCCATTTTAATTTACTTATTTTAGTAATCATAGGGAACAGGGCAAGTTTTTTAGTTTTAGTAATAAATTCATGGAGCATTTATTAATTTTGGAGCCTTCTTTTAAAGTTAGGACATACATCTTGAAGAATAGCTATAAAATTCATGGACATCCCCAAATTTAATTATTTTATTTTAGCGAAATTGTTCAGAAATACCTTTGTGGTGTGTTGAAAAGAGAAATGCACCTACAGGTGAAGATAAAACCTTCATTTTAACTTGCCCATACACTAAAAGATCTTTTAATTGCAGGAAACTGATCAGCTTCAAGGATGTTAATGGTGTAATTTTCACCAAACAGTTATATGGAAACCCCTGGAGCACAAAAATTAGGGACAATTGGCCACTTCAAAACAAGAAATAATTAGGTTGACGAATGACAGCACGCAAATTAGTCAATACTGTCAACTTAATTACATACAACCTCAGTGCAACCTTGACTAAACAGGTCAACCATGACATTATAATAACACTCAAAAAGGAATTATGGCATGTTCGGGGGTTGCAACTTCCAACAAGTCCAGGTATTTTTCTTCCCAACTAGATCTTTTACCTTCACCAGCTTTTATGAATCTATCAATTCTTTCCATACCAGTCATCACTGGTGTACAAAAATTAAATACCTCATCTCATCCAGGGTTGAGGGTCTGACACACAGACTGCATTTATCCCATGTATGGGATATTTCACTTGTCATTATGCATCATTTTATCAACTTTAGTGTTGTCAACTAAAGAATTTAATTGAACTACATATTGAGCCCATGAAATCTTTTTACCTCTGAAAATAGTTGATACATTTGGCTCATGAGTCATGCCTGGGCTGGGAATTGAACCTGGGATGCTTTAACTGGCAATTGCCTTAACCACTGAACTGCTTTCAAATTTAAAAAAAAAAGGCAATACCATACAGATCTGGTTGGGTATTGGATACTTATATATATTATTTTTAGCTTCCCAGATCCGCCGAAAGATGAGAAAGAGGATAAGAGAAATTTGCATTTATTTGCAAGCTCAGATTCTGACAAATTCAAACAAAGACTCAACATTAAATTAGCAGGGTCATGACAGGAGACCTCTGAAGCCATTAAGAAATGTGCCGACAGAAAAATAAAATAACATGTCCCAATGTTATTTAATATGAAATCTTATTTTATTTCAGAATTTTTGACTGACCGACCCAATACAAAGTGCCCTGTGAGGATCCTAGAAGCTTAAGCTCAAATAAGTGTGGCCTTACTGTAAATGTGTTCAGCTCAGCTACACTTCAACCAAATTTAAAAGTATGCTTGCTGAGAAGAAATGAAACATACTCCAAACATACTTTAGAACTGCGAAATTCACTTTGCCAGTGATGCAGTAGTTCTGTGATCCAACTTGATATCTCTTGTCTGACAAGTCTGCTACTTCTATTAACATTTAAATTAATCATGCACACCAACTAGTAAGTACTACAAGATCATTTTGAACATTTAATTGCATACCTTTCAAACTACAAAACATGAAAACAACTCACAAATCAAATATATTCCATTCTGTACAGAAAAATAGAGTCTTTAGCTTTTCCTGCCCCTTTCACCAGGTGGGGCCACAAACACTTCCTGTTCAACAAACTCCTCAATGCTGATTTCTCGAGGGGCTCTTGACTGAGCCACTTTGATTTTGTTGCGTTGTTCAAAAAATCTTAGCTTCTCCTCCTTTTCTTGTAATTCTTTAATTCTGTTAGAAATTACTCTCCGTCTTTGAGTCTCTTTGTATTCTCTGACCTGTGAGCAAAGAAAATACACTCAAATCATTCTCTTCAAATGGGATAAAAGTTAATATTTATCAAAAGTTTGTTATATATACAACAAGATTAATTGTAATTGTTTATACCTGTGTGTCCAACAGTTCCTGTCTCTCCTGAACCCAAGAGCGATACATTGTAGTTTGATCTTCAATATCGTGTTCTTCAACAGCTCTGATAACTGAATTCACTTTTTCCACTAGTTCATCTTCTAATTCTTTGGCTGTTATCTTATTCCCTTGTTCCATTTGGGATAATAATGTCTAGAGATTTAAGCAATATGAAAACAACACAAAAAGATAGAAGTTTCATTGTTAGAAGCAGGAGAACATTTTTGAATTGATGGACTTTAAGAATCAGTTCTAAAGGCCTACTATTTAAAAAAAGTTTAAAACAGTCAATCAAATATGTTTATCAATAATTTTCATCATTTTATCTTCATTTCTGTACTGTTTCGGCGTATTTCATTTTTTAATCATGTATCTTGAAATTTTTGGAATCGCATAACACAATGCACCATTAATTTCAGCTCTAAATTTCAGCCCTGATCTATATATTTAGCAATGTAAATTACCCCACTACTATGGATATTTTGCAGAAAAGGCTGCTTAAACAAGAGTAGCCTTAATATACAGTTCCAAGTGAATATTGCTGAGCATTATATGTGTGTAGTAGTGTGTACAACATTTGGAAGCCTAGAATGCTATTCTTACACTCTGCCCCTATTACTATAAAATTCATCACTAGTCAAACTTTTGGCAAACTTGCATTTGTAATGCAGAGATCTATTAAAATATAATCTGTTTTCAATTAAGAAAAGCTTGATGACTGCGATAAATTTCATTCAACTGATGAAGCAACATATAACCTGACAGAAATATTGGTTGTCATCAGTAATTATTGACTCTAAACCCTAAAGCAGCATACCTGATAACGAGATAAATATTCTTCTTTCTGTTCCTGGGTAATGTATGGTCGAACATCCTTCATTCTTATCAAACCGAGCTCTTTCTTTTCTTCAGGAGGCTCCTGTGTTTCTACCCTTTCCAACTCTGAATGCAACATGTCAACCTGCAAAGTATTGAAGAGTCCCTCGATTTAGTTTTATTAAGTTTCCTCCTTTTTTTTTTTTTTTTCTCAATATTAGCGTATTTTGCAGTTAGTTAGAAATGAATCTATGGAGTAAAGTGCAATTGCATATAACAGCATTTCTACTCACAGCATCTTTTGCTATAGTAGCATCGTTGTCTTTGTTAATCTGCTCCAGATAGTCCAACGCTTCGGAAAATTTGTTCCATAATGCTAAACCAATCAAGTGATAACTTCTGCCGAGAATGTTATGTTCTTCCTCAGTGACCATTGCAAGGGTCTTGCCAATCCGCAAGCTCTCACGATTGAGGTCCCAGTGGTCATCATACCAAGGCAATTTGATAAACTTGACTTTGATTAGCTCTTCCTCCTCCTGCAAATATATAAATCAACATTTTATGGCAAATATGCCTACTTGGTGTCAGCCAACCATCAGTAATTATAATTTTTTATGGATGTCTATTGGATATTTTTATTGTGGTTAAGGCACTCTTCATGAAAGCAGCTGAATGTTGATTGCATGAGACATTTTAAATATTGGGTGCCTTGTACTCGGTGCCTATGCTGAGGCAAGTAAACGACCCCACCCATAGGGTAAATGTGTAACATGGTGTGGACTCCCAAGCCTTGTCATCTCATCATAACATCTGCCTCTGGCAACAGGTCATATAAGCTGAGTTTCAGACCCAGTAACATTGAGACATTACACATTAGACATATGCTGTTTGAAACATGAATGAATGAAAACACTCAACTCTGATTGAATATTACAATCAAATTAGGAATTGAATAACTATGCCCAATTGGAAAACTTCACAACAAGCAAAGTTTTGATAATTCTATCACATTCGTATCACATGATAATTATACTTCTCTATACATTAAGCTAAACAACAGTGATTGAAATAGCTGACTACTTAAATCTATTATGCATTAGAACAAAAAATAGATCTAGTGTTTGTGTGCATTGTGCAACTACTATGTGTGGTTAATTATGACAAGTTTTACCCCATCATCATCCTCCAGCTGTTCAGGATCCAATTCCATTTCACTGACAGGCGTAGTCTTTATCCGCAGGTGACATGCATACCAGGAGAGGTAACGAGTTATTGGATGAACAAAATTCTCCTGCAGCATTTGGTCCACTGCTAAAATTGATGCTTCTGTAATAGTAAGCACAGAAAGCTCACTGAACCAAACTTAAAAACGCAATGACACAACCAGCAAGCAATGATGTTTTATCAGTCTTAGAATATTTTATAGACAAAAAAAATCATATCAACCAAGAGGATGATAGCAAATATTCCTAATTTCCAAATGCTTAGTTTTTTGGTGGGGGGGGGGGGGGGGGGGGCCGGGGGGTTGGAGGAGGTTAAATACTCTATGCAACTGAAGCTCATTTCATCACAAACTTTAATTTTTCTCAAATGAAATCTTACCTCTATACATTTTGTTCTCTATGAAATTATCTAATAACATATTTGCTGTATAATCGTCCAAGAAGAGGCCATAATTAACCTGAAATATAAAAAAAAATAAAAATTGACAGAAAGTTTAAGTTCAAGTAATATTATGTATACACAAGAAAATAGTACCATACTGTCCTAAAATAACAAGTTACAGTGTACCTTATCAGCCAAAATTTCTAGAAGTCTGTCTGTTTCATCAAAGGCAATTAAAGCACGGATGACAGCATGACTCATTGACTCTCTTGCTTTTACAGTTTCTGAAGAATGCCGAAATCTGAAATTCATGGGAAAAAAAGTCTTTAATATTTATCAATACCTTATTAATGAAGTTATTTTATAATAACAAAGAGCATGCCAGAAAGTGAAAAATTACTTACTTGTACAGAATATTCTGCACAAAATCTAATTGATGTTGGTCAATATTTTCCAACTTGTTTGCTAACTGAAAATGGGAACATTAGAATTAATGAACAATGCAAGTACATGTACCAGGGCTTTCAGAGGGTAACTAATAAACAGCAGTCTGTACAAAGAAATTTTACAAAATAAAGTCTATCTCACAATGTCCATATCAATAGCTGTTACAGCTCCACTTCTCTCCATCTGATCTTGAATTTCCATGGCATAACTGGCTGAAATTAAGACAAATAGAATTGTTTGAAGTTTGTCAATTGCTGCTTACAAACTGAATGAGCAAAAACCCTTGCACTTATACTTACAAACGTCAATATTTTGCAACACAGGTGCCGTTAGGCGTTCAGACCACACTTTATTGCAGGAATAGGCTTCAGACAGCAAGGTGCGAATACCTGAAAATAATAATCATTAGGATAAAAAAAATCGGACACATTCAGCTGAACAATTTATATGATAATTCATGCATTTCAGCTGTAATTGAGAATTTTCCACTGGCATACATAATGCAGTCATGGTAATGTAACAGGGGAGGGTGGGGAACAATGGGACACTTTTTTCATTTTCAATCATAACAAATATTTTAAAGTAGGGCATAACTGGATTCGTGCCTCAAATGTCGGTTATCAGGTTCCTACCATGTGTACAATTAGAGTTCAATACAGCACTATTTACTAATTTGAGGAATTTAAGAACAATAAGCAAGGTTTTAGATGACCTCAATTTTCTCCAAATACTGGAGAATAAGATTGAAAACGTATAATGTGAGTAAAATAATTACTTTCCCTATAGTGGTTATGTTGTGTTGACCCAAATCCCTAAAGCCTAGTAAAGGGCAGGGTTACAAACCATACAGGGTTTGAAACTAAGGGGTTTGTCTCACTGTTCTCCCCTCTCCCTACAGATCTCAGTTAACAGGTTTTGTCCCCACTGGAGGCACATACCCAGTCTTTTATATATTAACTAGCATTGGCCATTAGTGCATAAAAAGCCAATCCTGATCTTAACCATCTAACTTGACACATGCAGTTCTAACATATTACTTTATACTAATTACAGATCCTTCTGCAGGCACCTTAATTTTAGGGCTTCATAATGTCACACACATATTTTCAACAATCCCTACGGACCGTACCCATTTTTCTACTACAAAAGGATTACACAAAACCACATCACTTCAATGTGGACATGTAATGTATTGCAATGAGTGCTGAGCTGAGCCTGAGGGAAGGTCAACTAGTCTGGACTCTTAATTTCTAAAGGGCAAGAAAGTTTCACTGTGTTGACAACAAACTGAAATGCTACATGAGAAGATGGAGTTGTTACTAACATTTTCTATGTGCAGCCGCAATTGGTTTGCTGCACACTAATCTCCTAAATACCACACGCAAAGCCATGCCGTGTGTTTTTTGACAGCCGGAAGTCTACGTAAAATATGAAACTAGACAATTTACTTATGTGTTCTAACGGTTAGGATAGTGAGCGACTGGTGGTCAAAGGAGGCAAAATAATTTTTATGAAATGTCAGCTTCCCTATAGTTCATATAATACCGTTTAATAATTTTATTGACCATTTTTATCCACTCCAAAGGAGATTTAGGAAACAAAGGCACCCAATAGTTTGTATTTTTGGAAAATGGCTTTCATGCAAAAGCGATCATTGCGACCTCTTTCGTAAATAAGTTGTACTACCTCCATGTCAACAATATAAAACAGACTGTCAGATTTTTGTGTTTATCTTGGGGTCGAACATCGTGAGAGTTACTACAGACCGGTACATGTAAGAGTGTTGATGTATGGTTAAGTTATTGCTATGTTTTTGTCAGTGTACACGGGCACTCACAGTCATTGGTCTTAATTATCAATGACACTGACAGGGCATCAAATTGAGCATCATAATTATGCAATATGGGTTGTTTTATCCATGGGACATTTTCTGCAATGATTTCACTTTGAACTGATTGGAGAACTAATTGACTTTCGGGCATGTTAGATGATTGAATTAACTTTTTTTCTTTTTTTTTTTTTAAACTAAACTATATATCTGAACACCCCGGGCCCACCTCACCCCGGGCCCACCTCACCCCTCTGAGGCTTTCATGTAAAATGAGCTCTTTCATGAAGACAGAAACATTTTGATGTACCGTAAAGGATGGTAATATCGACAGGGCAGGTATTATCGACACATTAGTTAACAATTTCGTCAGCAAACTAATTTAAGTGCGATAATCCTGCCGTCGATAATACCATCCTAGACGGTAGTATTGGTGTATATATGTCACACGTTTGGTGCTTAGATATTAATTCTTACAGATATTGACATATTTTGAAGACTAAAAATAATCAATATGTTATCACTTGATCATAATCAGGACTTTTTTTAGGCCCAGATGCAGATCTTCAGTACAGATGTGTGACATTCAAGCGAAAAAGTTTTAATCAAAATCAATTTCAATCAGGAATGCTCATATAATGTTTGTTATAGATATTTGCTTCTTGTCTTATCTTCCTGCAATGTTTTGAAGAAAACATTGTTATCTTTCCCAGTATAAAAATAAATCAGTTTATTTCCTCTTCACAAGAAAGGCTATGTCATGAATTTATGATATGTTATCAAGTATGCTGTGGCTTTATCACTGTTATCAGATCAACTGATGGTATTCTTGTCAGTGTTTGTGGTTGTTACAGGAACTGAGAGTATAAAAAGTACCAATTACACATATTATAATTAAAATATGTGACTGCAAAGAAACTCAGGCAGCTCTACTTTATTGCATGTGTATTGACCTAATTCATTTTCTTTTCTCTTTTTGCAGTACTTTGGAGAGTGTCAAATGTCATCATTTTTCAAGAAATTGCTGAAGAAATCATCAAAACATAAAAGACAAGGACAAGAAAAAGCAACAGACCGAGATGTAGTCAATGACTCTGGAACACCGACTGAGGACTCCGACAGTGACTCAAGGTTGTCAGAGGGCGGAGTAAGTGACCGACCCAAGAAGCGTTTAAAAAGACTCAGATTTAGGCACAGAGGAGGTGCAGACGGTGCCATGGAAAAGACTGTGTGTGGAGGGGGTGCAGCAGCTTCAGCTGCCGCTACAGGACCTGTTGGTGAATATTCAAAAAGTGGACTAGATGGGGACAGTGAGGGGTACTCTGTAGTTGAAATGGCACTCATGGAAGATGAGGACTTAAAGTGCAGCTGCTGCTATGAACTGATGGTTGATCCAACCACTTTGAACTGTGGACACAGCTTTTGCAGACATTGTCTGGCTCTGTGGCTCGACCAGGGCAAGCAACATATCTGTCCTCAGTGTCGCTCTGTTTGGATGGGTTATCCTCAGATTAATTACAGCCTCAGGTGACTCATTAATACCTATTAGCATTGTGTAATGTTTAAGTTACCTAATTAGTTCCTAAATGAATCTTACCAAACATAGCCTAGACTATGCATATGCTATGTCAAAAATGTTGCTACTGCTTTGTGGTGAGAAATCAACTGCGTTTGATTTGCATATATGTATGTCAGACAAATTATGAAATACTTCAGGCATTGTTGTTTGTCATATGTAATTTACAATTGTTTACCACATATCTACATTTATTTGTCACATCTTTACATTGTTTATAACATGTTTGTTCGTTACAAACTGTATTTCGTACATTGCATGTTTAAAAAACCTGTTTTGCTTTCTCAACAGAAATATCATGAAAACTAGCCTGCCACATGAATACAAACGCAGGGAGAAGGAGGTGCAAAACAATCAAGCATTTCAAAATGCCCTGAAACTGTTTAACAAGGAGGGAAGTACAGTCTCGCAGTTACGTCAAGGAGTTCAGATTCAAGGGCAAAATATTCAGAGACCGAGAGTGATCTTAATGATCGAGAGAGCTTTAGGAGTGAACTGGCAAAATGTTATTGCTTTCAAAAATGGAGTGTTCCTTACCGTTGCTGTCATCTTTGTGAGTATTTTGCATATATGCAAAAATATCGAAATATATTTTAATGCTGATGGCTTTTGTCTTATTCTGACATGATAAATATGTTTGCAGATGTTTATTCTCTCCTGGAGTCTCACTCGGTTCTAGGCTATAGTGGCCTTACTATTAAAGCTAATAATTAATAATAAAATCTAACAATAAAAATATTAAGCAAATATTTAATTATGGCATCAGTGAGTGGGAATCCTTACTAAACTACTAAGAGGAGTTCATTTTAATCTATAAAATAAGTAAATATTGTATGTACAATATTCAAAATGCTCTTTTACCTTGCAATTCAATCGTCTCAGAGTTTCTTCCACTTTTGAAAAAAGGCCTGTAAGTGTTCCTAAATGTTTCTTTTCGAAGGCCTTTTATTTGCTGAGCTTCGTGTACCACTGGTTGTTTGAACATGAAGAGGAACTAGTTTCCCGGTGGTCTGTGGACAGAGTCCAGTCTTGGCTCAAGGATCAAGGGGAATGGGCTGAGAAAGAAGTTTCACCAATATTTTTGGAGAACCAAATCTGTAAGTGATGAGGTATTAGCATACAGTAAACCTTGAGTAATTCTTGTGCGCCATAGTCAAATTTGCACAACTCAAACAAAGTTGACATAACATTTAAATTTGAAAATCGTATTATTAGTCAAACTTTTCCCAACTTAAATCAGGTGGTATGTCCATATTTGATTTGTTTCCAGGTTGTGTCTCTTCACTAAATGTACTTTACTGATCTAGACCAGAAGTAACTTTATTTTCTTCTCAAATATTGTGGGAAAAACATACTGATTGCAACTGACAATGGTGAATGTTCATTTTTGTTTCAGCGGGAAATTTGCTATTGGCGTTAAATGAAGATGATTTTAAAAATTTGGTGTCCTTGAATGACCTTCACTTCAGGGCTTTAGTGATGTCAGTGAATGCTTTGAGAGAACAGGGCAGGAACATACCAAGCACTGTCTTTCAGTACAAGGTATGAGAGTGGAGAGAATATACTTTAACAGTTTACTCTACAATTAGCACTTCTGCTATTATTTCATCTTCGTGAATGAAAATTTAACAATTCGTTCTTCTTTTAGGCAAGATTTTTTGGAAGAGCTGTATTTTTGCTCTTTGGTCTGCGGAATTATCCTCGTCTGACAATACTTTGGATGTACTTCTTCGACCACCATGAACTGTTTCTGCCGTTTGTACATGTCACTAGTTCAGTGCTTGAAAACATGTCAGATTTGAGTTTATTTTCATATCAGGTAAAGTATAAATTTTTTAGGATTTGTGACATTGTGCATTTTTACATAGGCTTTAATAAATAGAGGGAATAATCTATGGAATTTTATATTTATCTGATGGTTGTATTCTTTTTACAGTTCCCAATATTGACGTTTTCGCAATGGATCGATTTTGGCATCACCTGGATTTTCTTTCCATACTGGCTGGTTGCTAAATTTAGTTGGAGATGCTGCTGCATCTCTTGGACCCAGATGCTTCTGACAATCATATGTTGTTTTGCAAAGACAGGAATGGAGGGCGCTGGTGTGCGACTTATTTACAGAAATCCCAGGTATGCTGATAACAATATAATAACAATGTCTTATTTAGAGTGACAGGAAAAATAAATTAATAAATGCATGGAGTCACTAGAGAAGGAGGGGAAAGCTCAGTTATCACACATGTGCATCTATATTTTTAATGGCCATTAAAATTAGTTCTTGGGCAAAGTTGGCCCAGAGAGCCGTTACATTAATGGTCATTTAATGTCACGCAGGTCCTCTTTGATGTCCTATGTTAGTCTCGCTGCTGCAGCAGCCAATCTGTACCCCTTTCAGAGAGGTTTTTAAATCTCGCGGTACTAGCGGACTTTGAGAGCCTCACTTTCAATTTAAGGATTTTCCAAAAGATATTTTAGTTTGGTCCACATTGCGTGCGCATAGTAGGGAATACTTTGCTCATCCCATAGTGGTCAATGTCCAAGTTTGCCAGTCAAAATCCGTCCAGAAGTAAGCTAATTACGGCAGTTTAAACAAATGACAACTGCAATATGGCAATTTTAGGTGTATTTTACTTGGCTCTATTCAACTTGCCATACCTTAAAACCGCTTTATTTTGCGTCCAAGAGGAAATATGTGGTTGAAAGAGCAACTTTTTGGCTACATGCCAATATTAATTTTATTGGTGTCGGTCAATGTCGGCCTGAGTTATGTTAATTTAGAAAGTCATTGTCTGTCAATTAAATGTACTTCTATCAGGCTGAACTTCACTTTATAAATTCATGATTTATCGTTTATAATTGTATTGACTTTCATTTAGATGTCAGACAAGACATATATTATATTAATATAATGTGACATAACATAAAAATACATAAAATGTTTGAACAATACCTTAACAACTATAGTTAATTAAATTATTAAAAGTGGTTCCAGTCAAATTAAATTGTCAACACGTTCTGATGTATATTCACATCTATATTTCTCAGGGGCAAAAATCTCATTTTCCCTTCACATAATAGAAGACTAATTAGTTAATTTCTATTATTGGCTATATTATTGATATATCCTGATCTCTATGATCTGCCATGAATGTATATCTACTTTTCAAAAACCATGAGTGTGTATACATCTACTTTTCATAAGCTTCCTTCTTTCTTTTTTTTGATACAATATGCTGTATTATTGAATCATTTTCACAGAATGAGTGGAAGAACAATGTTGTGAATACAATCTAGTTATAAACAAGGGAGCACATGGATGCTATTTATAATATATTTTGGAAACCCCCAAATTTATTGGCCAATCAGCACACAGTTATTTGGGGTTTAAACCCCAGGAATGTTTATCAGCTGGGGTCATAAAGACAGGCACCAGATTATCTGCCCATCATTAAAAGACCATCGCGACTAACATAGAACACAATAAAACCCCAGCTTTCCCCTCCTTCTCTAGTGACTCCATGATAAATGTTACCTGTTTGTGAAAGTTTGATTCAGCATAACAAGCTATTGTAATTGTAGTTGTTCGTTAAATGAACCAGTGAAGAATTATATATTTCCTTTTTGAGTGCTGCCACCTTGTAAAAATTTCCAGTACTACAGCTGTGGATATTATAATTTACTGATAATTGATAATGAGATAACATCATGCTTTCTAGGGTTTGAAAAATCATTCACTATGTTGATTTTGTTTTGTCTATTTCAGGAGACTGACCACTGCAATCACAAATCACTTGAAGCAGATCAGTGCATACCCCCTAGTGGCAATCATTTGGAACTTTCTTCCATCCTTCTTAATCAACATTTGTTTCTTTTTTGCAATATACTTCATGCCATTTATTGATGCATATAATCTGTATAACTTGCTGCAACTTACAATGGGAAGATGAACTTTTTGACCTGCATAAATATGGACAGTTTTTAGTGTTGAAATTTTTGAGTAATTAATTTTCTTGCCCCTTTTTATTTCAACTAAACTTTACACCTTGTATTAGTTGCATATCCCAGAACTTGTTAAATTGCTCAAGACACATTGCTTGATCTGGGCACATTAATTTTATAGCTTTTTGTCAAATAACGAGATGCAAAAGTAAATTTTAAAAGCAACTGAATGATAAAAATAATTGACATAGGAAAAACGGGGCACATTATTTCATTTTCTGCATGGATATGGTTAATTTTGTTCAGCAATTGGCTGCAAATGCATCATAATTCAGGTGAAAATATGACGTCCTTCTGTTGAGGACAGACTGTGATAACTGTATTATTAGTTTTAAGTGTCACAAAGACTTTCGGGTGTGATTCTAATCTGTGATGTACTTTAATCATGTTCCAGTTTGAATTTGTGTGAACATGGATTTTGGAATTTCTAATAAAAATTGAAAAGGAACGGAACTGCCCCTGTGTCATTACATATATATATATATATATATATATATATATATGAGACATGTTTATCTTGTTATGACATGTATATGTTATTCAGAAAATGTTATAAATGTTATTCATACTATGATGGTGATCTGTTTTGTAGCTTCAGATTGACAGAAGTTATTCCTAATAATGTCTGCAGTATTTGTCACTAGATGTTAACCAACTTATTATAGTAAGGCAACACTTATATTATTTTTAGCTTCTCGGATCCGTGGATGAGAAATGCGCCGACAGAAAAATAAAATAACATGTCCAATGTTATTTAATAGAAAATTATATTTTATTTTGTGATTTTTGACCGACCCATTAAAAATTGCCCTGAGACTCAGAGGATCCGAGAAGCTATAGATCAAATAAGTGGGCCCAATACGATCCTGGTGCACAGCTACCCTGCCCACTTCCACTTGGCAAATGCTCTTTTTAATAGCTAATTCCGTCGAGGCATTGAAAAGGTCCAATAACATAGGTGATAGACATCTATTGGACCTTGATGATGTCATCAATTGTTAGAGACAGGTTTGCACTTAACCATCCAGGACATGAGTGCCCTACTGCTGGTTGCCTGTTAGTGAAACTGGTCTATATCTATCTTGATATCAAATTCATGCTGTTTGATGCCTTTTGGACTGTGTTATACTGGGGCCAGCTTCCAGAGAATGATGGAGGGTTATATGGGTGCTGATATCTTTCATTCTGTTCAGCGAAACCTTCGATCAGCGCGTAGAATGCCTTGATAGTATTTTCATTCGCTTGCAAGAATGTGGGTGTTAAGTTTAAAAAAATCAAGTACCCTTGGCCATTGATAGTATTTTGACAGATGATGACTAGATCTGCTGTCAAGAACAGGCCAGTACCGACAACTCAACAAGAACTGAAAAGATTTTTAGGATTTGAGAATGTCAACTTTCAGTTTTTTGTCCAATTAACCTAAAAGTGCAAATTTCATTTTAAAATTTAGGCACCGTTTGGGACAACTCTCAAAGACACGGCCGTTGCTAGCTATGAAAGTTTGTCAACCCTAATAAAACCCTAATCTTGATCGGGTACATTTAAAAACAGATGAGGTCAAAAGTTGTGTCATACACTGATACAGAAATTGAAGATTGAATTTCCGTAGGTTTCAGGGTAGCAATTTACAGATTTCTTTGTATTTTAATTTTCGGATATTGTTTTCTTTTTATCATGTTTATACATATGTCAATTGACTATGATCAGAAATCAGAAAACAAAGCATTGTCAAAAATCATTCATAAATTTCATTTGTTGCATTGCTTTCTGTATTACAAGTTTCTGGCACATCATAATGAATAAACTTTCAATAAATGGTAATAAACAAAAGCCATGCTCTTTCACTCTGCACAAAGAAAACCACAAAAGATTGAAATTCGGATGGGGGGATTTGGAATTTGTCGATAACTTTAATTACCTAGGTATAAATATAGATTCTAATTTAACATGAAAGCTTCACATTCAAAAAGTATGTTATAAAGTCTCTCGTACCATTGGGTATTTTGTCTAAATTGAAGCAGGTTTAAGCTTCAACCATTCTAGTTGCAATATATAATTGTTTAATTTGTCCTTACAGCTGTACTTAAATTATGGCATTCTTGTCTGGGTAGCAATGTAAACAGATTAATTCGACTGCAGAAGAAAGCGGTACGTTAAGCTTCGAAAGCTAAATATAATGCTCACACAAGGCCTATTTTCAAAATGTCAAATTACTAACTGTGGATATCCTGAAATGGCAAGAACTAAAACTAATTAATGTACAAATTGGAAAACAAGATCCTACCAGCCTACTTTCAATGCTCAATGTTTATTCGACAATCTGAAGTACATGCATATAATACAATAAACGCAAATGACTACAGAAATCCCCAAAGTAGACATTCATTTGTCAAAAATAGCATTAGAAATAGATTGCCTACAGTATATATAACAACTGTCCATTAAATATCAGGACTAAAATCTACACACACACTGGATTTGCCAGATATGCTAAGAATGACCTTATTAGTAAATATGACACAAGTTGTTCAATTATAAATTGCTACATTTGTCAATATACAGGTTAAAGTAAATCCCTGAAACCCAAACTGTCCTCTTCTTGTCCTGTCTTTTGTATAATTTGCCTTTTTGTGTTTTCTATCGTGTTCCCAATGGGATTCTTCTTTCCCCCTTCTTATGGTACACCTTTTTGTGACTGGGATTCTTCTTCTCTTTCTCTGATTGAATTATCTTTCTTGAAAATGTAATCACTGCCAAGGGCGGACTGGGCCGCCGGGAGGCCGGGATGTTTCCCGGTGGGCCGATGGTGTAAAAAAAAAATTATAATAAAAAAAAATAAAATAAAATATTCCCAGAGATACATCTGGGCTGCTGTTACTCAAATTTCCAGGGCCACTATTTCATCCCAGTCCGCCCCTGAATCACTCCTATTCGTAGATGGCCCAAAACAATTTTTATAGCATGTGAATTTTCATTTACCTGACCAGGCCTTGCTTCAAATTCAAATATTGGATGATACAATATAATTTTGATTCATCAAGCTTGTTTGTGCAAAAGAGTACTGACTACCTATAAATGGCCACTCAAAAATGCTCAGTCATAGTGCAGCATGTGAATGGCATCCAAATGATATGGCCACATTAAAATGCTCAGTTGGATATAGCATGTGAATGTCATCCAAATGATAGCATGGGCTCAGTGATCTCCTTCTTCCAAACATTCTTTAAAAACAAGGGACATCCTTCCAAATACCTTCATTTATGGAATGTAATAAAAATATGCCATTGTCATTCACGAATAATGATTTGCTTGGATCTCTCAGAAAACCAGGAGGGCACTTGATAGCGATGCTATTATTGTGTCTTAGAGGGTTCCTCCTGGCCTCTCATACACTGTAAAGAGCATATTGATTGTTTCAACTTATTTATTATATTATTGTATGAAGGCAAATAAATTTGTCTTGAGTGTTTAGTCATATTACAGACCATTTGCCGTGGTCATTTTATAAATTCTTACCAGTTGATGGTCATTGTTAGTGAGCTGGTCTTTACAATTCTCTCTACACATTTTCTATGGGATTTAGACTAGGGCATTGCGACGGGTACTATTATATACATCAAGTAGGTTTCCAATCAACCTATTTGTGTAAGTGCAGTTTACTATTTTTAGCAACAATATTTAGTAATGCTCGCCAGCCTGTTTTCTTTTGAAGTGTATGGAAATTTTCGACCTTGGCTGCAGCTGTACCTCTTTCCAATCTACCCCTCCTCTCTCCCAGCAAGAAAATTTCAATATACCAATCTAGAAGTCAGGTGAAGTTGGCTCCCCAAATCTGGCTCCCTCGCAGCTCCCTGAAAATGTGAAGTTGGCTCCCTGGCCCCAGCTCCCTCACAGTTCCCTGGGCCGGGGGCCAGTCAAAACTGCATGGTTATATAATTATAACAGTTACCTGATACTAGCAGTTACGTGATCCCTGATCAATAAAGTAGGAAACAAAGCTTTCTTATGATGAGCTTGAATAATGGTCTATTTAGATAAGGTCAGCTATATTTTGATCGAGTAACTGCTGTTACCGGCACAGCTTTGCCTCGCATGTAAGATGCTCTGTTTCAGAAAACTGACTAACTTCATCAGGTGCAGCATACAATGTGAGCAATGAGGCTAGTCATAATTTACTTTAACTTACAAATTTTATTAAGTGAAATAAAATACATTGCCGGGTATCTCAAGCAATGAAAAGTTAATCTGCAGGGTGCTCTTTTCATGGAGCTAACTTCACCAGGTGGGGCATACGAAGTTGGCTCCCTGGTTCCAGCTCCCTCACAGCTCCCTGGAAAAGCTGCATGGGTAATTGCATTCCTGATCCTAGGACAGTTACCTCATCTCTGGCAAAACATGTATTGGGATCAAGTAACTGCAGTTACCTGATCAAAATAAAAAAAAATTGCCAGGGATCAATTATCGGACTCCAGTGTAGTTTCCTGATCAAAATTCAAAATATGTATCACGGCTTGATTTGACAGGTAACTGCAGTTACTTGATCACAGTGCAGGTTCCTACTTCATGGAAAACTAACTAAACCAATTTTTTATTATGTGACATAGATATTCATTGACAAATGAGCAATGACAAGTCAAATCAAGCGTTGATAGAGAGCATTTTCCAAAGACGAACAATATTTGCGCAGCTGTAACGGCGAGGGCCGACATTTATTGAATAAAAGAGGTTAATATTGGCTTTCTCTGCACACATTTCATGATTGATTTCCAGGAAAATTGTTAATTGCAATTGTGGAAGCCAATTTAAGAAAGCTGGGGTATGGGGAAGTTGATTGAAATCAGTCACTTAATATACCAAAGGTTTGAACTTCTGTAAAGTGCAATTAGCCATCATAGAACCCAAACAGGAACAAAAGACGATGCACAGCTTTGCCAGGGGAATTTTTGTTTTTCTTTGATCTCTATTTCATATAAATTGTCAGTATGGTACAAACTTACCAGGTAATGTTTTGATTTTTGTTTTAGCTAGAACAAAAATTTACCAAATTATAAATGGAAAATAGCCTACCCTGAAACTTGATATATTTTAAAAGGACCTTTAAAGATAGATAGAGAGAGGTTTCTTTTCATCATATATAAAAGTACACAACTAAGATATGCAAGTAATTTGTTCAAAAAGTACACAATTATATAGACCTCCTAAAGTTATCAGTAGATAATTAAATTAACTATTCTTTATTCTTAAAAAAAAAGGCAATTGGAACCAGCCTCAAGTGGCTCCTGATGCTAAATCATCCGGAGCCACATTTGGCTCCAGAAGAAAGTCAAAACATTTCGACCATTTGATCATATTGCATAGTATGAAGATAACAGCATGCATTTTCATGTGTAGAGTCTGATTAAAAAAAATTAAAAATCTCTGAAATGAATATTTTTCAATTTTACCTACCTTTAACACAGCCTTCAGGTACCTTAGCTGACTGATGTTGACATTTCCTGCAAATACAGACCTAAGTAATGCTGTTTTACGAACCACAGCCCAATACAGCAAACCAGCTTTCCAAAGGTGGGCAAATCTCTAACAACCATTCATTTTTACCTCCAAAATCGTGGAAATCGTCCAATTTTTAAAAATGTAACACTCCAAGTGCAGTTTCCTGAGGGCAAAATATGTACTAGGTGTGCCCAAAAAACTTGCACCGGGCATCTCCTCTTAAGGAATAGCTCTAGGTTACTCAAATGCTCAAGAGGTCTTTTAAAGTTTTGCCGCATTTAGTAAGGGGTATAAGCAATTTGTCATTGTGATCTTTTTGATCTTGTAATGTCAGACAATATCAGTGTCTGAATTATTGAGAGGGTGCATGCTGCAGGGCGTGTTCTGAGAGACATATCACAGAAGTCAGACTTCAGTCTGCTTGCATGGTGTCTCTAGTTGCAGAAATTTTTTTTACAAATTAGTTAATACACCTCTGAAGCCTCAGAAAATATAATATTTGCGGAGAAGCCAGCTTCTATGCATTTTATACATGCATATATATATTATGGTATTAGATGATAAGAAGGTTGACTCCAGTTTTGATTAAAACAGAGATATATAATGGCATTCCAGAGGGTAATTTTGAATCTACAATAATCTGGGAAAAAAAATCGCATGATATTCAGGAGGATGGGACAGTTAATAAGACAAAGAAGGCTGAAAATTGATCAGAATCCAAAATGGCACCTTCCACCTCAAAGGTGTCAATGGTCTACCTTCAAATTAAAAATTAATCTATTTGCCCTATTTTTGGCGGCAAAGGTCAAGAAAGGTGTCTGTAACACATCTGTATGATCAGTGACATAAACTAATGCTTGTATTGCAAAGGCCGAGGTGAAAATGACCTGAAGATGTGATAAAAGCAGGGGCTATTTTTAGATCCATATTATCTATAATTCTTGGGGAAACAAAATTCATAAAGATAATTTAGGACTATTATTATCTTTGTATGTATGATTGCAGCTGCATGCGATCACTGTCAATTGAGGTAATAACAAAAGAGGCAGCAGTAGCTGCTGGTGCAAGCTTTTATGCCGCATGCTCCAATCCTTGCTTATGTGCTATTAGCCAATACAGTCTGTGGATCATTAAACCAACATGTAGGAAACTTAGTGAAATATGTGTTTATTTATGTGAATCAAGCATTCACCAGCCACACAATCCCTACCAAGGATCGTCATGGGCTTCCTAATGAAAGCCCTTTTGAATTCTTCCCAGGCGTTCCAGTGGTGCTGGTGAACTCTTATTATGTAATGGACAAAGACAAAATTTCTGATGACAGCCATTGTTGGAAAATGGAAGCCATCCTATTCTTAGTCCAGGCATATTCACTGTGTTTTGTAGACACAGAATATGCCTGGGGTTTTCTCTTTTGACACGCTTCAAGTGCCTTTCACAGAGAACCTTCAAGGTTCAGTGAAACCACCTTCCTGATAACTGCATTTCCAAGATCACAGCGCATGCACAGAGGGTTACAGCACCAATGCCTATAATAGTATTCCCATCATCAAGACCATCAACACACAAGTGAATAAACAAGCAAATTCAGATCTCCGAATAACTGAGCAAGCAGGTTTCTTACATGAACGTTTTTTTTGGCTGAGAGAAATCGCAGAATGAGAGAAAAATCAATAATTAAGTAATACTGTGAATAGATCAATGCAACTTATATCAATATTTTCATTCTTATAGTGTAGAATCAAAAATCATTGCTTCTGACAGACAATTAATTTATATGTAGTAAGAGTCAATAAGCTGTATTGTCCAAATGTGCAAAATGATGGTCATTAAAATTGAAATGTAAGGGAGTATTATATTATAAGCCTTACATGAGGCCATTGATACAGACTGTCAGTAGTACCAATACAGTTTTTATTTGAATATGTGACTGTCAGTAGTAACAAGTGATCATGTGCTTACTGACGCTTGTAAAACCCCAAGTCTGGGCAGCACAGAATTGCCAGTAGATGGTTTATATCCAGACGGTCTGTAGTATCAGTGAAGTATGTACTTCCTGACTACTGCAAGACAGTATTTTAAACAATACCGCTGATATAACAACATTAATGTGAGCTAATGTGGCCAAAATTGCCCTATGCAGACTGTCTAAAAAAATTATGTTGTTTAGCTTGCTCTACTGCAGTACAATTCCATGGTTACGGATTCAATTATGTCTTAAACATTCATTTATGCATTTTGAATGTGGTAACTTAGGACGTTATCCAAAATTGGCTAAAGCTATGATCACTGTAGAGCTCATTTGTGTGAATTATCATGATTTTGTAATCGTCAGGATAGTAGAAACTTGGACAAAATACATCTTTTCTTCATCTGAGATTCTTTTTCTTTTTTTTTTTTTTTAGTTTTCAACAAAGCAATATCCCAATCTTCTAGTCTTGCATTTGACCTAATCTCTGTCAAAGATCTGAGAATCTGAGTAATATAGTCAGTTATATTGTAGGATAGGTCTCGACGTCAGATATAAAAAATCCTAGCTACCCTAGCATGAAAGAGAGAGAGAGAGAGAGCGTGTAGGGCTGGGCACTGGACCATGGCAGTGGGCTTTCGAGCATTGAATCCCACATATTAGCTTTTGAAGAGAGCACACCTGATCATTTTGTTCTTTCACATACATTCAGCCCAACCAGGGTAAGTCTAAATGTTTATATATAACAACTATATTATATATATATTATACATTTAGTTATTGGTTATATGGTCTATTACTATTGATTATTTATTTTGTTTATTGTTTTCTTCAATACTATAGTGAATTCAACATTTAATAAACACATAAATTCACCAAAATCCAAAGTGTACAAATATAGACTAAGCAGAAGAAAAGAGATTATGCATCCATGATTGGATAAGATTAAAAACAATAGCAATAGCAGCAAAAATATGTCTTTGATTAGAAAAAGCAACGAAGAAATGTTTGTGCCTGTACAGCCGGAATGTGGGTCACATTGACTCGACACATAAAAACCTGACAACTTGTATCATACTTTTTAGTTGAAATGGCACTCCTGGAAGATGCGGACTTAAATTGCAGCTGCTGCTATGAACTGATGGTTGATCCAACCACTTTGAACTGTGGACACAGCTTTTGCAGACATTGTCTGGCTCTGTGGCTCGACCAGGGCAAGCAACATATCTGTCCTCAGTGTCGCACTGTTTGGATGGGTTATCCTCAGATTAATTACAACCTCAGGTGACTCATTAATACCTATTAGCATTGTGTAATGTTTAAGTTTCCTAATTAGTTCCTAAATGAATCTTACCAAACATAGCCTAGACTATGCATATGCTATGTCAAAAATGTTGTTACGGCTTTGTGGTGAGAAATCAACTGCATTTGATTTGCATATATGTATGTCAGACAAATTATGAAATACTTCAGGCATTGTTGTTTGTCATATGTAATTTACAATTGTTTACCAAATATTTACATTTATTTGTCACATCTTTACATTGTTTATCACATTTTTGTTTGTTACAAACTGTATTTCGTACATTACATGTTTAAAAAACCTGTTTTGCTTTCTCAACAGAAATATCATGAAAACTAGCCTGCCGCATGAATACAAACGCAGGGAGAAGGAGGTGCAAAACAATCAAGCATTTCAAAATGCCCTGAAACTGTTTAACAAGGAGGGAAGTACAGTCTCTCAGTTACGTCAAGGAGTTCAGATTCAAAGGCAAAATATTCGGAGACCGAGGGTGATCTTAATGATCGAGAGAGCTTTAGGAGTGAACTGGCAAAATGTTATTGCTTTCAAAAATGGAGTGTTCTTTACCCTTGCTGTCATCTTTGTGAGTATTTTGCATATGCAAAAATATCTGAATATATTTTAATGCTAATGGCTTTTGCATATTGTGACATGATCAATATGTTTGCAGATGTTTATTCTCTCCTAGAGCCTCACTCAGTTCCAGGCTATAGTGGCCTTACTATTGAAGCTATTAATCAAATCTAACATTGAAAATAACAGATTAAGCAAATATTTAATTATGGCATCAGTGGGTGGGAATCTTTTACTAAACTGCTAAGAGGAGTTCATTTTAATTTATAAAATAAGTAAAACCTTGCAATTCAATCGTCTCAGAGTTTCTTCCACTTTTGAAACAAAGCCTGTTAGTGTTCCTAAATGTTTCTTTTCGAAGGCCTTTTATTTGCTGTGCTTCGTGTACCACTGGTTGTTTGAACATGAAGAGGAACTAGTTTCCCGGTGGTCTGTGGACAGAGTCCAGTCTTGGCTCAAGGATCAAGGGGAATGGGCTGAGAAAGAAGTTTCACCAAAATTTTTGGAGAACCAAATCTGTAAGTGATGAGGTATTAGCATACAGTAAACCTTGAGTAATTCTGGTGCGCCATAGTCAAATTTTCAAAACTCAAAAAAACGTTAACATAACATTTAAATTTGCAGTTCTTATTATTCTACTCATAAATCTATGCGCTGATGCCATAAGTCAAACTTTTCCCAACTTAGATTAAATCAGGTGGTCTTTGATTAGATTAGGTTTGCTGAATATTTTCAAAATTATGTCCATATTTGATTTGTTTCCAGGTTGTCTCTCTTCACCAAGTGTACTTTACTGATCTAGACCCCAAATATTCTTCTCAAATATTGTGGGAAAAACATACTGATTGCAACTGATAATGGTGAATGTTCATTTTTGTTTCAGCGGGGAATTTGCTATTGGCGTTAAATGAAGATGATTTAAAAAATTTGGTGTCCTTGAATGACCTTCACTTCAGGGCTTTAGTGATGTCAGTGAATGCTTTGAGAGTACAGGGCAGGAACATACCAAGCACTGTCTTTCAGTACAAGGTATGAGAGTGGAGATATACTTTAACCGTTAACTCTACAATTAACACTACTGCTATTATTTCATCTTCATGAATGACAATTTAACAATTCGTTCTTCTTTTAGGCAAGATTTTTTGGAAGAGCTGTATTTTTGCTCTTTGGTCTGCGAAATTATCCTCGTCTGACAATACTTTGGATGTACTTCTTCGACCACCATGAACTGTTTCTGCCTTTTGTACATGTCACTAGTCCAGTGCTTGAAAACATGTCAGATTTGAGCTTTTTTTCATATCAGGTAAAGTATAAATTCTTTAGGATTTGTAACATTGAGCATTTTTACATAGGCTATAATAAATAGAGGGAATAAACTATGGAATTTTATATTTATCTGATGGTTGTATTATTTTTACAGTTCCCAATATTGACGTTATCGCAATGGATCGATTTTGGCATCACTTGGATTTTCTTTCCATACTGGCTGATTGCTAAATTTAGTTGGAGATGCTGCTGCATCTCTTGGACCCAGAGGCTTCTGACAATCATATGTTGTTTCGCAAAGACAGGAATGGAGGGCGCTGGTGTGCGACTTATTTACAGAAATCCCAGGTATGCTGAGAGCAATACATTTTTTTTTTACAGTGCCATAAAATAATACTCAGTAGTTAGGTAGAAGGATATTAACCCCCATATATTGTAACTAATGTGTGTGTGTCTGCAATAAAGATTAATAATAATAATACAACAACCAAATCTTATTTAGAGTGACAGGAAATAAATAATAAATGTTAGCAATAATGCTGTTACAAATGTTACAAAAACATCAGATTCTGACAACTTTTGACTGTTTGTGAAAGTTTGATTCAGCGATACACGTTATTGTAATACAATTGTTCTTTAAATGAACCAATGAACAGTTATATATTTCCTTTTTGAGTGCTGCCACCTTGTAAAAATTTCCAGTACTACAGCTGTGGATATTATAATTTACTGCTTACTAGGGTTTGAAAAATCATTCACTATGTTGATTATATTTGTCTGTTTTAGGAAACTGACCACCACAATCACAAATCACTTGAAGCAGATCAGTGCATGCCTCTTAGCAGCCGGCATTTGGAACTACAATCCATGCATCTTAATCCAATTTTATTTCTTTTTTGCTATATACTTCATGCCATTTATTGACATAACTGATCTGTTTAACTTGGTGGAAGTTACAACTTTTTGACCTGCATAATTATGGACAGTGCTGAATATATTAGTATTTAATTTTCTTACCCTTAATCTCAACTAAACTTTACACATGGTATTAGTTGTATATTCCAGAACTTGTTAAATTGGTCATGACACATTGTGTTATTGCAGTGGTGGTGTGCTTTAAATTCAATGTCACAAGGTGTCACTAGAGTACAGCACCATTGAGATGTAAGATTGTTGCATGTATAATTTTAGCTATTTTATGCGAAGCTTGATCTGGGCACATTAATTGAATAGTTCAAATAACAGGATGCACAAGTAAATTTTAAAAGCCTGCGTCTCTAATAGTTCAGCTAAAGAGCATCTGCCCACCAGCCAAGTACAGTAGGCGAGGTAGTTGTGTACCGAGAACGTGATACTATAATAAAAAGAATTAACATCTGAAAAACAGGACACCATTGATTATTTCTGTAGGGATATGGTTAATTTTAATCAGTAATTGTCTGCAAATGCATAATTTAGGTGATGATATAAGACGTCCTTCTGTTGAGGACTGTCTGGGATAACTGTATTTTATGTCTGTAGCTGGCTGTGCCTAGAACTCAGTTTTGACTGACAACAAAGTCACCGGGTCAGGTTGGAATTGTCATTTATTGTAATGACGGAAAAAGATGACATCAGGTGGTAACTGATAATACTTAGATTTATGTGTCAGTCAAAAGGTGGGGGAAGTTAACCGGCCCACCAAAGTAGTTAAAGGTAATAAAATTACACATCAAATTGAAAATGTGAAACTGACAAGAACAGTTACGATAAAACCAGAAAATTTTCATGAATCAGTCATGTATGACAAACAAGTTTAACTACACTAGGAGTAAATACTTGATGTGTAAGAGCAGTGAACACTAGACTAGAACACATAGAAAAAAAGTATAAAAAAGTACATATGCTAGATTAACATGAGATGGTAATAGCTGACTGGTGATGTAGTTCTAAGAGCGGTAAACACTAGACTAGCACTCATAGAAAATTACAATATACATAGCAAAGTAACTATGCTAGATTAACATAACATAATAATAGCTGACTACCAATAGGTCAATATATATAAATTGCTATTAGTGACAAACTGGAGTGGCAGGTGGGAAAAACTACAGTTCGATTCTAGTCAATTTTGGCGTGATGGCGTTCGTAAACAGAACTGCTGCGCATGCGCAGATCGAAGCGCCCCCATGCCATAAATAGATTTCCCGCTTGAAATCTTCATTTATGTCTGTTGCTGGCTGTGCCTAGAACTCAGTTTTGACTGACAACAAAGTCACCGGGTCAGGTTGGAATTGTCATTTATTGTAATGACGGAAAAAGATGACATCAGGTGGTAACTGATAATACTTAGATTTATGTGTCAGTCAAAAGGTGGGGGAAGTTAACCGGCCACAGTTCGAGCAGAACACCTGACAGGCACAGCCAGCAGAGAAGAAAAAAGGGGGAGGCTCAGCACCAGCTGACAGCCTCTAGCATAATTGGGGGAGTCCGGAAGATTTCCCTGGAATATAGCTCTGGCCCAGCGCCTGCTGACAGCACAGAGATAGGCCCAGCACCAGCTGACAGCCTAGGATAAGAAGGTAGTAATGTAGAAGGCATAAGAGGGGCTCAGCACCAGCTGGCAGCCCTGTAATGGATGGTGATGGACGGGGGTCTGGGCCCAGCCTGGGCCCGGTTTCACGAAAGTGATGGGGCAAGCCCTGTGACTGGGACATGTCCCCGTTGCTGTCCCCGATCAAAAATTGCGTTTCACGAACGTGGGGCATGCCCCAATGTGTCCCCGATCTTGCCCTAAATGAGAGCTCCTCCCTAGCTGTCCCCGTTGCTGTCCCCAAAATCGAACACTCCTTAAAAACAGCAAATTAAGAGTTTTTGTAAAATAATTTTCGGAGCACACCATTAATGAATATTTACTTTCTTATGGTGCCATTTTTGTGTTATTTTAGCCAATAAATTACGTTTTTATTTGGATCCAACATGAACCCCATGTGGTGCCACTTATGTAACAAACATGGGGTCGCTAGGCAACCAGAATGGAAGTGAGGCATAATACAACATAAACAACGTCATGTACGTCACGATTCGTCACATGTTTTCCTTCATAACTTCGTCATATTTCATCCGATTTTCAAAATTTTAAGTTTATATGATAGGTAAAACATTACACTATCATCCTATTACAGATATGGTCACTGAACAGACAAATTATAGGCGTAGCGCTACTTTTTCGGCCCAGGCCCTGCTGACAGCCCATGAGCAAGTAAAAAAGGGAAGGAAAAAGGCCACTACTGACTGGACGTGTTGGTGGACGGAGATGGCTCTGGGCCCGGTTTCACGATCGCTGTCCCCAACGGGGCATGCCCCGTGATGGGGCTTGCCTAGTGGGGATTACCCCATTGGGGAATGCCCCATTGAGTTTCATCAAAGTTTGGGGCATCTTTCTCCACGGGGCAAGCCCCAGCTGATCAGGGAATGAAAGTCCCCAAAAAAGGAAAGATTCGTGACGTCACGCTTCCCGCCGAAAAAGTAGCGCTACGCATCAGAAGCACTCCAGTTATTTTTGAGGCTAGGACTGATTGTGAACCTGAAGAAATCCGACATAGTCCCTAGGTGGAAGTTTGTGTTCCTAGGCATAAATATAGACTTGGAAATGGGCTGGATAAGAACAATAGAGAACGAAGTCCAGAAGATTCTGTCTATCAACTCTGCACTTCGACAATCAACATCAGCCCCAATAAGACTTCTCTTATCTCTATTTGGCCTTCTCAACCATGCATCCCAGTTCATCATATTGAGCAGACTGCACATCCGGCCACTTCAACTCTATCTCAAGGCCAAGACACCCAACTTGAGGTCATCCATCCTACAGTCGAGAGTCTATCCCGTTGGAGGAACCATTCCATCAGGCTAGAGTGGTGGCTCGACACACAACAACTGTGTGCTAGAGTACCGATTCACCCTCCCCCTCCCTCCTTGACACTCATCACGGATGCCAGTTTGGAAGGGTGGGGAGCATTCCTGGAAGGTCACCGTGCTTCTGGAGTGTCGAACAAAGAGAAACTACTACACATAACCCTACTAGAACTTTGAGCAATCAGCTTGGCAATGCTAGATTCTCACAGATTGTCCAGGGCAAATCAGTACAGCTACTTGCCGACAACACAGTGGCAATAACTTACATTCGCAACCAAGGTGGAACCCACTCCATCTCCCTGTTTCGAGAAGCCAGAGATCTCCTAATTTGGTGTGCCCACCATCAAGGAACTCTTCATCCATTCTATTGCCAAGTATGCAGCAGCCCCCCAGCGAGCATCATCATTACGCTTGTATGAATCTCATTGGAGATCCTTCTCCAATTGGTGTCAAGAATGGGAAACCGTTCCATCCACTGCATCTGTTCAACTCATTGCACACTTCCTGGTGGTATATCTCTTCAAAGATCGACATCTAGCCTCGAAGACCATCGCCAATTACAGAACTTCCATCGCTTCCACTCTTAGTTCAGTTGCTGGAGTTCCCTTGTCATTACACCCGTGTCTCTCCAAGCTAATTAACGTTTTTACAGCAACTCGCATCCAAGATCGCCCTCGTGTGCTAGACTGGGATCTCATAAGAGTGCTGAGAGTCCTCAGATCAGCAGAATTTGAACCTCCACGCTGGGACTCATCGCAAGACCGGATGAGATGGAAAATGTCTAAGTTCTTTGCAGGAAAAGGCTTGGTATATATAGCATGTGACTTTCATACTACAGTTCTTGGTGGTCTTATTTTCAAACAAACACGTAATTGTTGGATATTTTTGCAAGAGCATGTTATTATTTGAAATGTCTTTCCAATTTCTTGGCAGGAAAATGCTTAGTATACTTCAATTCTTGATATTCTTACCTTCAAATAACAATGTAAATGTTCCTTAGGCATTATAACTATCATCATCATCTTCAATAATCATTAGAAAGAGGTTTATTAAACATAAATAACTTATCATTCCCATGATCACATAATCAGAGAGACCTTGGTGGGCACTCGCTAGCGTTACCCTCTGGGGTCTTAGAGTGCTCTCCTGATCTGCCTGTACATTTATATAATAGATCAGTATGTTTGTTGAAAAAGATTAATTGTACATGAAATATGTATTGTGCAATGTGCAGCAAATAAAATGTCTTTAGCTTTGGAAAACTGTTTCTCCTAGCTCTCGCCTCAACCTGTCGCCAAAGCGAATTGCAAGCTTGAGATAACAGGGACCTGATATTCACAGATCAAGGCCTGTCTTTCAGGGTAGTTACAGGATTTTGGCCAAGACAGCAATCTCCAGACAAGACCTTGAACCTTTCTTTATCTCTGCTTTAACTCCATTCTCGGAAGAGACTCTGATGATTGACTTCATTGCCCAGTCCGAATGGTTAGAAAGAATCTGGCCTTTACAGGCGGTCCTTCCGCAAAAGAACACCTGCTTAAAAAGTACGTGCAGAAGGCCACCCTACTGCCCAAACAGTAGCTAATTGGATCAAGGCCTGTGTGCGATTTTGTCATCAACACCGCCCAGATATTTATGTGATAGCTCATGAAGTACGATGTGTGAGTGCCTCTTGGGGAGGAAACCACTCGGCAGAGGAGATTATCCAGGCTGGAACATAATAGACCTTTCAGATGTGAGACTCCAACCAGACAGACACCACAGAATGCATCTTGTGGTGGCCAAGAAACAGAGGTCAAAGTTCTAACTATCTTGCCTGAATCAACAACAGCCTAGATCATCATTCATCACACATTCATCCGTTTGGCACCTCAGTCCTAGTATGTGCACTATAGTAGCAAGTAACTCACTTCACCATCTCTGTGTGGTAGAGTTGTACAGCAGAAACTGTGAAGTACCTTCTTCAACCAACCTTTTCACCAACAGCACAACGTCCAGACCTTGTGGACCTACTTTGGCAGCAGCAACATTATCTACTGTGCATGTGGTGAGAAAGGTCCATTTATTATTATTTGAGTGGGTCCAAGCCCAACTCCTCTTTGGGAAGCTGCATGTGTAATTGTTGTCATTCAAATTTTTAAAATTATTAGAATGACAAAATGTCTATGGGACATGAGCGAAATAGAGTTGAGGTTTCCCCCACATGGGATAGGACCTAACTCTGTGAGCTCACAGACTTATTACTTTAGTTTCCCACCCGCCTCCCCTCCTTGGACCACTTGGACCTAGTCCTTGTGCCTGGGCTTTGTTAGGAAGTGGATGTTGTATATCGATGCATTGTGGGATCAGTCACGCGGTCTGGACAGGGTAGGAAATTTTGATCTTCTCAGCCAAATCGAGCACCTTCGGCGATCCGCCATGTCCAATGTTATTTAATAGGAAATTTTATTTTATTTTGGGATTTTTGACCGACCCATTAAAAATTGCCCTGAGACTCAGAGGATCCGAGAAGCTTAAGATCAAATAAGTGGGCCCAATATGATCCTGGTGCACAGCTACCCTACCCACCTCCACTTGGCATTGCTCTTTTACAGTGGTAGTGGTTCCCAGTCAAGCCCATACATAGACTTAATTTCTTTCGTTTCAATTACTGCCATTCTGTTGTGTTATGACTAGTGAATGCTTGGGTGGGCATGATCACCTAATTGTGCAACAGAAGTAAAAAAAATTGCAAATAAATTTAGCTCCATTGCATCAAGCCTTTTCTGACTAGTAAACCATGCTCATTCATACTTTTTCATAATATACCCAATATATTGCAGTTTAGGGGTAAGATGCTTGCTTGCTCCTCTGAAGGACCTAACAGTCACTTATATATTTACCAAAATAATTTGCCAGCTAGATGTTTATTTTGTGAAAGATAAATTGATAATTATTTGTAAATATATTGGTAATATCGCATTTAAAGACCAAAATGCAAATGATAGCTACAATGTAGTATCGTAGGATGCTAGGAGATGCATGCCTACGATCCCTATTTTGTGTCAATATTGTACGTAAACACAAAAGTATCACATATTTCAGAATAATGTTAAATGCTGTATCACCTGAGTTACCAAATAGTGTCAATTATATCTATATCTATTGTATAATAAAAACCATATTTGTCTAAATTAATCAATATTATGAATGTATATTAAACTTATATTGTGGCTTTGTTGGATACTATCTACCACTGGGTCATAAGTAATTAATAAGTATTTATTTTTTGTAAGTGGACTGGTTGTTGCCAGAGGGAGCCAGAAGCAGCAATGGTTACCTTGGCAACATCTTGATACACTGCCCTGAAACTTGTTCTAAGGAAAGACCAAAACCCTGAAACCTATTTGGGTACTGAGAGGGAAGCCTTGGCTGCATTCTTGGTTACCAGGGCAATGGCCAGTTGCTGGCTTGTAGAAGAGGCCTGAAGTTTTAGTTTAGAGGAAGATTTAGTCATAGAGAGTCAGAGGAGTAGAGTCAGAGAGGGGAGAGACTCCACAAAGTGTTTGTGGGGGAGACTTGGTGTTTAGTATGTAGTCGTAGTAGAAATGGTGCTTCGGGCACCGGAGTTAGTTAGAAATTAGTATTTAGTTCTCAACCAAGGATGCAGTCAAGGGATCTTATTCAGGTATGTATGTATGTTCTTTGTAATATTTGTAAAAGTAATAATAGTCAATGTGATTAATGTAGTTTTGGGAACTCAGGTGGTACATGCAAAAAGGGAAGGGGAAAATATCATGTTATCAATGTCATCAATATGTACTGTGAAAAGTAAATGAGTAACTATCCAATATTTGCCTTGTTTAATGATTTTATAATGTAGTTCTTCAATATACAGTGGTCATCTACATAAGGCATTAGGCTGTCTGGACATTATCATTCCCTATTTTGCTGACTCCTTATAAGCTTTGTCCCCTACTACAAAAGATCCCGGTGTGACTAATGAGTAATTAGCCGTAGTCATTAGCCTCTTATTAGAGTAGGGACATCCCTGTTGGGCAGATGAGACGTTAAATTGGTCCCTTGTATTTGGTGTCAGTCAAGCCTTGTGAGTGGCAAGCACTTGCCTTACAGGGCTGCACTTTCTATATTTTTCTATCTATCTATCTATTTATCTATCTATTTCATAAATTTGCTAAATTGTATTCACGCAGGCTTTAGAAAGGATCAAATCTTTACATCATATCATCAGAATAAGACTTTCCTCTCACATAAACAGACACCATGGAGTGAAGCAGCAGTTTAAGATAGTTATTTTGGTAGCCAGGTGTAGGCACTCATGCATGCAAAACTGTGAAATACCTGACACACTTGGAATTAGACTGATGGCTTGTTGACTACTCTTGAATGCAGTCAGCTGTAATAGCTAATTCAGTCAAGGACATTGAAAAAGTTGCCACACTGTATGGGGCAGAATTTGAAATACTCTTAAGCAAAGGTCCAATAACATGGGTGATGACATATATTGGACCTTGATGACGTCATCAATTGTTTAGAGACAGGTTTGCACTTAAAACATGCAAGACTTGAGGGCCCTACCGCTGGTTGTCTGCTATGATGCATCCATGCTGTTCAATCAGTTTCTGTACGACAACACTATTGTCATTTACTTGACTCTTGTATTGGCAAACTTAATTTTGATTTTAGTGAGTGAGAATCTGTTTCACAGTTCTATGGTATAAGCCAGTTGATTGATATGATACTTAGAAAAATTGAATCATGAAGGAAATGACAAATAAAACCATCAGTTAATAATCGTTTTTTATTGTTTTCCCTGCATATCGGTTTTATTATAAATTTTATCATTTAAAAATAGTAAAATATACAAATGAAATATTTATACATGATTCACTTCCCTTTTACATCTTCATAGAAGACATCTACAATGTTGAAATGCAATGATTTACAGAAAATTAAATACTAATATTCCATACACACAAGGTGATTTCCATAATCACAATTAATTGATGAAGTACCTCCTCCAAAAATAAAGGAAATTAAAATCTCCTATACATGCGATTTGACCACAAGGTTATTTCAGATTTGATTAAAGGATTTTTCTGTGCTAAATTACTTTAGGACTCTCCCATAAACCCGAGTATAAAATGCGCAACATTGAGGACCAACCATTACACAGACAAATGCTCAACATTAGTTAATTTACATCAATATTCTTGATTTATCAGCAGTAACAATCACATGTACATTGTACAAGGTAACAAACATGTAAAACTCCTGTGTTCTTTCAACCATTCTATTTACATTCAATAGAGCTGCAGTAAACATTCCAATACTATAGTGAACTCATAATTTAATAAACACATAATTTCATCAAAATCAAATGTGTACAAAATATAGCAGAAGAAAAGAGATTATGCATCCATGATTAGATAAGAAAAAACAAGAGCAATAACAGCAAAATGATGTCTTTGATTAGAAAAAGGAACGAAGAAATGTTTGTGCCTGTACAGAATGTGGGTCACATTGACTCGACACATAGAAACTTGACAACTTGCATTCATACTCAGATCATTTTCCTTATAACTACACAAAGTATTAGGCGAATACTGAAGACAATCCATATTGTAGTTACAAGGACACACAGAAACTTTAACTCAAAACTGCAAGATATCTGTAATGTACAGTGAGACCCTGTCTATTATGTGTATTGTAAGTAAGAGTGAAAATAAAAGTAACTCGAAACCATAAATGTAATTTGATCATTGTCAACTCAGTGCAGCTTGTTATTACAACACAAAAGCCTCATTCAATACCTCAAGGACAAGTCTTTCACACATTAAATACAAATTCATATGAAAAGAATAGTCTTCAAGGTTGGTTTAAAAGTTATAACTTTTTAAAGCACATTATAAAATCACATTGTCCTGTGGGTGAACTCCACAAAAAGAATTCACAGCATGACTTGGCTGAACTTCACAATTTGTAATAACGCATTGAAAATGTTCTGCATTCCGTACAATGACGTCATTCTCAATCCACTTCTCTTAGTTCCTCCTCAACCCAAGTAGGAACAGGTTGCTCCAGTCTGCTTAAAAGTTTGGAGAGTGCCACTAGGTGGCGCCTGTAGTGAGTCCGTACAAATCGTTCTGCCCTAAGCTCCATGGGAGGGTAAATGCGTCCTTTGCTTCGACCCAAGCATTTTGTGTGGTCACCTTTGACCACTTGGCAATAAAATCCTTTTGAAGGGTTATACCTGAAATAACAATTAAACAGAAGATGTAATCATTAAACATTCAACAACTAGTCAAATTGACTATTTGCATGGTCACTATGTAATTGATTTACGTTTACAATAAACTTTACATGGTCCGATGCATTTTGCTGGGTATTAAATGCTTAGATGAGCAACAATCAATGCGCGATGTGTGACAGCATTTTTAACAATATATCTTGACTTACTTGAGCTTGTTGGAGTAGTCTAAATAAGGCTCAACGTTAATAAACAACTGAACTTTGTCCATCACAGCCACTGGATCCAACTTCAATTCTTCCCCATCAAGTATCAACAACTGGAATAAACAAAATTAGGTTTTACATAAAACTCAACACAAACAGTATACAGTATAGAATGGAAATAAGATGACAGCTTATATCAACTGTATATTAATGTCAAAGGAAATATTCATTGTTCATAATAAGCCAGCAAAATTCTCATGAGCACAGAACGATAGCTTCAATCTGGCTTCATTGCTAGGTTTTGTACAGGCAAGGCACTTTTACAATGGCACCTTCCTGAATACTTTCCGAAAGCCAGCAGTTACTCTGGGCTATGTCTGACTAGTAACTATCAGAACCTGGTCTTGGTGTAATTAATATACGTAGAGGAAACACCCGCATAGTGCCAGTCTGATAGATGCACACCAGTAAACCAGGGCATAAAATCAGTGCAAATGGTGAATAATCACTGCAATCACAGTGGTTCAATACCTGAGATGGGCTGTAATAGCTGAGCCAGCGTTCCAGGTGCTCGTGGTAGAGACCTGGATCAAGGCACCGGTTGCGTAGGGCACGGAGGTTGTGAGGGGCATCATCCCCTGCTGACACCACCTCGTAAAAGGAGTACTTCAGGGCCGTCTCATCCTCATGAGCTCTCATGTGCTGCAATACAATTAAGCAAATTAACGTGCAATACAATTAAGCGAATTAAAAATCATTTTGAGCATGTTGATATGCTTTCCTTTAAATACTTAATATTCTTCCACCATACTGGATTTCTTTTTCACTTCATCCATTCAATGAAATACTTCATTGTAATCAACACCACAATAAAAGTACACTTTCTTTGAAGTATCATAAAAATGTCTTACACACTACACAATCTCCTATCATTAGTCACTTTCTTTTTACTTTCATATGTTCAAATCAATATTAGAAAACTTTTCAGTTAACCAGAAGATCATTACTGATCACATTCAAGTTGGAAGGCTTTATTAATATCACATCTACAGGATACTGTATAATCTGATCATCAACCTCTTAGTCTATCTTACCTGATACCATGAGTATGCCCTTTTGATAGGGTGAAGCAGGATTGTAATAAGTTTGGCTTTGGGTAGAAGAGCATGAACCCTCATGGGCGCCTCCTCGCTGTCAAAATATGTGGCACTTTTCTCAAACAATACTGTGCTCGAGGAATTTGGTCTGGGGAAGAATTCCATATACCTGAAATTATAAAACCAATTCAATACTTATCTGAATTAATATAACAGAAATAGTTATTATCCCATTTTACATTAATATCCACCTGACACTGTCACTGACTAAATTTTGTAAGGTATGAGTTGTACCTTACCAATAAACAAAACCTTTACAATCTCAATAAGCTCCATATGTGCATATGCATTGCCAATTTTACTTGCCCCATTTAAGCAAACTTTCTTTCGCAGACTAACATCAATGGTGTCTTTTTAAAGAGATATTCCATATCTCAAATTATGCTTACCAGTCTAGGCCATTAAAATAATTTCTTCCAGAGAAAAACTGAACTTCTTCAAATGTGGATGAACTTCGGAGATTTGAGATGATATTGGGATGCATAGAAAGGAATGTGTACAGTGCGGTGGTCCCTGAAAAAAAAAGAGGAAAAAAAAAACTGCTTAAAATAACTTCAGTTTTAAATGGCTTCCACTGTACAATAAATGTATTTATCTTATATAATATGGAAGAAGAGAAAATAAAATGATAGAGAGTTCAGGTTACCTGTCTTCTGGGGCCCAATTACGAGGAAGTGCGGTAATCTATCACAAGTTTTGCTCTCTGACCAAATAGCTAGATGGCGCTTGTCATCACAGGGACTCTGTCAAAATGAAACAAAATATGCATAAATTGGTAGAATTGTGAGATTTAGCTACTTGCACTCAATGAATACAATACAAACCTTAAATAAGCTCTGTGTACATGTATGTATAGGGCATAACTGACAGGTTTGCTACATGTTTTCTTGGGTTAGTTGTCTAGGTAATACAAACCTTTGATGGTCATGTGCTCAATTCTTACTCTTAGCATTCTGAATAAGCAATGTCCCTACTGAGCGTGCTGAGTGGTGATTTGTATTCTGTGTCTGTGTTTAAGCAAATGACAGATTCCATGCACAGGCTAATTGTGAACATAATTTCCATCAGTCTCATCTAATCTCAACTCCTGATACCTCATTTTCAGTAAATACCACAGCAGAAAATGCTTGTCTGTGAGGGCTGCACTATAATAATCCTACCAGTCTGTTAAGTTCTAGATTTCTATCATAAGCTAAGGCCCTATATTGCATACATGTACATATATACACAAGCTTTCATATAAGTAGCCAAATTCATCACATCTTGTTAGAGCGTCATGGTAGACAGCTAATACCATCATAACGCTTCTCATATAGATGTACACAGAAAACTCAAAGTGAGACTGCATCACGCTATAACTTTCAAGGCTTTAATGGAATTTAATCTCACTGAAGAGCATCACACAGGCTGGAAATACTGAATGATGGACTGGAACATAGCATGTGAGAAAAGGAGCATCCAAAGCAATTTATTTACCAGAGAAGCTCCTTCTGGCTTGACAATGGCGAATACAAACCACAGACGTCGATGCAAATAGGCCTTATCAAAAGGGAATTATTCCACTCTGATGCAACACTTTAAACCACCCGCTGGGCTCTAGAATCTCATTGAAAAGCATCAGAACTTTGACAACTTGAGGAAAAGAACTTCAGGCTTTAGAAGCAGCCAAAACTTTGTAATTAAAAAGACGAAATGATGCCGTAGGGTGAGAGTGGTGCTATGAAACTAGCTCAGCCTGTCTAATGCATCTGAAACCAATTTGTGTTAATAACCTGTCAACTGGCAAAGCAAAGCAGTCTTATGCCTTCATAAAGCCATCATAAATACAGAACTAGAGTACTTCATCCCGAAAGCCCACTGTGTCATTATTCAATCCATCTCATTAAACGCAACTTCTAATACAGTTCTCTCCAAAGATTAATAAATACCGCCTCGCCTTAGCAATTCTCCCTAATGGCAGATTCCAGCATGTCCCCTAATGCAATAACTTTGATGCTTTAATTTTCATAATTCACAACATCTTCAAGCAAAATGGTGAAAATAATGCCACTGAGCCGAGTAATTGTGGCAAACGTCAATGAATGACACATTCTTAATGAAAATTAGATCAATTCTTGGGCTTGTAACTAAGTCCCATCAGGCTAAAAGCTTTCTTGATTACAGCTACACTTTTTCATCTAAAACTCGAGGCCATTGAAATGAGTTGTTTAGACTTTCTTTTGTCTTCTGACAGCACATCTCAGCATTAGTAATGTCATTAGGACCTTCCATTCAGAAAGTTAATATCTCACAATAAATCAAACTATTCAGGAAATGGCTACCTTTCTGCACCCTGACTTGATTTTCTCACATTTTCCATGAAAATTCTGTGAACTTCTTCCTTAATTATATTATTAACAGACACAATAAAGCTGGAAACTGACCTCAAACACACATAGCATGATTATATCCTGCAATAGAGTGTGAACCTCATAGAAAAACCATGAGGTTCACACTATGAGGTTCGTTGTTGTGAACCTCATAAAATAATATCCCTTATACAGAAAACAGCCTGGCCAATCACAGGGCAGCATTTAGACTCGGTGAATGTCATAAACGTCATCAGTAGAACTAGATAACACAAAACCCATGTTTACATGTTTATTGTCTGATTCATTAGTTTCATGATCAGTCACACATGACAATTTGTCACAGAACAAGCACTGCTAGCTTAACGTAGAACAGCATTGCACTGGATCACTTCCCCGCTTCAGACCATAACATCCCCTACAACTATAGACTGCAGTAGACTGTGTTAATAACCTGTCAACTGGCAAAGCAAAGCAGTCTTATGCCTTCATAAAGCCATCATAAATACAGAACTAGAGTACTTCATCCCGAAAGCCCACTGTGTCATTATTCATCCATCTCATTAAACGCAACATGTAATACAAAGGCAATTTACAGTATTTGAGTCAGTTGAACAACTACATATATAACTGAAAGAAAATAATTCAGTTAACATGTGCATGTACAAAATTGTGACTTAATCTAGAATTGCACTCACCCTCCAGATGGGGTCTTTCTCATCTGGGTACATCTGGAAGTAATGTTTGCCCAACTCAAGAGGTGGGGCAGTCTTCAACTGCAAGTTCGTCCAGCACTGTATGAATTTGACCACGCTCTCAAAAGTGTACAGCGCTAGTCGGTCACTACCATAGTTGGACATGTGTGTCATGAACACATTGATCTGAAAGAAACGACAATTTACACTGATTGTCAAGTGGAAGGTCAGTTATATTGCAAGATCAACTTTATCAACTTTTGAATTTTGGCCAAACACACAACTGATCACTTACAGGGTTATATAAAAATGTCTGGAAGAGTTCTCCACCTCGAATACTATAATCCAACTTCTGTGGACCTCCTGGATATTTATCCAGGTACAAATTGTGTGTGAAAAGACCACAAGTCTGACGTGGCAGCACCTGGAAACATAGTAGTGTTAATCACACAGAACGACATTCCTAAATATGCATATAAGATGAAGATATTCCATGTTAATAATGAAGATGAAGTGTATTTTATTCGCAACAACCTATCACTATCATTTACAATTTTATTTCCGGTTCATTCACAAAGAAATTCAAAAGCCTTACCAATCAGACATTCAGCACATAACCATGAGTCTACTTAATTGTTCATTATTTTCTAGTCAACACAGGTTAAAGGAACAAATACATAAAAGGTTTAGGAAAGAAAATTGTTAATTATTTACTAAAGGCTGGTGCTAAAGGTTGATAACCTGTCACTATCTCCCACAGCTTCTCGAAACTAATAATCGAAGCTACTTTATGTTAATTTGAATTTCAGTTTAGTTCAGTTCAGTTCAACTGACCATGATATTTCGGTGTACGAATCCTCGCCGCCTTCTGGCAGGGCGCAAGTGGGGGTACTCCTCCGTACTGGTCACCTTAATACCCCAGACATCCTTCCATGCTTCATACAACTCCTCGTGAATGGGAAACACCCCCGAGTGATGAGGGGCCACTGCATAACTCAGGTTTACTGGGATACTGTGCTCCTAAAATTTGAAAAATGATACATTTAGGATGCATATATCCCAGGTTAAAAAAAGAAGATATGTAATTTTACTAAATAACAATGATTTAGTAAGATCAATTAGTGTAGCCACAGATTGCAGATACTTGCTTAACTCACTGACATGCCTCAGATAAAAGAATACCAGGCAGACCCTACCCTTCAGCATTAAAGTCATAGAATTACAGACTGAATAAAACCTTTTGAGAGTCTAGTAAATATTTTGCAGATATCATTTTACAAGTAGCAGAAACTGAATCACATCTCTTGAGAGGCTACTGAATCATGTGCATATATACTTGGTGAAACATGAAGGTGACATCAATCTCACAGCAAAAAATATCTCTGTAAAATTTTTATGGAACACAGAGATCTTGACTCAATTACAATGGGATACATACAAGCTTATATAAATGTTTAAGTCTCAACCATAGGGATTTGCATTGTGATGAGCATTCTGCGGAACAACCACAGCCTAATTCCCTAGCAGGAGCAGTCTGATCCGGATCCATCAGATGGTGAACATTTCTGCTGCTGCAACTGCCAATCTATGGCATCAGACACACCCTGGGGAGAATCTAATGACCCTGACATGAAAATACCCCCAGCCAGGACCACCGCATTTGTGGTGAAACGACAGCAGGGGCGTGGTTGCATCTGAAACGCTCACGTCTCACTGGCGTCTTATTCAGGAGCAATTCTTCACAAGATACGAATAGGCAATCCTTAAGACAAATCCTTTCGGCAATCAAGGGAATCAATCCAGACCAAATAAATCCCAATGTGATGCCACCGAAACATGTCTCCGGCTTATCACCTCGATTGTGCACCGTTCCAGATTCAACTCTCAACATTTTTCACTTCATCGTCAACAGCAATGCAAGAACTCACATGGACGCACTCTAATATGATGCGCAATCTTCACTTTTCCATTTTCACTCCAAACGCCCAAATTTAATTCAAACTGATGTCAAGAAAGATAGAAACATTTCAAGAAAAGGCAGAATATGAGATTATTCCCCACTTGATCACAAGCTACATGATTTCAAATTCCTTATCAAAAAGTTGATTTTCATTAAGTTTAGGCGGTATGAATGGCATCGGAAGGAAGTGAGAGACCATCATACGTGGCCATATGAATCCCAGAGATTGCTTTGGCGTGCTATTAGGCTGCAGTAACACTTCTTCAGTCAAAAGGGCCTTCATAATGCTTAACGGACTTTCATGTCACACACACTTTCAATATTGCAAACACTAGAGGGAAGGCCCAATATGTGGAAATTACTTCTCACTTCCAGGGGGTTTTGGGGACAGGTGATCAATAGCAAGCTAGGGAATTGCTTTGCTTCAGCAGTCGGTCCACTTTGACTGATAGGAGCCTTCAGCGTAGACTCGACCACCCGCCTTATTCATATTTAGAGTCCAGACCGACTGAGGACCACCCAATGTTTCTGTAAAAGAAACAGTCGGAAAGAAACTACGATCATCTAGCTGACCAATGGATATGTCTCGGCTGAACTTTACTGAGATGATAGGCTGATGTTATTTAGTATTTGATGAATTAATGCATTTGTGGACACCACTGTGCCTCTAAAAAGCCTGGCAACAAAAGTAACTTGGACGATTTACTGCAGTGTCACATTTGCTTACAAAAAGAGTGGGGAAAGGCAACAAAAAGTATTGAATTAAGCTAAATATAAACCCACGCAGAGCTGGTAACCAGACTGAGTATGTCTGTGTCAATACATGAAGGCAGGTTGATAATTGCATTGACTGGAAAAAAAAAGTTTATTTTTCGATGGAACACTGCTAAGTGGAATGGACAAACAAGCCATTACTGCAGCGAATACTGAAGCGTGCGGAAAGTTTGGTTTGAAGCAAGAAAATTGTTGTTGTTGAGGGAGTCGTCGATACTTGCAGCACTGTCATTACTGTTGTAATGGTGAGTGTGGGGCATTCAGCTAACCACCCATCTGTGGTTGGGGGAATCAGTAAAAAAAACCAGACAGCTTGATGGATGAGTCTTCTCCAAATGCTGACACTGCTTTTACAATTGGACACTGCAAAGGTCTCCTATTTACAAGCATTTAGTGGTTTCTTGTTGCTAAATGAAGTGAGTTAATGTCAACTGAAGATTGTCTTTTCGGTTGAACCTAGCACATGTAATTTTCTTCTGCTCAAAGGTTATAAAACCCTATTGAAGGATGTCTATGGCATGTAGCTAAACTTTGGCTTTTCATGACATCCCACACATTTTATACAACTCAACCTTGAAAGATTCCCATATTGAAGGAAACAAGAAGTCATATTATGGCAGTTTTACTTCAAGTGGGCACAAGCTCAGCACATGTAAGTAGTGGCAACCTTCCTGCAGTTTCTGAGCAGTGTGCTTGTGGACCTCGCTTAATCGTTTGCAGCAAATAACGTGAGGTCGGCCATGTCATTTAGGAGATGAATGTAAGATCCCACATCGATACCCTACACCCTGCACACACAATGTGTACGGGGTGAGCTGTTGACTCTGTCTGATGGTCATGCCAGGGGGGCTTCTCTTCCTGCCACCAAAATCAAACCTGACAGAAACCCTATACTCTTCCATGCCCAACCAATGGCTTCCTATGGCTTTCATGGTTTCAGATGCAGTGTGCGCTTGGATCTACGGCCAGCCTGGATTCCTGCACATCTGCTGAAGATCTTGCAGTGATTGGCGACCGACTGGCGAACATAACAAAACACAGAACTCAAATCTTTATAACACATGGCCTCTTTCCAAGCGCATAAATCAATGAGACGAAGGATGGCAATCATAATTGGGATACCTCCACTGCCCATTAAACAAGTTCAGCTTAAGCCTCCCGCATGCAATATCTACATTAACCTTCCATTGTTGCCAATACCTTCCAATCTTCAGTTCCCTTTTTTCTTATTAAAGACAACAAAAATCTATACTTCCAGATTAATCCAACCGGGAAGAGTCTGATCGACCGGACAACCCATCCAGATAAGCAAAATGTACGGCAGCCATAGGATCTATAGTATCGTCAGGTCTATTGATTTCCGACATCCATTTTGTCAGGATTTAAGAGCCTTTCATATTAATACTTTTGACAGAATGCCTACTTTTGCTCTGATGCCAAGGTCAGTATCAGATCCTTGATCAAACTGTCAGCCAAATTGATAGCACAACATTAATCAGCTCTGTTCAATTTTGAATTGATACTGAAGTATGACTCTAGACAAATCTGTTTTGTTCAGGTACTTCTTTCTTTTGCAAAATCAAGGTCATGCAGTACAGATTTATGATGTTTTGGTTCTTTTTCTGTTGCTTCCATAGCCGTGATCCATCAAACATGTCCGGTGTCTTACATTTGATGGCCTGTATGAGTAAATTATGACACATGTATTTCTCTGAAACGTACACATATAGTATCACATCAAACTTAAAGGAATTATCATGGACGATAATACAATATGAATATCCAGTGTTTTGTTTCTTTTTGATTGTACATGTGTGTGTTCACTGAAATTGCTCAAGCCTGGTTACTCCTTGCAGATTTAGGGCGCCAAACCTACCTTTTCCTCAGGCTAACTCTGTATTTCCAAGCAATGTGGTCCATCATCTTACCTTAGCGAATTGCTCATTTCTCATCATTTCTTGAAGAAGACCGTCCAGATCAAGTGTGTGGGCCTGGGCGTGGGACCACATGTGTCCGAACCACCAGAAATCGTCTTTCATCTCTGCTCATCATACACAAACTAGTTTAAGATCATGCAGGGGATATCCCAATATTACTCCATCTGCTGATTCTATACTCTGCCCTACCACCTAGGGAATTTCTATATGTTCAACTCCACACAGTCTGCAGTTATGCAAAGCTACTTCCCCCACATTGAGGGAACCACGAAGGAAACACTTCCGTTCACAGGAATCCATGACTAAGAAGTCAATAAGAAGATGCTGAATCCATATTAATGCAACAATTGCCAGGCAATTAAAGGCTAAAATCAATTGTCACGCAAGGGGATTACACTGTATTTGAGGATTTCGTGCCAAGCTACAGATGCTATGATTCTATTAATGACGCATGGAAAGGAATCCAGTTAGGAACATTGTGGTTAGTATGCAGGGGTAACTAAAATTAGTCGGCAATTTTCATTCCTTGGAAATCATTAAGGATTAATGATTAATTAGCAAACTGCTATTCAGTATCAGGTTTCAATTGCTAGTCCAGACACTATTTAAAAAACTAAATGTGATTCCAGATGATATGTAAAATGTCTGCTAGAGAACGTAAAAGATCCAACCAGTGGGATGGACAGAACCTTGGGATGGACTGAAGCCTTATCTCATCATGTCATTTGCTTGTAACCGTACACTGCATGTTATATAAACTTTCTAAACAGCAAATAATATGGCGTCTTTGTACAAACCACGTAAAATTAACACCTTCAATATTAATTTCTACGTAGTAAGCTTAACGCTAAAATAGACAGAAAAGAGAACATTGCCTGTACATATTTCAAACTACAAAAAAGAGCCACAAGGGTGCGTCAAGAAGTTTCTTAGTTTCATCACAACATAGACATTATTTAAACCACTGAATTGCATGTGAGTGTGCAAACAAGTATCTGTAAACATCTGCATCACAAGAGGTGCACAAGAGGTGCACAAGTGTAGCACAAGTGTTGCATAAGTGTTGCACGAGAGTTGCACAAGAGTTGTTGCATGTTAAGAATGGTAGCGAGCCATTTCCATGGTGATAATTATGTTACCTGAGCAAAGCGGAAGTTGTGTAGCATCTCGGACCTAAGCCAGGTGAGGTTGTTGTATTTGTGAGGCTGACTGTGTCGCCACATGTGAGGAAACCACCAGAAATAATCCTTCACTTCTGCAACGTAAAAACCACACTCTTAACTACTAACCACATCTAGTAACTTAAGCCGCTTATGAATGACTTGGTCATTTACAAAAAGACAACAGATATTAAAGTAACTACAACTGAATGTAAAACACAATCATCGTTATTTTGTCATTTCAAACTGATTGCCAGCCTTCCTCATCATTATGGACTGAAATATGAAAACTTATCATGTATGTAGCATCATAATCATGCCACTTCATCTTAACATGTACTGCAGTTCTTATACACAGATCCTACTAGGCTTAATTTTAAATCTCATGAGAGCCATCAGATAGTGGCTTTTCGTAGTGGCATATGATGCTCGACGTATCTACTACAATCAAGCCAATAGAGTCTACGGGAAACCTAAAAAGTTCTCTGTGAAAAGTTTCGAACAGCTTTTGGCATGTCTGATGAAACACACTGGAACTGCCTCATCTAGTTTGCCACAGGAGTGTACGCCATGATTAGTCACCAGATAATATGATCATCTGAATTTTATGTTCTCTCCAGCCCCCTGTCACATCAATTAAATTCTCCCTGAAAGCTAGAGGAAAACAACCTCTGACTGCACAGTAAGTAAAACTAAAAATCTGTTTCAAAAACTGAATACTGCATAACATGATCCACAGTTGATCAGTTGGTTTCCAATCCTCTCACATGAAATAATTGTTTTGAAAAAGCACTTTCGCTCTAATCTTAATTATTATACAGTAAAATTACTTTTTAATCATTATTCCATCTCAAGTAAACAGTGTGGTTTTGTTAAGAATATTAGCAGCCTGGAACACAGGAGAAAAAACCACATAAAAACTTGCTTCTTTTTTCTTTCCTTGCATGACAACTATTCATATTATCTGTGGCAGTCACAATGGCCCATGGAAAATAGGGACCTGCAATTGCATCAACATGGAATATTATCCTTAATAGAAGTGACCACTTGGGCTGGCCGCAACACAAGAAGAGTTGCTACAGCCAACGAGGCTTCTGGCCATCCACACTGACCACCAATTTGTCCACTCTAGGGGCAAGGAAAGAAGGGACTAAGGATGTATGATTTAACCAGCATCACGATCAGCCAGGACAAACAGTCATAAGTGGAAGGGGCTTGCCCGCCATTCAATAGCATTTGGCAAACAACTGTGGTCAGAATCGACAATGCCACTGATGAATAAAAAGGTCCACCATTATGGGCTCGTTTACAAGACTAGGCAATCCCACCCAATTGGAAATCCCTCCCACCATCAACTGTCAAACATTCGGCTGCAAGACCTTCAGATCCATCTCCTCCTATTTCAGTGTCCAAACTGCAATACAAGGCAAGCGGACGGCCCACCATTAGAAAGACAGTGTGGATTGTCAGACTACGCTAGCTATTCTTTCTGCATACCTAAAGATCCTTACCCCCTTCAGCCTGCAACCATTAGCTCATAGCATCTCCACAGTGATTAATCATTTTGTTTCTCCCAGGTGATCCTAATGTAACATATATTCTCTCTTTGATGTTTTGTAAAGAAAGTGTTGAGTATTTAGCAAACAATGTTGATATATAATGAATATATATTATTATCGTCTTTTTTAATTGAAAAAGAATCAGCAGTAGATAGATAGATAGATAGATAGACAGAGATAGATAGATAGATAAATAGATAGACAGATTGATGGATAGATTATGTCTAATAGTATATTAGTTGCTACGCCACTGGTACATGTAAACAACATATCAAAATCATGGTCAGACCAATGAACTGTCGGACCAATGAAAGGTCTGACCAATGAACTGTCTGGCTAATGGGCAGTCCCCGTTTTGGATTTGATTTGTTCTCAATTCACAGAATTTTAACACTGCTTACACTGGTAAATTTTGATGAACCTTGTTAAACATCCTAAAACCTAACTATTAAACTCATACAAAGCTTATCCTACCAGAATTACCAGTGATATCGTCTTCATTTAAAAAATGACACATGTAAATACTTGACTAAAGTGTATAAAACAAAGCAATGAAAGGACCAGTTAGCGGAATAGTCTGATTGGGTTAATGCAAGCACACTGAGAATGCAGAAATAAATATCCATATTCATTGTTAGTTACTTTGTGAGAAACTGCTATTTGGAACCATACCACAAGGTAATCAAGCCAACGCAGGGAATCAATTCAACATCAACTTAATTTTGCATACCATGGGAAATCTGCGTCCATGCTGTAACAACTAAGCATCTAAGGTAATTGGACAGCCCCGAGCCCACTTGTGTGTAAATTAATTGTAACTCAATTGTATTAACTGGTAATCAATCAGCAGATGTAGTAAATTGGGATAACAGGTGACAAGTGTATATTTACACAATATCAGACATAATGTAATGGATAAATCATTATTATTTACATGTGTACAATAATACAGAATATTTCACAATGTATCATGGGCATTACTTACTTATACATGTAATTACATAACATCATGGATTAGGCATTTCCATTACTCATGCCATCGTTACACAGGATATTGCATTACTGTAGGTCTTTTAGTCTATTCCATCTATTTAAGCAGTCAATAGCTCATCTAAGAGGTCATTAACCTACCGAGCAAAAGGTCATCCCCTAGATTCTCTTCGAGAGTGCCCTGATGGAAGTAGCGCCCTGAGAATCCCAAATTGAAGTGGAAGCCATCGATGACCTTTGACAATCTCTGCTGGGCATTCAATAGGGCCTGCAAAAGAAGAAGAACTATGTAGGCAAACAATATTGACAACTTGGAAGTCACTTCCATTGTAAATTGGCACAGTGTGATAAACTAAGAAAAATGGGATAAACAGTTCTATATTATTAATTGTGATAAACATCAAACTGCACAATATCAGTCGCATAAGTGTAAATCAAATAATTTAAATCAAAGCATTTAATGACAATATCACACAGTTTACAGCAATGCCATTTAAATTGGCTGTCTAGTTGTCTTCAGACACCCTGCTGTCACAAACATTCCCGTGATTCATTCATAAAACTCCATCTTCATAAACCTCACTTTCAAACATGAAACTCATAATAAGGAACCCTCCTAGTGACCACGGCAAAATTGTCCACTGGCAACTAAAATGACCTTTTGAAACCACAACCCTATACATCAATTCGTTTGGCTATTTGCATTTCATGAGCAAAAAAGAAACCATTTCCATTACAGCTAAAAGCAAACTTCCAATAAATCTCGAATGTAAAGGATTTCATCGCAACTGAAGCAATCGGCAGAAGGGTCCTCGAAACTGATCATATGAACACACACAAAGTGAAAGAGAATCATTAAATTGCAAAAAACGACAAATCAGATTGAGAGAGAAACAATTCTGAGAAGGTTTGTCAATCGCGGCCAGTAATCAGCAGAGCCGTTTTCCATGAATCTGATTTCCTGTTCCGCGCCATCCATGGACCGACGGCGGTGGCTCTGCAAGGCAACAAGAAAAATCGTCGTTTGCTTCAATGTCATTTGTTACAGTGGCCCACTGAAATGTGAGCAGCAGCCAATTCCAGCTGGCTTCATTAACACAAGTCCCCAGCAGGTCCTCCTTCCTTTTGATCGTGAAACACTATAGCCATCTCACAGAGCCTTGCATTAGGGCAAAACGAGAGAACAGAGCCCGGGGCCTTTCAGTTGCAACCCAATCCTAGTACCAATCATGGCATCTGTCCTTGTTACTAAAATTAACCGAACTCATTTGAATAAACTCCCTCATTTGCTTAATGTTATGAAGTTAATTTTGAGTACTGCTGGTTTGTATTAACAATTTTCCAATTGTGTCAAAACTCTAACATGTTGACTTTCCTTCAGAACCTTTTCCATTAATTAAAAACCCAGTACAATAAATTCAAAGGACCACAACGTCTGGAGTCTACCAAGCCAAGCAAGGTTGAATTGAAGCAAGAGGAGAGCTTTGTAACCAGTTGCACCTTGAATAATTAAACACGTAATTCCATAGAGACTGCGCTCCTCTAGACATAAGCCTCAAATGTTCTTCACTCCATTTTACTTACATTACTGTGAGATCTCTTCACTTTTTTTTCTCTCAAAAACTCTCTTCCATGTTTCAACAGTTTACACAGTTCAGCTCTATCGTATTCTAATAGAATACTTATCTGACATTTCCACCACGAAAATCTTACCCAATTTGCATTTCATCTGCATCCTCATTTGCATGAAACTAAACGACAACCCTGCCCAGATTTACTGCTACCTATTCCGTGCACATACCAGAACATGCCTAGAATACATGGTCTGTCTCCAGGCTAAAAAAATAAACACAAATCTAAATTGCCTGCTAAAAACTATCGATTGGCATCCACTACAGGGTATTTACTAAATTTTTGCAGTCCACATTTAATGCCAATTACCCAAATTGATCATATATCGATTCCACACACGAAAGCATTTGCTGTGGTTACAAAACTGAAAATCGCTCCAGGTGGACACTGTAGTATTGGAAGTTTGGATAATTGGAAGATAACCAAATTTAGAAAGCCTTTCACAATTAAATTGTCCGCAGGATAGGTGAAGTTCATTATTTTGGTTGCTAAAGTGTACCAATTGACAATATTACAAAGAAGAAGAAACTGAACTTGGGATGAACTATGAACTTGGGATGAACTATAATATTACCAAAGGTTTTAATCATATGGAATCGTATGGAATGCAATCATTCATTGGCAATGATAGACATGGCAAAGCTGCCCAGCCACTGCCCTCTAAGACCTATTACAAGAGTATCAGGAGCTGGCTGTTGCATGCAAGGTGGTCGATAATACAATCAATCTTTCATGACACACTTTGTGAAAGTCTTCATCTGTCTTTTGAGCAGAAGCAGCTACGCCATGTTTTGGATCATTTGATTTCTTTAAAGTCATCTTCTACATTTCTATCCAGGTTACGAGTCAAAAATCATCAAAAGACATTAAATTCACAAGGAAATAAGAGGAGTAGTTTACTGCTGCACGTATCAGTTCATAGCACAAAAAGGCACCAAATTTGTTTCTTACAACCATTCATGAAATCATGTGCATCTCAAGGTCGAAAGTTTAAACAAGTTCCAAGTTTTACACTTCTTTAAAATTTATATCAAGTTCTTACTTACAGACACACATGATCTATCTGTACAACTAGATCAAAGATTTAAGCTTAAAGCATCACGGGAACTTCGAAGCTAGAAGAAAAATAACGGTGCTTCCAAAGATCTTTTGTAGTCCATGAATAGAAACATCACGCTATATATATACCTAATGAACACTCCTAAAAGAGTGCACATGGACAACAAAACAAGGCCAAGTCTCTAAAAAGATCAATGTATTCTAATTATAAACGCACGCCAAGAATATTCCTGGAAGTAGTAAAATCTGTATGTGACAGACGCCAAGTTGACATGTAGCCAACATCTATAGTTGGTTGACTATCTGGTGGGCGAACTTCTAATGACAGATATATATATATATTTTCTTCTAAAAGAATCTATAGACATCAGTTGTTTGAGGCAGTGATCAGCTTCTCTGGTGGTCCTGGGACAACTATATACAATGTATTACATTTACCATTAGCACTAGGACTACTATACACAATTTGTACGAAACAATAGTGGTTGATGTAGTCTGACAGAGAGGCTAAAACAAGACAGCGCTTTTACCGATGCAACCAATAAAGACCATACAAATTGAGTTAATATGTGAAGTGAGATAAAAGGGTATTATCTCATCATTACGTCTGCCTCTGATAGCTGGTTATTATGTAATCTGACACAAAATCAGATCAATAGTACCAAAACCATTATTAAAAGCTCCAGATTTTGGAGAGAATACCTGATATACTGTCATTACTAGCGCATTCCTTATCTATGATATTGTGTATTCATTTCAAAATGAAAAGAAATGGAAAAGAAAGAGCGGAAAGAAAGATCAGGGGAATCTTAAACACGACTAAATCCCATTTCTTTTTCTGGTCCATCAATTGCCACTGGCGACTTTGGAACTTCCGCTCCACTGTAGCCATGGAAACAAAGATCAAGGCAGGTCAGAACCAATCATGGAAGACTGCGATGCATCATCCTGTCATGTTCCTCCTCCTAATTAAATGACCTGCTGACTTGACTTTTATTCCAAGGTCATGTGTACCCTGCTTCTTTTCTGCTCCTTTTCTCACTTTCTGCTTCCTCTACACTTTCGTTTTGTCAGTGTAACTTCTTAACAATTGTAGCCACTGTTAAATACCCAACAAACAGAGCCTGTTTCTCAGCCAATTCCAAGAGCACTGATCAGCAGCTCTATAAGCCAAATGCTCATGAAACCTCCGAGACGATTTTTTGCACTTTTTTTATGGAAAGCTACAAATGAAACAAATGTGTAGCCGTGAAATAGTCTTCAGAACACATCACCTCACAATGAAGGCAACCTCATATACCTAACTGCATTCTCATCAATGTAATACCACCCAACTCATCTAAGCCGGTTCGAATCAGCTACCTCATCTTCAGCTGGCTAACACTTTAACCAGTAGACCATAGCTTCAAAGAGATAAATTACATTAGACACCACACTCTGTAAATTGCAACAGAAGACACATTCAGCACCTGCTAAATTATCTTGGTCCAACTTCCTGACCATTCAACTGGACACACTTGATAAAAATATATGAAGCAGTTCAAAGTTTCGGGCTTCCTTGTATTGCGCAATTCCAGCAGAGAGAACACAGAGGGCATTGCACTGAGAGACTGGCAAGTTGGTCTGACAAAAACACCTGCGACAATGCTCTTGTTCACATCCATTCATCAAAGTTTTTCAGCCACAAACTCTTGGAAAAGGCTTTGTATTTTCAATATTAAATTTGACGGATTGTCAAAAACAGGCAACCACCAATCATGGATACGGACCGTGCCTTGGCAGCTCAACACCAGCTTTTCTAGGAAGGTGGCAAAAAGAATGAAATGGAACTTCAAAATGGATGATTCATCAAAGAAATTCATTGATACATTTTTCACCAGTATTCTTTCATCAATCATCATCAACAACAACATGTCTGCAGAGATAGGAAAAGCTGCTAAAACCTGATAAAGTTAATTGTATGATCCAGAACAAAAGTATCAATATTCTGGCAATACTTCCCATCCTAAGACATTATAAATTTACAACTCTTGCAATATATAGAAAGACTAAGATAGTATTTTTTAGCTCTTCGACTTTGGTTGCAATTAATGTTCCCCTCAAGACTCGAGTTTCTTTGAAACCCCAACTCATCCGAAAGTGCAAGTATCAAAATGTTAACTTAATCAGAGGGTCCGAAATGAAGTGTCAAACGGATCGCTCAAGTGCAAATTGTATACCTCAAAGAGCACACGAAACGATCAATGGGCAAAAAAAGTTTCACTCAAGTAGAATTAAAGAAACAAAAAGTAGACATACATTGCAGAGCAGAAAAGCACATTCAGTGAGCTCTGTCTATTGACTCAGAGCTGTCTACTCAAGATTTAAAGTTTGTTCAGCCTGCCAGCCATGTTTAATCTTATCATTCTCCAAGCCAACAAACTCAAATTTGGAGAGTAAGCAAGACATTTGCGTGCTCTTGAAAATCCTTAAAAATCTCTCAGGATGCAGAAGATTGAGTTGACTATGGGCAAGTTCAAATTGTTTGAGGATTGCCTAAGTACTTTATCTTTCAGACCAGAAAGTTGACAAGTGCTAATGGGCATGAATAAGGACTGAACCAGGCAACGCTCCAAGACTATAAATATTCATTCCAATGCTCCGCTCTATGATGAAACTGATTATTGGATCATTGGCTTTTTAGATGAATTGATGAAATGGTAAACAAAGGCATAAAAAATACATAAGATAGGATGAAAATACTGCTCAAAAAGGTCACCTATAGAGCTATATTTCATCAAATAGAATACAGCAACGGGGAAATGTGTACAATGCACATTCTGTCATGAAATGTAGATTTATTTTTCGAAGTTTTCTAAATCACACTTTAACATCCCAAACAAAAAGTCGCCAAAATGACTACATGAAGTCATCTACGGCACTCTAAGGTATGACTACGTGTTGGTAGTTAGGCACGTATATATACTCTCAAGTCAATGTGACTATACTGACTAACATTTATTAAGTGTGAGATTGAGAACGGAGAATTGTGTAAAAGTAAATATATAATGTACTGGTTATTAGCAATTGCAACCATCCATTTCTACAAACGGCCATTTTGGTCAAAAAGGGCATGGGAATATATACAAGGGTTTTAATGATATATAGGCGCCGAGTAGCCATGGCATGCATAGAAGTGGTAGGAAAGGTTGGTCTTCCCACAATCGATCGTACAATGTGGCCAGGCTGGGTGTATGGCATACGACCTGGCCACTGGAGTATGGCATTAGATGGTGCAAATGGCATCCTACTAAAATAGCAACTGACTGTCACTAAGCACAGTTCTGTGGAGCATACCAAAATGCACACATGCAAGTGTCCAAAATGGGATACAATTAATAAATGCATTAACAAAATGAGCAAGTAACACCTGCATCGAAAAGTGACTACATCAACTTGCATGGGCAACATTTGCCAACATCACCATAATGATAATATTTCACTTGCATGCCATCAATATCACACAGCTCTAGGCTTTTAGTATCTATCAATAGCACGGACTAGCGAGCATATGCCACAATAAATAATTACCATTCTTTACATTATTATTCTAACCATCTACCTTCGTTTCTACCATAGGTTGTAGAAACTTTTTGTTTCGCTCGGGTGATTTTATTCTCAATTTCACTCACAAAATCTAGATGAAACATTTGCATATTTTTGGGCCCGACTGTTTCTATCAGTGTTCCAATGCCTCAATGTCTCAATGATACTGGGTTTGAAACTAAGTGTGCTCCTGGGTTTTAAACTTAGTCAGCTTCTATTACCAGAAGCCAGAGGTAGACATGATGATGAGATGTTATGGCCAAGAGCCCAGACCATGTTGCTGCAACTTGCACATTTACCCCTTACTTGCCTCAACATGACACCGAGTAAAATGCACCTCTCACGCGATCGATATCCAGCTGGGATGTAGCTCATGAAGGATGCCTTAACCATTAGGCCACCCAGCTGCTATAAGACACCCAAATATTGTCCAAATGATGACTTACATACAATCTCTCAAAAGCCTGCATCACCAATGATCTGCATGCATCAGTATCGGATCAGTATCTTCAGTGACCATCAGCTACCTGTATTACCTTTGTCCACTCCACCTGTACCACTCACTGGCTATAACTGAAGCTGACCACCATTCCATCACTGTCCATCAAGGGATCAGACCACCCAAACTAGCCTCCACCCACCACATAGGTTGATTAAAGAGCAGTATTTTGCAGACACCCTACAAATTACAGACATTGTGCTCCTGATGCAGGTCCTGCTGCCTTTGTAGCAAGGTGGGGTCCTCCATCACACGACCCCCGCATCCTGCTGCTGCGGATGCAAGCACCTCTGATATCTAACCTTTCCCATCCTGATGCAACTAATCAAATGGAGAGAGACAGAAAAATGTCACGGCAATCAAAAGAGGACATATTGCCTTTGAATGCAGTGCTTCCGGCAACATACGCTGCAGTGTTATTGTAACACCGATCCTTCAGTGTTATTGTAACACCGATCTAAAGCTCAACTTCAATGCATCCCAAACAGACATTCGTGCAACCCGATTGTATGACAAATTGTCCTAGTTTTTCGTCTCTTCTCAAAGTAAAGCACGTAAGAAAACATCCCATTTCATAATTCGAAGTCATTCTAAAGATTCTTTTGTATTTGTTGTACGTAGTTTGCCAGTATAAAGACTTTGAACATTTATCAATTAACCATTTAAGTCAATGTATTGAAGGGCCCCTATAATAAATTTCCAATCCAGCCAACAAATTCGTGAGTGATGGGAACACAGGAAGAGCAATGCAGAGATTAGAGGCTCATTAATCAATACAACAAACTGATGAGTCAGGGGCTGATAAGCTTTGATTAGCTGCTGTTTCAAAGGCCTGCCTCTGTACCATTCAATAGGCCATACTGAAACCATGAGTCCAGGTGAAAATACTACCTGACAGGTGTTCTTAAAAAATCTTAGTAATCCATTGAATAATTTTCAAATGGAAAGGTCATGTAACAATGCACCCGAGCGAAAGTGTATTTCCATCCATAAGTCAAATGCAATATTTGTAAAATGTTGCTGACGGGTATATATAACGCTTTGGGTGCAGACCAAATATATTGAAGTAAACGAAATTGTTATTTGACCTTCAAAGCATTGGCACCCAAGAAAAGCAAGCTGCAACATCATTGATCAGAGGGACTGGATGTCAATGAAAGCAATATTCGTGTATGTTTGGGCTTTCAACAAGAGCAGATGGAGACTCAATGCCTAAACACCTAGAATACAGAAACATATTGACTGATCACGAAGAAAAGTAGAAGCACAAAAAGAGAAAAAGGCAAAGAGAAGGCTAAAAAGGGGCGTGAAGGCAAAGCAAAGGAGTCAAGGCTTTTCAGTCAGCTTTGATGTCTCTCTCGGTAAGTCTACACGATTCAGCAATATAAGGGAGAGGCATCAATGGACCTTTTGTGGAACCTACATCCAGAGGTGATGCTGAACAATAGGGATGAGGCAGCCACTGAGGTAGCTGCACACTTCCATTTCAAAAATCCGGTTAGCTCCAATCCCATCACGTCAAACGACGCGTGATTGCCAATTAACGCTTGCCTTTCCAGTTCTGCAGTTTCAGGAGACGCATTTTAAATTCTTGTAATGCGCCAAATCATTGAAATGGCATGGTAAATAAGAAGATCGAGGGAGAGGGATTGCATTTTGGAATCAGCTGGGATTTCGGAGAGAAACCCTATCACAAACTCTGGCTTGCCTCTTGAATTTTCTTCTTCATGCAGCTTTCTTCAAGGTTTCTTCATTTCATTGCCTTTCAAGCTCACCAACCCATTCCAGAGTCTTGGCCAAAGACGAATGGAGCACGTCACTCACTGCAGAGCCTTTCTGGAATTGCTTCATCTATAACCCAACAGGAAGTCGCGACATTTTCGCGGAATCAAATGGTCATGTCGCAAAGCGAATCGTAAGGAATGAAATATGGCCAGATATGGCCAGAAATGAATCGAGGCAAAATGTTAAATCACACTACAACAAAGGCTGTTTTCCGGGCAATGCCATACAGGCATAAAACACAAGAACAATCCCTACTAGCTGCTGCAGCCATACATCGGTGTTCGCTCAGACCTACAGCAAGACAATCACATCACTTGTATGAAACACAGGGCAACGCAGCATGAAAAACAATTAAGAGATTCAATTTTGGGCTCGGCAGGATTTATAACCGGTGTCTCTGCTAGCAATGCCAGGTTAATTTTGCTCGCACATCTCTGGAATTGGTTTCCACTCTTGGCGTTCAGCCAGCAGATAAAAGGTTGTCTGCATTGCAGCCAGGACGGAGGCTGGTAATCTAATCAATTATCACATCTATAGGGGGTTTGTGAGTAGCATGCAGAATGTATAAACAATACAACAATGGGAGTTTCAGGATCCAGCTTCTCCTGATATTACCAAAGAATCTTAGGCAATATCAGGAGAGGCTAGAAACTATCTTTTTTAGTAAAGATTGTATCTATTCCAATGGTCTTCATGAAGATTCAATAGTGCTATTTCTGCAAAATCAAAATATACCACCATCAAACCACGAATTCCATAATATCATAATTTATAAGAATATCTCAAGACTCCCCACGATTCCAAAGAGGTGGGACAAAAACCTCAGATGAATTATATCTCAGACACACACCATTAAAAAATTATCCTTGCAGTTATCTCAAATAATGTGAACTAGAAAAATGAAACTGCTGAACAGTTTCGAGGCTTCACGTGCATCCTGATGGCAGAAAGTATAATTTGTTAAGGAGAAATTAAGTCAAAGAACTAAGGACTATTTTCCCCTTGACTAAATATCATTTCATGTCATTTTAACAGCATCAATCAGTATAAGACAAAATGGTATACACATATAATTCATGGTTGAATGATGCTTTAACCATAAATTTCACAATGTCATGCTATACACAAATGAAAGGACTTGGAATGTGCTTTCCAAAAATGTTTTCCCCATTAAAAAAGGTTGATTAGGACCTAACATTTTGCAAGAATTTTCCATTATGGGTTAAGCCTCACATAGGTTAAAGTCAAAATGCAAGCATTTTTTCTTGGGGAAAAAAAAATTATAAGAGGACATCTTTTTAACCGATCGGTCTACAGTGTCGCTCTACGTGTCATTTGAAAGAGGGAGAAATGAGCTTTCCAAATATCTCTTTGTTTGTGCTGTAGCTTAATTAGGACCGGAGTAAGAGCCGATTGAAGTTCGGATACTAGTTTCGGTCAGAAAGATAAAAAGACCAAAGTAGTTGAAAGTTGATTAGGGGGTTTTGGGTACATGTTTGGGGTAGTTTACTATAGCATGTCATAAGCTAAAACCAATATTTCATGGTGAAATACCACATGTCACCCATTTTTGGGGAATCTATAAAACTTAAAATTCCATATTTCAAAAACCGATGTGAAAATTGCCAAAATACTCCTTTCAGACCTGGATATACCTATTATGCAACTTTTAGCGCCAAAACTGTAGCTTTATGTCTCCTGGTTTTCTCAAAACCGTCCCGACAAATTTAGCACCAAAGTTGAGAATCGGTTGACCTAAAACTTGACCTACATTTAAAAAAGTGGGTCAGACGCCTTTAGAACTAATGTATAACCTAAGATATGAAAGCATTTGACCAAAGCATCATCATTACTTGAGATATTTGAATTTGAAATTTTGCAAATGTCAAATTCAAGCAGCTCTGTGACCTTGAAAAATAGGTCAAGGTCACTAAAACTGGGTCAATGTAACAAGGTCATAGAAGGGAATAATAACTATATCAAAAACAAGAGTCTTCACCTATGGTAATAGGTGAAGCCTTATTAACAATAAAATACATATAACAGAATCAAGAATACTTACTTTCACATCATCAGGCTGCATTCGAATGCCTTTCTTTCCCACGAAGATGTCATCAATATCAATTAGGATATATCGTTCTAGTGGTATACTGAATTTCCCATGTGATAAATAGGACAGTGCATCAAGAAACAAAGGTCTATGAAGCCAAAATTTGAAATTGTTCCCAAAGATGACTCGGTCGATGCCATCAAACAGACCTTGGTCTTGGATGGCCGTAATGTGTCGAGTCTCTGAGATACTGCTTGACTCCATGAGGTAACCAGAAGACAAAGTTTTTGCGAAAGCAAGAGGTTTATAAGTGGTGTGATTTGGCACAAATACTGACCAGTCGTCCCCTGGTAATTCACTCGTTACCTGAAATGAACAAAATGACTAGTTGTAAGTAATTCACAGGACTGAAGACTAGTGTTTGTCCACTATTTTACACACTCTCATGAAAGATACATTACAATGATAATGGTCCATAATTCTTATTTATTAGAGACATATAAAAAAATGCATTGTCCACTTACCCGCTCACCAGGCCTGACAATCCGTAATATTTCTGAGGTAGGATTCAAGTCATAATCTTTCAGGGCAAGATTTGTGTGTAGGCACAGAGGGAATCCCTTGATGGGAGCATTCACCATAGGTCTATCAGTCACAAAGGTAAATGCTATAATACCAACATTGTACTCCCTACAATACTTATCGAGCAATTGTCTGTTCCATTTGTCTAGATTTACATATGACATGAAGTTTTCAAATATAATAACACCATATTTCCCTTTGTCCATGTGCGTAAGGTAAGGCATGCCTTTTCCTGCTAGTTCTACTTTATATCGGATGCGATTTGCTTCCAACACAGCAATGAGTTCCTGACCATGCCTTGAATACTGAGTCTCAACCATAACCAGCGCTTTGTTGTGGATGCGCAGACTGGCTTTGGATGAATGGTCCCGAGGCGGATTAGGGTACTGTGTGCTTGTACTGGCGTCAAAGTGGCATTGGACTGTGGGCTCAGGGGGGTTCCTAGAAATCCGACTGCCAGGCACATCAGATACATAATACGCAAGGTAGATGAGGGATGCCACCGACAGACACAGTAAGACGACAAGCCCTTTGGTGATGGTTGGCTTCTTGACCGACCCCAGGAAGGTGATCAGTCTATCCACCAGCACCGGCACCATGTTTGAGTCAAGTTCAGTTCAGCCCAGACACGGCTCCACCATTTCCATGATGGTTATTTATCCATTAAAGAAGACTTCCATTCATCTCATGTGCTCCTGGCTTTAAGGAGATGATGGATGAGAACTGCAGGTGGCCACCGTTCACCTGCCAGGCGGCATCTTGGAAGATGTTACTGCATCAATCTACCACGAGAGGAATGACTGATGTGCTGGAGGTAGGCTGCTGAGTCCGTTGCCATGTCTACAAGTCGACAATTCTTGTGGGACTGCGATTTATCTCTGCTTCTTCGGGCAATAGGTGCAGTGCAGAGCTGTAGTCAATCTTTACAGCGATCTCTGGGCATCCACGACAGACGTAATGTTGGCGATGAACATATCCAGACGCAGTGACTCTCCTCACTCTTCTCTCTCAAGCTGCTGCAGAGCAATCTCTATGAGCCGAAACACGTTGCAGTCTACTCAGGCATGCCTACTGAGGCTGCAGCTCCTTCTTAGCAACCAAATGATGTACTTTGATGGGGCCTCTGGGGACTCTTAAGTGAGACGTCGACTAGAACCTTCGTGTCTGTAACAGAACAAAAAGAATCTAGGTTACTTCAAACATGGCGGGTTTATCTACAATGTTTTATAACAGTAAACCACATGTGAAGCTTCCAAACTAAAAAACTAAAACATTGATTAATCTACATGCTCCGGTGCAAGCTACAACTTCAGCATTATTACTTGCAGCTTAGATGGAATGAATTAGCGAAGTTATTTTTCGCTGTTCGCCCATGACAATGGATTTCAACTTCAATCAACTTAGCAGCTTTTTAGTACCTTCTTTAATCTGAGTTTGCATAAAAACAAAACAAAGCAATCTCTACAATTGCTGGAAGAAAATTCAAGGAATACCCATATTTGCATGAACAGATGCCTGCCTGCAGCATACGCTGTGTGGAGAACAGAACTTAATGAATGTTACATGTAGATGATGAACCAAAAGTGATGTAATGGAGGTTGACAGGATATTACTCAAACGATAATGCAAAGGGGTGGAGAAGTCAAGCAAGCCTTCTGCATCTCTTTTTCAGCTTGCTATAGCTGCCATACAGCTGCAACACTAAGGCCTGTGTGCTGCTTTCAATACCAGCACGTTCTCCAAGTATTTTTGGTGGCTCTCATATGTTGGCAGGCAGTAGCCAGCAAATGCTGCAGGGCTACATCAATGGGATGACACAGCAGCAGCAGCAGCAGCAGCAGAAGCAGCAGAAGCAGCAGAAGCAGCAGCAGCAGAAGCAGCAGCAGCAGGGCATCACCCAAGGAACATATTACACCTATATCACATCCAGTGCTTTCGTTCACCTTTGGCAAATGCAACAGTTGCAAGACCTGAGCAGCCTGTGTGACAATATCCACGGCCAACCAGCAACATTCAGGGGTCTTCATCTAGCCATCTGGGACCAATATGAACTGAGTACACAGCAGAAGAGCATTGTCGTTGTCAGCAGACTGTTATTGCCATATGCAATGGACAACTATCTAGTCATTCAGTTATGACAGCCACGACATGCATTGATTGCTAAAAAGGCATCAGAATGAGCAACCAATAATTTTTTGTCTCTATCAAAACTACACTTAAGTTGTTACCAAGTTACATTAATTATCATGGCACATTATCATGGCAAAAGAACTAGAAACAAAAACACAGAAGCGATAAAACAAGAGAAAATTTGGAATATCACCTGGGTGGGCTGATACGTTATTTTTTTTATCAACAAGACTATGGCGACATGCTTCTGAATTTGTATTATAACATTCAGCTGGTGTGCGCTGAATAAACATTATTATCATTACAATCCAATACGAATCAACCAGTAAAACCATTAATTCTGAGATAGAAACGACATAAACTGCACACAAGATGATCTGTGCAAGGTGCTGATATAGTGGCACATCAGATCAATATCAATATGAGGACAGAGAAGCTGGGAGAAGCACAAGCATCTCACAAGAAATATCTGCAAATGTCTCAATGCTATTTATATTTTCCTGCACAATACATCAAGTCACAGAGGACAAAAGCAGACGTCAGTGAGCCAATGCATCTAGACTGTACAAAAGCTGCCCAAAGCAATATGCATAACATTGCATACTGGCATAATGCATTCTGCTGCTCTATATGGAGTGCATGCACAGTGCAGTAGTACTGCGAAGTTTCTTTTAATATACTGATATTCTGTCCAGAATGTAGACAGTTGTTAGGTCAACTGCACCAGCAGAATGATCTATCATTCTGCTCTTTTTACTGCTTCTCTCATTGCAAATTGAGAAATTTATGTGGTCCATGAAAACCATCTGTTGGAAGAAAAAAGGGACTAAAATCTTATTTTATGCCGAATCATTTTAACAGAAGGCACTGGCATCCCACACAACTTATCACATGCTTAAAACCAGTAAGGTCTTCGCTCTTCATTGTATCATCTCAATTAGACAAAACATACAGGCCTATTAGTTCCAGTGATGCTTTTCCTCACCTTGTCTTAATCAAATTGATATTTTTCTAACTAAAATACATCTTAGTCACACAAGAATGTTACTGAATACCATATCACCATGCAGCACAGAACTCAAATTACTAATAGGTTCAACTCATAATTTGTTGTAAGCAGCACATATTTAGTTCATAACGGTTATACTTCCACTGCTTCATATGAATCTAGTTTTGAACTATGCAGACTATGTAATAAGAAAAAGAAACGAGTTTTAATTAAACGGGCTTATCATTATCCTGACGTCTCATTCATCAGACTTAGCATGACTTGTCTCCTTTTTTTCCTTCTACACACATGATTAAGTATATTACGCTATGATTATGCCTGTTGGCATGTTTGCACCACAAATATGACAGGTTCGTGATAATATAAGTTTAATATATATCATTCCAAATCTTGTATTGCGTTAGTTGGTATCAGGTATTACGGCAGTTTTCATAGACTTGTAACAGCTAATGGAAGTCCAGGATTCACTTGATGTCATCCGGAGTTGTTTTTTTTTCAATTTTATAAAACTTGTTGTAAGAGTAAACTGAGGCTTAGAATATATTTGAAACTGAGGCTTTGATTAATACGACTGAGAGCCAAGATACATTTTGCAGTTAAAATAACCAATTACACTGCACTAATATAACAACCTGGATGATAGATTGTACGCCCATTGCTAAGTTGGAGCGGAAATTGACTTATCTTGGCTGTCAACAATGTTGGCAAAATGGCAGAGTAGTATTTCAAGAAAGTTGACAGAACGTTTTTGGAATCTTATCCACTACACTTAACACACTGACAGACACATACATTCTGGTTTCGTGTGAAACGCATTACCCGCATTACCAATTTACAAATTCAAAATTGCAACCAACAACAGCCAGAGCTTACTGAGTAGCGCACTGCCATGCTGAGTGATGAATTAGAATATCACAATATCTGCAGTGCCCTCATATCTGAGCAGGCCATCCAATAAAACACACGGCAATAGATATGCCATTAATCTGAGGAACTATTGAGGCTGGCATGTGCCATGGTACTTGTCTGTACCAGAGACCACCCTTCCAGCAAACAGTCAACTTCAATTTCAACATGTACCTTTTTGCAGAGGGGTAAAACAGGGTGCATGTTGGTTGAGAACATTAGAGTCGTTCATCAACGTCCAACCAGCAGCCGTGGTTACCAACTCTACTACATTTTTAAGCTTCAACACAGTACTTGGAAGCAACTCTATACAATGCATTACAGTCAATTCCATAGAATTGGAAACTAAACTCCAGAGCAGAGAGAGCTGCTCCAGAGGACGTCATGTGAATGCAGGACTCCCATTGTTAAAAGCAGTCCCTCAGTCAATGGGAGTCCTGGATTCACATGATGTCCTCTGGAGTTAGTTTCCAAGTCCATGAAATTGGCTGTAATAATACCAAGCGTACCAAAGAATGTTTTAAAGGACCAAAACCAAAGTTAACCTAATTAAACCTATACATCTGTACTTGGCAAGTACATATGCAATTTCACCATTACTGGTTATTTCACTTATATATTTGTAAAGCCATTAGGCTTATCAAGGGCATTGCAACGAATCTTTCACATCAACCCATAGAAATGTCAACTTATTTGTACCAATTTTTAAGTACAAAACAAAATTCCAGCAAGTAGATCATATTGCTTGCCTAATGCTTAGATCACGAGCCGCGACCAGAGAAACCCAATCGCTTCAACAAAAAAAAAAAAAAAAAAAAAAGGGCAGATACAACTGTAAGCCCATTTTTTGGGGACATCATTGTGTTTTTCACAGCCCTGTCTCAGCAGCTAATGGCATGTTAGGCAGGGGTGATGATCTCCTGTTCACATCACTAGATTAGCAGCAGCAGCAGCAGCAGCAGCAGCAGAAACTGCAGCAGCAGCAAACTCATCAGTGCTCATGGGGTCAGTTATGATGCGCCCTAGAGCCTGAAAAATAACCTAAGGCATTTTGTAAAATGAAAGCATCCCTCAATGTTGTTACATACAGCAGGATCTCTAACATTTCAAATCTGCAAATTTAAGATGAGCATTGTATGCGAAGTATCTGAAAGACATCAGATCGAACATTTATGCATACGAGATATCTGCAAGCCTTCAGCTCAGTTTCTACAAAGCCTGAAACTACAAAATGGCCTGAGGAATTTGTGTAGGAAAAACATCCCTTAAATATTGTCAAGTAGAATAGGTAATATCATATTTTACCAGCTGTATTACAATGTACATCACACAAAGCAATATTACTAAGATTTTCAATTGAGCAGTATATCAGAGCTTGAAATCCAAACCATGCTGCAGACAGATTTACAATCTCACACAGCAACATAGCTGGCTGGCTTACAAAACTAGCTAATGCTGATTACTTTGCAAAACCAGCTAATGCTAAAAACACCCGACATATCTGTCAAAACAGGTTTCTGATTTGAAAAGCAGGTGTAGCATCTGTTCAACAGGTAAAGAGTGGCTTATCAGGAGTTGTAAAATATGAAATTCAGGTGGCAAGAACGCTTATGCATCGATAAGAAATCCATGGTTGTAGTGCAAAGTATGTTGATATGTGGGCACAACACACATCCACTAAAAGGACAATTTCATGAAAATTATAAGTTAATAAGAACAGATACCGTGGCTCATTATATAACAATAGCTGGAAACCTGAAATTCTTTCACGAACTGTAATTTATCTCCCACACACGAACTGTGATTATATCAAGTATCACGAACATCAAAATGTTCTTCATCGTAACTACAGGACCGCAAAATAATATCCATATTGCAAAAAGGACCTGGGACGCGCCTTGTCATTTTGGGAATAACTGGAATTGACAAGAACAAGGCACCGCAAGAAGCCATCTTCACTCATGCCAAAGGTCACAAGGTCACAGTCAAAGGGATCAAATAAACCAACACGAAGAATGGCTAAAAAAATGACATTCTTCTGCAAAATAAAGATGGTCGATGCCTTTAATTGACTAAAGCACACCTTTACTGTTCTCCACCTAATCCTGTGTTTACACTAATCAGCATAGCAAGGAGCTGATAAAACAAATGTCATCAGCTGATAGTTCGTCCCATAACATTTGCATGACGCTGTGTAAACATAGTAGGAGCTGAGCAGAAAATAAATCCGCTAACTCCTCATAAATACAGTCTGTCAACATGTCTTTAACTGGGTGAACCAGCTTACAAACAGAAAGTGACATATGTTTATGATGCAGACATTTGCATCCAATGATTCAATTAGGTAAATCAACAGTTGTCGCTTCTGGCAAGTGAGACGTATATTTGCAGAGCTATCAGACATTGGCACATTGACAAAAAAGGAAATCACACACCACATAACAGATGGATCCACTCCCTTTACGTATTTGGTGTGTACACGAAAGGGAATAGTGTTTCTAATCCCTATAATTACTGCATTATGTTGTATTATACATACGTAGTTGGGTTTTCTGTTGTGCATTGTAGTAATATTACAAGCCACGTCTGAATGGCTCATATGTTCAGTAGAACTTCAAGGCAGGAATTATAACAGATGAATTCGTGTTAACACGCAATTGCATGGTGAGCCACATAAGACCATACAAGGAGCTCGTTTATTCAACATATCGATTCTTGGTTGCAACACTCAATGTGCCTTATTAAATATGTATAACTTAGTGTGAATTGACACATGTCACGAGTGTCCAGGTGCATCTAAACATTTCTCCTTAGATAGAGGAGGCTAAGGTGTTACAAACACATGCTGGATTCATCACTCTCCCTTGTGTTTGTCACACATCCCTGACTTTCAAATGTGGTGCAAACAAGCAGAAGTCTATTGGTCTGTTAGTGAATAGTCTCTATGCAGTCCAGGAGTGAAAAGAAAGTCACAATGTATGATCAATATAGTGACTCACAAACAATCTGTGTGTCTGTTGTTTGTCACATCTCGTTGAGGTGATGCTTAAAATGATAGGTACTGCAATGAGATACCTGTTTTACATTTAATTAATGTTGTGACATATAAATGAGAGTTTGAGAGTTTATTGACAACATTACATCGAAAGAGATGGTCACATACAGGTTGGCCATATACATTTTTTCCAAAGACAGTGTCACTGTTGAAAGTATCATCACCTAAATTAATTACATAGATATTAGAAAAGCATTGTTGGATGTCTCATTGCCTATTATCATATTTATGTCTCCTTTGCTTAGATAACATCCAAGAGTGATATGACAAGTTGACAACTAAATAAAGGATGAGGGCAACAGCCGTAAAAGATAACAATAACTTTGAAATGAGTATCAGCAAAATAACCCATCAAATAACATCAGAAGGAAAATGACAGATTTGGACATCGTAAAATTTAATAGGCTTACGCTACTCTCTTTGAAACATTATTTTATGCTTAAAGTAAAAAGTTAAAAGAGTACCTCTGAAGTTGCATATTAAGTTCGGATGAAAAGAAGTGCATCTTGCACAGCACATGCAATAAACGCATTGATTCGACCACCCAACCAAAAAATCTACTTTGAGATACAACCAGTAACAAAGTATTTGCATGAAATCAGAAAATCAATCAACTTTCAAGTTCATGTCGAACTGTCGTACATTTCATTTATTAGTCTGAAAGGAGTAGAGCATTATTGATACTTCATGCAGCATGCAATAGCAATTGATTTACATTTGATTGAGCTTTACAACTAAAGTGTTACATCGATGCGCACTAACTGAAATAAGCTTGCTAACTGCAACTTGTTACACATGTTACTATTTTAAGTATATAAGTCAGTACAGGTCCACCTATATAAATATACATCACAAGAAAACTCGGAATGAAGACCATCAAATCAAGATCCTAACTCTATTACTGCTAATGTAATTCACTAAAAAAAAAAGGACAACCTCAGCACTGACATGCCTACTAAAAACTGTCGACATATTGACGGTCTAGCATAACTAATCCCCTCATAGCCATTTCCACTGTCAAGTTGGTCAGCTTTATAAAAGAAGTGAGTCTGTCAGAAGAAAATATTGTCCTTCATCGGTCAAAACGTGTCAATCCGCATGACAATGACTAAAGATCTGTCAGTCACAGTGGTTATATATAGGGAGTCAGTCATTCAAGACAGTCAACTTGAACTAGCTAAGAGTTAATAAAAAAGATTTTCAGATCGATCAACAAAACAAAGGGGAGTCAGATTCTATTGTTCTACAGTATTATTGCCTTTTGCCAAACATGAGAGTGTGAAACCTTTCAGTATTACACTTCTCATTTTTGCCAAAGAGCTCTCAGTATGCCTAAGGCTCATCAATTCTTGTAGATTTTCCACAATTCCAGTCAAGCGAGTGGGATCCCCATGGCCCTATGGCTAGAAACCTTCAAAGGAGATTTCATCAGGACATCCTCATATTGATCAATGCAGATATTGACAGGTGATGACACATTTACACTGAAAAAAGACCCTGCAGGAAGACCCCATTGCAAAATACGCTTTGTCACTAACTTTGACTTCATATCACACACACCAGGAGAGACTCATAATCAATATTTTGTCATTTTGTCAGTAGGGAATATGAGTATGGACTGCTTATATCCATATATTATAATTTAAATATATTTCCCATCTGGTACGCTCTCCGATTCCCGAATAATGTTATCTGATAATTTGGGTTTACTTCAACCGATTTTACAGGTTCCCCTGATTTCCAGTGACTGGGACCCAGATTTGCTGAAATAACGGACAGGTGTAACCGAATGCATATTTCAATGTTGGCAAATACAAGTAAGTTGAAAAAAATTCAACTATAGTTACGCTATACTCTCTGGCATTTGGCATTTATCTTTGAAAGCTATTTAATAGCTATGAATAAATAATCCTGACATTTTAAATTCAAAACATGTGAAGATTACAAATAATGTTAACGCTATTGGAATATAAAACGTTGCATTACCTTGCCATTTGGGCGTTATTGCAACTAATCAAATTGAGCATTTCAGGTAAAATGACATTGGATTATGACACCAAACTCTTCAATAATTGATGGAGGAGCGATTTTCACAAATGGGAGATACTTGTATTACAGATTTTCTTCGACAAAAACTTTTGGCACATCTCCCAAATATTTGGGATTACTTGGCAGTTTTGAGATTTTGAATGAACAAAAGCATAGACAGTCCATTGGCAAACGGGAGGTCATGATACAGGATATATTTTAATTTGGTTGTTATGTCGAAATTGCATACAGGCACTCTGTATGTAATCTCCCCATAACTGCATATCTCGACATAACCATATTACTAGTATCAACTGTCTAGGCCCCAACAGCTTCGTGTATATTATAATCTAGCAAATAAATCCACTACAATACCATGATATCATACTTTTTAAATGACACATTGGAAATTGACCAGCAGCTCAATCCTTTCACTTTTCACACTAACTACATAATATGAAATCTGAGCCCTGAAACAATTTGTAACACAAACCACCTTCCACAAAAGCACTTATTATAGCTGTAGGCCTTTGTCTTCTTGATGACTATAGCTTTCTGTGAGTAATCATGCAATTTCTTGGAAGTCAATTAATCCAGCTATTTCTTGGAATACCCGTATTGTACATCAACAGAGCATCTTCATTGCCAAATGACAGCAGCAACAGCAGCAGCAGCAGCCAGGAGGCAACGAGGCATCCCTGTAATGCAGGCAGACACTTGAATCGAGCTGTCACTTGTCATTTGGCAGGACATCCACTGACCTTGACTGAGGAGATGGAAAGTGCTTCACCGTCTTATGGGATGCTGTCCTCACTGTCACCTCCCATCAAGCCACAGTTGTGATAGTAGCTGCTGCTAGTTCACCAAAGTGGTTTGCTGCAGCTCGTACATTCACCTTACTTTGTAGCAACAAGATGTAACAGCCTGTTACGTCCACATACTCCACCCTGACTCAACACTTGTCCGAATTGGTTAAAACGTGATACTTGGCGTTTGCATCCTACGTTCACTCAGATTGTGTTGGTAGAAGTGCTCAGAGTAACATCAATTTTATAAACAGCTTACAAACATCTGCATTAGTGCGGTATAGTGTGGATGTGATGGAAATACTTGTATCAATTTATGCGCTCGAGGGTGAAGACGACAGATGTATGCATGGTTTCCGAAATAATTTATTCTGCTACCTGTTAGAACTGTTCTTACAGTGATACAATTTGTAACAGATGAAAACTTATTAGAAGAAACCAGACTGAAACGAATGGACACTGTAACACTACCCGAGAGGTTCTTTAGATCCACATTCAGTGATGCTAAACCAGGTGAAAGCAAGACTCAACCATTTACACAGGAGGGGGGGGGGGGGGGGTTGGCTTTTCTTAAAAAGGTTTTCGGTAGCACGCACGGAGGGCCAGCGTAGCCAGAGTGGACTCGAAACGTAGACGTCGAGACGTAGCGTGGCAACGTCATGACGTGACGTCTCTGACGTCATTTGCGTGGCAATAACGAAGGCACTTGGATAGGTCCTGCTTTGCTTGCTCCCTACTCGATCACGGCACTGAGGACTCTCCTAGCAGACAGCCTTGATAAAGCTCCGAAGTCCAAGCTTATGAGTCGGCTGCTACTGAGTCGGCTGCTACTGAGTCGGATGCTACTAATATAAGTCTGCTCCAGGGTTTTGGCGATGGGAGCAACTCTTGTGTCTAGTAGTAATAGCTGTCGAATGCACAGTGGTTGTTATATACACATACACCTCACAAAAACATAACAGATATATGATATCTGATTGCACATGCTCCCGTGCGTGCTTATATATACAACGTCTCACACACACCACGACAGATAGAAATGAGATAGCACACTATAGCAGGCCACAACATAGTGTGTGGAATAACAGCTACTCCGGGCAAGATCTTTGTGTGGAGCAACCACCAGATGAGGCGATTGTCGAATAATTTGATATTTCTCAACACATTGGAGATACCTATTGCTCAAGATTGATAGGCCTACTTCCGCTCAAAAATGCAATAACCAAACATTATAATGGATCGTGTAATTACAAGATGACCTGTTGAGATTAGTCTCAAATGACCTACAACATCGCTGGTTATCGGACAGTTGTTAATTGGGAGTTCCTCAAGGGACCATCTTGTTGCTCACATCTCAAAAGCCCTAACAAGAGAGGACAGTCCCATCAGCCTCCCCCTTCCTTTCCCACTCTCTCATGTGCCTCATTGCCTACTTGTCTGAGTCATGCCTGAACATGTGACAGTCACGTGATCATTAACATAGTCTCAGTGACCTTTAAATGACCTTTGACTAATAGGCCCTCGCGTTCCATGTTTAACAACACCAATGGTAATGCACCTTATGTAGTAACTTTGACATAATATATGAGAATTCAAACATCATATTGTAAGTAATTAATTATTTATAATTACCGTAAAATTGTTATTTTCTTATACGTAAAAGCCACATTAAATGTAGACCTTTTGGCATAAAGCTGCCAAAATGGACCTGTGTAAACTAAGTCAGTGGACTCGATCCAATAAAACTACCTCAAGCCTTGAAGCTGTATCGTAAATCCTGTTTTCCGTTCAATAGGCGTTAGCAATAAAAAGACCCCACCCAAACCGACTGTTTCACTCCAACGCGCTTAGGGTGCCGTGAGCTGGGGTACTGAGTGGATTTTATGATCCCATCCAGTCCAGGATTAGCAGGTTCAACTTGGAAATCCAGCAGAATGAACTTGGCAACTGCAATGGCTTTTAGACAAGTTAAACCGGAAGTACCCCAATACAACAGAGCAACTAGTTATGAAATAAGATTGAACAACAGATCATACTTTTGTGGTTAATAATCTATGATAAAATACCGCATCGATGTCTATCCCTCGAAATTCTAGCACTGTAAAACTTCAAAACCTAAATAGAAATGTCACAGTGGTATGTGTGCATACAAACACAAAATATCCAAGACAATACAGTTTCCACCAATATAATGCAAAGCACTGAGGGGAATATGGTGGCATAAGGCACATCATAGGGCAAACCCAGAGGAATAAGAGAACCCTATAGACTCAGTAGTGTTTTCCTAGCTGTATTAATTGCTAGGCTAGGATCAATGAACAAGGCAGGCTTGCTTCAGCTGTTCAGCACAGAGCTCTCTGTAGGCACATGAAACTGCAATGCCCAACTGCAGACATGATGGCTGCTGCATTGTGTGTGATCAGGCTAGACAGTCTCCATCAGTACACTGGTCAGAATGACTCCACTCAATCTGTCTGATACGGTACACAATTTCATTGAACTAACCAATGTTTTTGTAACTGCTAATTTGGTGCTAATTAGTGTTCCTTAATGGCATTTTTAGTGGAGTAGTTAAACAGGGCATCAAATCAAGATTAAGACAATCATCATTTGACATGGATTTGAAACTGGAACTTTGAACCAGAAAATGGAAATTTGAACCAGAAAATGGAACTTTGAACCATAAACAGGAACTTTACATTGTATACCAGAAAATTGTACTTAGAACCCTCGAATTCCAGCGAGCACTGCATATTATAGTGTTAACTGAGAATTCGTACCCATATGCATCTATAAAAGCAACAGGCAAGTATCCTAACCACTTTACCACCTATGCGTGAATTCTAATCGTATCTATGTTGTCTAGGTTCGTTTAGAACTCATCATATGTGAGCATGAGCAGCCCACGGTGTTGCTGGCCATAATGAAACCATATTTTGCAAGAAAAACCTCTCTCCGTTATTACACCTCATCTAGGGCTATTACACACCATCAACCATGTCTGGAGTACACCTGAATGCATCGGGGACCAGTAGTTTCTCAAGCCTAAGCATTAATCTGTTATTCATGGGAAATACATGGCCACTGGCTCGTGGTCCCATTGACACGCCCACGGTGAATTGAAAGCCCCACGATACATCAATGTCATGAGGAGACATGTCAACTTATTGATCAAAGCTAGCATGAAACCACACAAGCTACATGAAGCAAATTCCTACTGAAGAATGCAGGCATGGCAGGACTTGGCAGGACTTGGCAAGCTTGGCAAGCCTGGCAAGCCTGGCAAGGCAGCTCCAGTGTCACATGCCCCTGCTGTCAACAATGCATGGCAATATACTGTCAGCCATTACTTTCCGAAATGTCAGGTGTTACAGAATCATGTCAAAAATACCATGGACCTGACAGGCATTACATCACATTGGCTCATTAACCTCCCTAATGACATGGCTATTAGACATGCATGTCTAAGAACTGTATCGATATGCCATCAACTGACACCTCAGGGCACAACTTTACAGACTTCACATGAAACTTGTGCTGAAATCAAATCCATAGTTGTTAAGAATGGGAAAATAATTATTGCAACAGAAATCAGCAATCGTGCATAAACATATATAAAACAACATAACAGGCAACTAAGGTGAGAAATGCTAAGACTCATTGCTATGACATGGGAGGCTTCAGGCCCGCCTCTCGCCTCTTCAATATTGAGAGATGCAGTCCAAGTTATAATAAATAATGTTACTTCAGGATGTGAAATCCCTACTTTTGCATTTAATTACTGCTAAACAGGTCAAAATATTATACTTTAAATCGAACTGATAAAAAAAAAACATTATTTCTTTATATATAGACCATTTTAACCTTGACTTCAGCATCATGAATGGCATGCTATCAATAATAACATGCAAGACCTTCATCGATCATATCATTTCAGTTGCATGAGGGCCTTTAATGGAATGCTACCTGAAGAACGTCTGATTGTTATACATGGTTAGTTGTGTAAGACAAATTACTGACAGGATTCAAACACAGTTCTGTCATCTGAAACACACTTTCAGATTAACACGACAAGAAATGATGTTTTAAATATCGTGATCTACGGAATTCGTAATTTTTGTGTTTCCAATGAATATTCAGAAATCCGCTTGTCAGCGAGTATATATGCAACATTAGTTTCATGAAAAAAGAAAAGTCTGTCATGCTAACAAACATGACAACTACTCTCCAAAGCCAGTAACCAGAGACGCCACTCCGAATGTTGGCACAACAGCTATCAAGTTACAAAAACAAGACAATTGAAGATCATGCATAATACAAAGAACTCTAGTAGTACAAATACGATGTCTGCAACACAAATCAAACTACATACTCTCTTGCAAGTATCCATGTAAACTTATTTACCTTCAACGATTGTAGAAATCCAATAAACTGATGCAGACTATACGATGATGTGCTCCAGCAGCATCACCTGTTGTGAGCAACAGCAGCAGCAACTAGCATCAGCAGCCGCATCACTACTGATGCTCTGGCTCTGCAGCCACTGTTTATATGAGGTGAGCATGGCTGGGCGGCGCCTGGCTGCCACTGACGCTCAACTACGTAATGGACAGCATCCCATGATGTTGTACCCACCAAGCTGGCCAGTGTCCATGTGGTACATAGAATACACCTGTTGCAGAGGCTAGTGTAATGATCAGTGCAATGGACAATGTGGTAATTAATTCTAAACAAAGCAATAAAATGGATAACATAGGACCACTTCTTCTGAAGTCTGTGGGGATAAATTAAGTGACAGCAAGTATATGTACAGACACCTTAAGAAATTAAGTTTTTTGTTTTTTGTTTTTTAAACTACATTCAGAAATGTTTGCAACACCTGCATAACAAACAACCAGAGCACAGTCATGGCTACATGTAAATTATGATAGATAACTTCCTCAACATAGTAGTAGCTTTATTAACAATGTTCTACTATGCTGCTTGTCAAATGACTGGGACAGGAAAACCAATATTATGAGAGTTGCGTGCCCTTAAGCCCGCGGCGACATATGCATATAAGATATATTGAACTTTCTGTTCAATGTTTCCTTATGCAGGGACTGTATTTTCACGATATACAGATTGCATTATCTTATTGCACCTTGGCTTTTCAGTGTTGTGTCATGACATCGAGTGAATCTTCATAAAAAAATGGTCTCATTACAGACTACAAAATAGTATACATCATACACTTAAGTAATATTGTAATTGTTTGTACGTAATATTGTAATTTTTCTATGGTAAAATCACATTTCAGTGGAATGTAATATCCAGTTCTAATATGCTCCCAGCTTCAGGTGAAAGTGTGTTGTGCATCATTGTTTGCAATTATTAGAAAGACCGTATTTCCTTAATTGCAAAAAAAGGCCATCTTTGAATTGAGACCAGTGTTCATTGAGGAATTTGAGATTAAAATTACGTAATATTTCCATTTTCAAGGCCACCCTTGGCTCAATTTAGAGCCGGATTCAATGTTTCAATGTCGGCACCTTGGTTAGCTAATACGGTCATGAGATGATAAGGCTTGTAATCTACACCATGTTACACATCTACCCCATGGGTGAGATCTTTTACTTGCCTCAGCATAGACACTGAATACAAGGCACCTCCAAATTAATGTCTCATGCGATCAACATCCAGCTGGGATGTATCTCATGGAGAATGCCCGGACCGGGGATCCAACCCAGGACTAGCCAATTGGCGGATACCTTGTCAAGTCTTGTCCTTGTGATAAAAGAAAAAAAGGAAATCTTAAGTTGATGTTATTTAATCCATTCAAGGCTGGGAATCGCATTGATCTGGAAATTTTCCAACTGAACAGAGCTCACTCTCAAAAGACAGTTGCCATGTGACAGAGACACACCTATAGTTAAAATAAGCAATAAAACAGCAGAGCAGTAAAAAAGACAGAAGAGAAGGCCAAAGTCTAGCTGCTGCTGCTCCAATAGATGTAAGAGCTTGGGAGTGGAAGGTGACAGATAGGCCAGGGAGCAGCAAGGCAGCCTGTGGACAGCTGTTGCATGCTACTTGACACAGACCTGCCTTGTCCTCATGTATTTTGCATGGGAAGATTTCGAGACAAGCGAACAGCCTCCTCCAGGGTCAGCCAACTCCTATCTTTCTCTTTCCCTTCTATGTATAGTTAAGTTCCTACACGTCTGTGACTGGTTAAGCACAAAAGAGAATCTGATACAGTGTAGGCATATGCTATTGTCAATTATATAAACTTTATGAAAAAAAAAAACGTATTACCAAAGAACCTAACAACTATTTCCGTATAGTTCCAACCTTTTACTTTAAACAGAGGCAGAATAATGCATTTAGCCCAATTTCAGTCCTTCTCACTATCACGATTATAAAGTTATACTATCACCATTACAATACACCCTGCAATTGTTACCAAACCACAAATAAGACCACAGGATTCTGCAACTAACTTAGTTTTTGTTTTCGGTTCTTCTAAAGGAAACGGAAGACTGGCACTGAGAGAGAGTGAGAGAAGAAAAACAAGCGAGAATATGATACTTCATTATACATGCAGAATTCTGATTTGCTTTTTAGTTAGCTCTGTCATTTAAGAGTTTAGGAATTCTAGTCTTTTCTAATCAGTGACATCAGGTGCAGTTTCAAGTTGCTGAAGAGAATGACTCATGTGGGGACCAAAACAGTGGAATAGCAACAGCTAGGACAACAGTAACACCATACCTCGGGAGCAAATGGCAGATAAGCAAATAGCAGAGGAGTATATACAGCAGAACAGTCCACACTAGAGAATCTAGTAGAGATGACCAGAGCAGCACCAGGGAGGAAGGACTAAGCCTGGCCCCAGGTGCAGAGATAGCCTATCGTGATTAAAGGTCACAAGCACTGTCCGAGTGTCCCCTATCCTTACAGCCACGGCATATGAAGCACTGATCCCAGCTGTGGCATAGCCTATACAAGGCCGCAAGATCGCTGGCAATGGGATCAATCCTCTAGGTAAAGGATTCGCCACAAGCCCTGCATACCTAAAGCCTTTTACTGTACAGGCCGTACAGGAATGCTGTCAATGCCCTTCATATAGGGCGCCAGGAACACTGCTTTAGTTCTATGCGAGTTTTTAGCTCTTGTTCATAGATATTTGCAATGTCAACCCAAATATATTCAGAATTTTAGACACTCGATTTATAACATTTCTGTGTATACAGAAAGACAGAACACTGCTTCGGTGCTATGTGTGTCGTTAGTTCTTATTTTAGCCACCCAATGATATTTAGAATTTTTTATACTCTACTTATTAAATTTCAATGAATAAAAATAGACAGGGCGTGACGAACACTGCTTCAGGGCTGTGTGGGTTATTTCTTCGTTTGAATTTAATCTTATTAAACATTTGTGACAATTTTACCTTTGTGATTGATCTTGCGTCTGTGAAACCAATGTAGGCAGGTGCTTAAAACACGCATGTAACTTTCAAACTGCTGACGGTTGAAAACCAAAGTTCCCTGAAAAACACAGCTTTTTGGCTCCTCATATATTCCTTTCTTCTACCTTAACTTTTACAAGATCGAAATGCCATTCATAACATTGTTGTCACAACAATGAACATGGATCATGCTAGCACCTGAGCGGAATGATTACTTCCTCAATGAAGCATTGCATCAGCTCTAAAATCAATCAAGTACATCAGCAGTGCAAAAACGTCGATAAGAAAGAAAGATTTTATCAGGCAAAATCCATTCCAAGGAAACGTGAGGAAGTGAAGGGAGACTAGAGTCTTCTCATGGAGACTAACACTCTCTAGGAGTGACTAACAACCCCTGGGAATGCCTAACAATACCTAGGGAATGACTAACAAGTCTCAGGAGTGACTAAATGGCCAAAGAAGAGACTAACGGCCCAGGACTGACAAATAAAACGAACAAACCAACGTTCGACAAGTCCGAGATCTCTTTAAAAGGTAAGCGAGTCCAACAGAAGCCGGAAGGACCTCTTGACATCCTGTCAGCAAAAACACGAATGACCTTGGGCTGCTCTATGACCTTGAGAACAGAAAGAGACGAAACATTGCACCTGACATGTAAAAGGTCATTCAGGTCAGCAATGGCAACCAAGAGGGCCAGTAACTGTGGCTCTTTTCACAGCAAATCCATCAACAAGCACTTAAACTGCCAGGCTAAGTTACAATGTGTAGTAACTGCCTATGAGGGACTGGTGTTGTTAGCTTTTTCTGGTTACTGCACAGTAAACTACAGAATGTACAGATATTGCTGGAACCTGCATTTATCATTCAACATGGGGCCATTCATACAAAATGTCGTTGTTCATATTAAATTACTGCACAAAATCATTTGTATGCCTTTTTTTTTAAATTACTTACACTTATGGCAGCTAGGCATGTCCGAATGTCAATTATAACATACATTCCAGGGAAACAGAATTTCTGCAGTACTACAAGTTTTTTTAATTTTTTAATTTCTTGGTAAAATCAACACTGAAAACAGGAAAATGAGAATGATGCCTTCCATGTCACTAAATCCAATGTTATAACCTCAACTTTATAGAGTAGTATCGTAACTACTGACTCAGTAACATACACATGTAATCAATCAAGATTAGAGCTAATATTCTACTCAGCAATAGCAAATCAAATGCTCAGGGGCATTGATTTTGCTTGACGAGTGGAGGGGGGGGGGGGGGGGGAGATGCAGACCTACTTTGTTTGTCCCACCGTGACATTCCCTCGCTCCTACAAGTGGCCACAGTGAACGCTTGGACAAGGTAAATTAATGGTGGATCATTGATGTCAGACTATAAACTTGAACTGTTGTGATATCAAGTGTAAAGCTGTTTAACAAAGCACAGATGTTCCAAAACAAGCACGTGAAAAAGGATAATTTTCATTTGTGAATTTCAGGGGGTATATCAGTACAGCACTACCAGATTAACTGCTTTAGCCCTTACATATAACATACTAATTGTGGCACAATGTCCTGTCACATGTCTTCTATGGTAAGTTTGTTTTGGCACCCATCACCACAGAAATCTCATTCATAGAACATGCCCTTGATAACCAATCGAAACCACTTCGAAGGTCATCGAATGGCTTTCTTTCCTTTCTTTTTATTTTCCAAGAAGTTATGTTTCATGGTAGCCTTGGATTGTCTCGATTTCGAATTTTGAAGGTCTAGGATTGATTACAAGCGCAGACTTCGTAACACGAGTATTAAACTTTCTTTAATGCTTTAATGCTAATCAATACAAACACCTCCATGATTTGAGTAATCTGTACCAAAACACAACATCTGGTAAATTTATCATTCTCGACTTGCTACATACAACAAAAGCAAGTTGCTTTCTAAATATGCTGCCTCAAATTTCTGATCAAACCGTTCGCTATTCTGTATTTCTATTTTCAAACCTACCTGTTGTTTGTCTTCGTGATACGTTTGCCACATTAGTATTAAGAATGAATTAAGGTAATGGCTGCATTTTTTAAAGTTGAAACCATTAAAATATTGAACTTTCTGGAATTCCAAACCAGCTATAGACTGTAAAATATTAACTTTTTTTTAACAATTACAATATTGAATTTTCCGGAATTCCAAAACCGCAGACTTCACCATATCATCCAACCTGGTGCATGTGCTCAACTGTTGGTCAAAACTTAACCAAAAGAAGATGCACTGAGTAACCAGCTGCTAGCATCCATCCAGCACACAATGTATCAATAATTCATAGGCAACTTAAGCCTAATCTCACATCAGACTTGACTGCCTTACAAGCGAAAGCACTTTCAAGTCCCTGCAGAGAACATAGCAGCTAAGCCAGTTCTCCAGAAACCACGAAACCTGATCGTCTTTGGGCTGTGGAATTAGAAGGAAATGAAGGACGCCTAATCCTCAGGCAATTACCACAAGAACACACCACAAGATGAATTGAATAAAGAATTGAAATGTCACATAATAACCAAGTAACCGGTTGGCTTGAAAGAGCTCGCTGCTGGCCTTCGCTTGCTGATTATTTGGCCAAATTGCAGGCTGAAGAGTTAGGCTACTGCACAAAAAACTGCATACAAATATTTGGTGCAGTTATTTATAGGAAACCTAACCGCAAAATATTTCAAGGTACTCCGTACCTAAAATAGGCATAAAAATAAAAGAATTAAAACAGCTTTGTTATGAGTGGTACGTTTTCCTAACACTGGAGTTTATACTGTCACAATGCCTCCAGACCAGTAAAGCCATCCGTAACTACGGTTTGAAATAAAATCACTTCAGTTCAGTTCAGTTAGGTGAGTCTGGGCACTGGAAGGTCATTTTTAAATAGCAAATAACTGAACCCCATCAGTAGTGTGCTTTGGCAGCAAGGCGTGGTTACATTGTGTCTTGCTGAACGTTCAGACTGATACATTATATATACAGTTCCATGAACAACTCAGTCCCAGTCTCAAGATAATGAGGAGCGCCTAATGTATAACCAATGCCCCACCACAATCCAACACTGTTGAAACTGGTCTTGTGGATGCTCTAAATGGAGGCTGAAGGGTCAGCTCCAGGTCCCTTTGCACCACACTAAGCGTTGCTTATTACACCGATCGATAAGCACAATATCGAGTGTGGTGGAGGCAAAGACCCGCTTGGTGGAGGCTAAGGTGGAGGCTAAGGCCTTCCTTTGGTTGAGGCTTGAACCAGCCCATCCCAGGGGAGCACCAGTGTGACGGGATCTGCAGGAGAAAGGCCCAATCACAGAGGAATTGCCCTCACTGCACGACTCATTACAGCCTTCAAAAGCTACATCACAGAATCCTGAAGAGCAGGCCATTGCGATGTCCCTCCCTGGTCCCTTTGCACCTGAAGTGCCCAAGAAGACCACATCAGCCACAAGAAGGGCATGCTGAGAGGGTGTTGCCCTCTAAGGGTTAACAACAGGCCTCAATGACCTAAGTTGTCCTAACTCAAGGCTAAAGTGAAACTACATCGATTTACTTTCTGTCATCCCAGCCACCATTTTAGAAAGAGAATAACCTAGTGTCTCCGTAGTTGAGCCCACTTTAGTGAAAAGCGTGAAAACTATATTGGAAAGATTACTTCATTGTTGGTATTTGTTGATTATGACTTAACAGAAAGTAAAATATGTCTTGTCTGATTCTACCTGTAAATCTTCAATTTATCCCATCTGAATAATCTTCTTTTCTACCCATTGTAACAAAACATACCTAGGCCTATATCTATGCAACGCAGGACTCATTTTGACTCCACAATGAGAGGAACAAGATGGCAAGTTGGTAACTCACCTAACCCCCCTAAAACAGCCATCAGCAGCAGCAGCAGCAGCAGCTGCAGCAGCAACAACACTTTAGCATGAGGCATGCAGGTGATGCTGAGCCAGAGGAGGTAATGCTAAGCAACACCATCACGTCGTCTGGCTGTTTACGATCCATTCATCCCACAATAATGATGATCCATAGACTCTAATCAGCCCTAATCCCCGACTTTATTCTCATTTTCTCCATCAGCCCCCAGGCCAACATTCCCATTCAGCTTCAATAACAGTTCCGTTTTGCACTTTGCGAGGTCCATTGAAACCAACACAGCTGGAAATATGAGCAGTTCACACAAACTTATTGCAGCCCCAGGCATATGGGGGGCACTTTGGAAAACACTTAACTCCTGGTTTTAGTCGATTCGAGAGTCAATTTACTAAGGACATATTCGTGTAACAAACAATAGACTAGGGCAACACATTGGCAACACAAATGATCATGAAGCAAAATACATTAATTTAGAGTAAAGCAGCCTCATCGTTTTAATTACTATTTCACAGGAATATTGTGTCTTATTCTGAATCTGAGAGTTTCTTGATACTTTACTTCATATTTTGAGAGTTTCTTGTTGAGCCTATAGGCCTACTAACATTTTTCCAACAATCGCATGTAATAGCCATACCAATATGAGCTAAAAACCATATTTGGAGCAAAGGACATTGCTGTGTACTTCAGTAACACATTGCTGGCTGTCAAAGCTCTCACTGATAACAGTAATTCAGGACAGACTTCCAACCAACCTTGCATGGGAACACAGCCCTTCCAGGACTTCCATTAAATGAAGTAGTGACGGAATGACCCGACCCGTGGCGGAAACAGCCGAGTGTAATAAAGCCAGCAGGGCATGTTTGGTGGCCAATGGCCATGTTTACGCAAGCAGTGGGCCAGGTTCAGGGCTGATAGGACATGCTGGGGCACATTGGTCACTGTGGTCATCGCACATATGACCACTAAAGTGATTGACTCGAACAGAACATGAGTGACCAGGAAGTCTCATGGGAAGCTGTACGCATGCGCAGTATCCATCACAGGTCACGTGTCAGCCATCCCAAGGACAAGTTATCTCCCCAGGCACACCAAGACCTGGTTCTGAAAAGAAGACTATGGTCCATCTTTTGTTGATTAAAAAAAAATTTAAAGAAAAGAAAATTGCGCAGAAAAATACCTGGCTGCCTACTGACAATGCGGCATGAAATCTAATGTATTTTAATCACATCTCATGGGCTTTATACTCCTCATGTCAGAAATGAAAGAGAACTTCCTTTTGAGGCAAGGCCCAAGCATACAAGTCACCGTCAATAAGAATTACAGCCAATTTAATAGACTTGGAAGCTAAACTCCAGAGGAGGTCATGTGAGTCTAGGGCTCTTCATTAAGCGAGGGAGTACATTAACCAATGGGTATCCTGGATTCACATGACGTCCTGTGGAGGTTAGTTTTCAAGTCTATGAGATTTGTCTTCAAGTCTATGGAATTGGCTGTAATCATCGTGGATACCATGCATATGGGGATCACAATATTGCTTTGCTTCTGCAGTCCAATGTGCCTTATTATTTTCGATTAAAACTTCCAACAAACTCAAAGAAAGTGATTAGAGAAAACACCTACCAGCCTTGACGATGACACATGGCCCTGGGCAAATTCATCAAGAACCTGAAACACAAGAAGAAAGGCAATGAGACATCAATTAAATTGCGTTTTACCATCAACAGAACTGCTCTGATTATTTCCTTTAATCCAAGCACAGTTCAGGACAACTTTCTTCAAATATGAGAATCCAAAATGCTCCATTTGTATTAATATATTCAGCGTCTAGGGACATTAGACGGAAATGAGTTGGCGCAGAGTACCCTCTGATTGCTTTCATTAATTCTGCCTTATTTTAATGGGGCTCTGTCATGCAGACTGCAGGAAAACGGCCAATATAACAAGTGCAGAATAAAACATCACAGCAGCATGAGAAATAATGCAGGGTGGAAACTACTGAAAATAACAAAGCATGAAGGCATAGCGTGAAAATGTACATCAGAGTTTATTGCAATGTATTCCAGTGAACGCATTAATTTTCTCTTTCATAGCATGTCGTACATCAAAGACCTTCAGCTGCAGCATCCAGGAAGCTGAGCTCAGGAAAGAGATGCTAAATAGACTCCAAGATGTTTTTATCAACTCTATACATCTTAGTCAAGCAATGACAGCCACATCTACAGCAGGGCTTTAGGTCACATCCAGAAGAGCACAGAGTATTTATCTCTCAGTCCCTATTCCTTATCTATTTCACAAAACAGGGAATTATTACCACATCTGCCTCATGACTCATCTAAATAACAGAATTTAATGATTTAACAATGCACAGCGCACAAACACAGATTCATAAAAACAGCGCATGTAAGCATCAGTGACATAATAATGTATATAATCCATTCATGATTTCATTATCCAGAATTACTATAATTATACTGTATTTTTCTTGAATTACTCAAGGTGGGGGCCTAGCTCAGTGGTAGCGGGCTGGGCTTCCAACCACTCCCGAGCTCAATTCCCGGTCAAGCCTAAGTTGGACGGCTGTTTCATCCATCATCTCATTGCCATGGTCCCTGCCTGTCCTAATTAGACCCATCAGGTGCAGAAATACAGGACATAAAGCCCCAATCCACCCTCCAACCATCTTGAATTGATTATTTCAGAACATCAAATTCAGTATAATCTATAGTTCTTGCTTTCTCCTGATTTGTCTCAAACATTCTCGACTCATTCTCCAGAAGAAGAAATTTGAGCACGTGACACCACTACTAAAGCGGCTCCATTGGTTACCCATTGAATTTCGGACTAAATTTAAAATTAACCTTTTGACTTTCAAGGCAAAACATGGAATGGTCCCACGTTATCTGGGTATACTGGTGACTCACCACCATCCAAGCAGATCATTACGATCAGCCTCACACAACATACTAACAGAAAAGAACTCGAAAAGCAAGAAGTATGGTGATCGAGCTTTCTCTGTTTGTGCACCGAAACTCTGGAATGCCTTACCAATCGAACTAAGATCATATGACTCTATCTGTGCTTTTAAGGCAGCATTAAAGACTTTTCATTTTAAATTACATTTCGTTTAAGTATTTTAAATACCTGTACACTCTATTTATATTTATATTTTAACTACATCTTTATTTATTATATTTTATAAAATGTAAAGCGCTTAGAGCTATTTTTATGTTTAGATTTTAGCGCTATACAAATAAACATATTATTATTACCTTTGTATAATATGGTAGAATTATTTAAACATCCATATTCTATTCATTTCCATGTTGCACACAAAAGAGGAAGTAAACAGTGTTTAAGAAGGTACGATTTACAAATTGCAGTGTATTTGGTATGAGGAATGTATTGATGTAATTAGGATATGTTGCCAGCAGAACAAACGGCATCTTGGAGATGTCATTTAGCACCGACTGTTGGGTCCATATGCCACAAGTGAATTACCATCGATCTATCTTGAAACCCACTGCCTGCCAGGAATCAATTAGGCGCAATTCCTTGGCCAGGGGATGCAGGACATCTGTTTTGTGTCTCAGTGTTTGCTCCTCTGTCATCTCCTGGCAAGCCTCTTCTTTTCATCTAATATATAAACAGTCTCATCCCAAGAGATTGAAAAGCCCATAAATCTTAGGCAAAGTCAAACACACAATGAAAATAGAGGAGCCAACCCTCACGGGCTGCCTATAATTAATATCATATCAGGAGTGACAACAGTATTAAGGTCCTCCACGGAATATTGATGACGAACCCCTAACAGCGTTTGACATCTACAAATGGAATACAATACTAATGCTGGCTGTTTCAAGACATGCCACATTGAGTTGTAAAGGAAAGATCTTACAGCTCAGTTGCCACTCTCAGAATAATGAGAATATTAGAGACCCTGAAGTCTACCAACCATATTTTCAGTAGGACGGACCTGTAGTATTAAAGCCAGGCATCAAAACACATCCATCAATAAGCCAGCCTTGGCTAATGGTTGTTTCCTACTTAGCCATAATGAAGGGATAATGGATCATGAAGTCCATGAGCTGAGCAGCATACAAACCAAGGTCCTCTGTAGCTGTAACTAAGTGGACTTTTGGGGGGACTGCTTATATTTTTGCCTCACAATAAGTGTGGAGTAATATACATTAATTGCCTAAGGTCCAATATAGGAGCTGCCTAATCAGGCAAGCAGCATCCATCACTAGAAGCAGCATCTGCAATGGAGGCAAACTCCCAGCAGCATTCTACTATCTCACACTCTCAAACTGTGTCTGAGCGAGAATATTTGCCATTAATGACTAGCTATTATTCACCTCAGCTTGACTGCAGTTGCTTCCACTGCTTTTGGCTGCTTACTGCTGATCTTATTTGCAGAGAGGGCTGGATGGCACTTGGGCTATGCCAGCATGCCCTCTAGCCATTAGTCAGCCAGACGTGCGAACTGAGTTTGAACTTCGACATCACACTGCTATCAGCCAGAACCAGTGCTAATCCACTTTTAAAGCAACTGCAATCACAACCACAACCAAGTTGGCAAAAGCAAACACCAGTTACAAGATTACACCCAAGCATCTGGCATTTTTACCACCCCTGTACTCAACGAAGAAATTAGAAAGTTGACAATAATGCTTAATAGTTACCTTGGGAAAGCAACGTCTGGGATTCCAGTTTTATTTTAAACATTTTCCCAATAGACACGTCACAGAGAAAGATTAAGAGATGGAGCTTTGACGTGTCTCTTTTCCATGTGCTCTGAAATTTTAGGCAAACCCGAGTTTAACCAACTCACATTGAACGGCTGAAGTACATGACCTTTCAGTACTTGCCGAATCCTCATATTTCACATACACGGCATCAACAACACCGACATTGAGAGCCTGTCCTGACCCGCACTGTCATAGACAACCTTGCCTGCCATTTTCGGCGGTGGAGACATATGCTCCAGGAAAGGTTATGAGTCTGAGGGCAGCTGCCTGGCCTCTGCAGTATCCAAAGGATGCCATCCATGCCATTTACAAGATATATAACTCTTCCATATTTTAGCATTAGCAGACTTAGGCATTCTCTCTCCCCATTCTTTTATCCCTTACATATGCACTGTATGTCCCCCATACCAGCAGATGTTAATTTCTCAAGTGCCGCAGAAGCAAAACAACAGCTTCCACTGGTCCTGCCACTACAATTTTTGCTGCAATGCATGCATATTTCACTGCGATACCATCTCTGAAAAGCCTGTTAAAAAACTGCTCCATTTCTGCCATTTCCTCCTGAATAAGTTATCACAAAGTACAGCTTGATGTTTTCCCTTTCTTATTGGTTCTTCCTTTGACAATGCTTGTGAATATTTCAGAAACAGCATAACTGATGGAAAAGTTTAGACGACAAAAATGCAGATTACACATAAGAATGATCTAAGAATGGAGAGCTCTGTTTACCCCCATGGCAAATCTAAGGGAACTATTAATCAACCATGTTACCTAACTTAATTTAACATTAATTTCAGGAAGATTGATTGCACGTCATTGTAATGCATGGTGCGCTAATAAGCTTTAACTACAACACAATTGAAAGTAGCTTGATTTGCCGCTACGCAATTGAAAGTACATGAAAACACAGTGACAGATACTCATCTGTGTAGCTAGCTATACGTACGTAGAATTATATCCCGGTATTACGCGGGCAAAAAGGAATTGAAAGAAGTTTAGAAGTTCATCAAGTGAAGGAACATTATGGATATGGAGGTTCTAAAAGAAGCTAAAACACTCATTGGCACAGACGAGGGAAACAGCCCCAGGAGTCGTAATCTTTGTGACGTCATACAGCACGTCAACGCCAAATGGATAGCGCCTTCCTTAATGGCTTTCAGAAAGGGGAGCAGTTTTATGGAAGGGTGTCAAGCAGGGAGCTCTGTGGGCCCACAACATGTCTAGCAGTCTCACACAACTGACAAGGCTGGCAGCAGTGGCAGGTCTTTTGGTGTAGGGAAACTACAGCATGCCTGGCCATGCACCGATGCCAGCCCAATGACAGGTTTATCACTGGGGTCGGTCTGGGACGCAGTGCTAAATTCTGCATTCATGAAGACTGGGAGCAGCAGTCAAGACTCCAAATGCTGTGGACTGAAAAGCTGTGGCCTCATATCGCCTTTCACCCTTACCCATTTCTAATATCATCGCAACCAGACGATTAGATGAATGACACACAGTGCAATATGCTGCAGAGGCAATTTAATAATTCCCTCTCTCGAAACATCCATCACCTCTGCTATTTGCTTTAAGCTCAACAAACTGAGCCAGGATAGAAATGACACTCTGTGATCGCTATTACAGCGAAACATTGCAGTAACGGATTTCAGAAGCAGCTCGGCAGCATCAAAAAAAAAAAAAGCCAGACCTAAAAAAAGAGATCTACAAATTGCAGGGATTGTGCTCCAGCGTTTAATTAATTCTGGAAATCGATTAATTAAATGATTACGATTTAATAAGGGAACACAGGAAGGCTTGGATTAGGTGATGATGGCATTGTTGTGGTGTCTCTGTTGCTGGTGAAGCTGGGTCGTCAGTCAAAGGCTTGCTAGCATCATAGCAGGATTAGAGGCCAGCAGGTTCGGGATGATGGGATCAGGCCAACTGTGAATATGATTAATGTCATATGCAGGGCTCTAATGTTGCCCACTTAAGACCCACAGGGCATTGGGGGTCAATGGAGGGCTTTAGATACGCAGCACGTGACGTCACTGATGACATATGTGTGCAAATTTGCGGACGTAACTTTCTTTCCTGAAGAGCTACCCCTTTGCAACACCAAAATGTTAACTGATTAAACCTGCAAAGAACCTCACCGAACTCCTCCAACACTTTTTTTTCACACCAGTAACCTTCAGCAACCCATAGCAAAAGTATCAAGTCTCCATATCACTTGGGTTCCTTTTCCCTGAGGCTACTTATCAGCACCATAACGCATTTGCAGGCACCAATTGTTCAAACACAGATCAGAAGCAGCGTCACATTGATTTCCAATATATCACATAACTGATCCTTTGAGCAACTCACAAGCCTGAGAGACCCACTGAATCCATACATATAAAGATGCTGTGACAGAACTGAAACCTTTTGAAGTTTCTGCCTGACTGCACATCATCTGAAGGTGACCTTTTACAGTGCACATGGAGCACATCCGATGATCTGTCTACATAAGAACCTGAAAGAGGCTTTTTCTTCCAAGGAAGAAGCAACTTTGCTGCTGCTGCTGCTAGTCCCCCGCTGCCCAACAGACCTAACACCTAATAGCTCAGATTTATGTGTCTACATCTTGTGTGAAGGTTATTACGCCTCAGATCTCAGCCGGAGTAATGATGAATACACCACAGTCATGCCAGCCATGGCCTTTTAAGACCATGATGAAAGACGGGGTTTTTTTAAGCAGGAAAAGACACGGTCGATTAAAGCAATTCCTGGTTCACCTGCACTGAATGAATGTCTGCAAAATACATCACGGACTACTGCGACCTGGTCCAGCTATTCACAAATAATCAACACTTTATTTTTATTTTTTAACTACAGCAAACTTCAAGGGTTGTCTGTTTGTTACAATAAAAAAGTACAGAAAACATTACTATTTCATAAACTATACATAGCTTTTCTTCTAATATCAACACCTAGTTAACGACACAGCCATGCATATTGCACTATATTTTTCTTACCACACTTCACTCAATGAATTGAAGAATATAACACAGTTTAGCACTGAGCACACATGCTCCGTATCACCCAAAGAAGACCAGTGCAAAACATATAAAAATTAAAACACTACAAGGGAAATTATACTGATACATGACAATAGCACAAGAACATCTGATGGTGCTTTGTCTGTCTGATGAGGCTGTTGAGATGGGCCTAAGGCATCTGTGAATCAATGTTAGTGATGGCCATCGGCTTCAGAGGCAGGAAATGAAAGCATCTCATCAGGAATGATAGACACCACCATCTACGTATGGAAATGTTACAACTATCTTCTTAAAGAACGCCAGTGATCAACTATTCGGATTATTATAAAACAAGTTACAGTTTCCATTTTTGGGTGTCCCTCATACCTGAGAACCTCACTGCGGTTAGTGGTATTTTGCTACATTTCATTTAAAGAATATTTAAATTAGAAAACATACCAAAATATACACAAAGCATACCAAGTACTTCAACCATACTAATCACTATTGTGAAAGATTTGATGTTGAAGATTTTCAGAGAACTGGCAAGTTAACATAATACAAACTGTTAATGATTGTGGACACTGAGATGGAGACTAGAACAAAGTCCTGACTATACAATTTGTAACACCATGAAAATGACTTCGTTTTTGTGATATCCTCTCCCTCTTGGTCTCATGAAATACCCCACAGCCCTTCCTCACCCTCAAATGAGAATACATCTACAATGCGTGACAGATGGATCTAGGTTTTTGTTCAGTATGTTCAACAACCTTTAGGAAACTCGAGGAATATAAAATATGAATGAAAGAAAATGAGACATCGACAATAAAGCACCAGACAACCAGGGTATTGTTGTGAACAGCGAGGAAAAACGGTCTGGCAAACAGGAAAAGGTCACAAAAAGCCAGTATTTCAGTGTATATCGCCATAAAGAATAGATTTTTGTCTTTTTCCAGCTATCTATAATTCATTATATATGCCTGGATGAACAAAATGGTGTTCTATGTCAAGGAAAACTAAGTTCTGAGTCAAAGTTCTGAAACAATATACAATCGATTTTCCATGTAAGTAATTCGAGAAATATATCAAGCTGAAGCAGAGGACTATCCGCCAAGGTTATATGAAAATATAATTTCAATCACATCCAAGAAGTCATTTATAGCAAAAGCATTATCTATCTGCCGCAACATATGACCAGAATCCATCTTATCTATTATCATCTCTTCGAAAAGTCATTTTGATCAATAATCCAGAATGTAATGCTGGTCACATATTCTGACAGCTGATCCGGATTAGTGATTCATAATGTGATCAACTTCATCAATATACTGTAAGGTTCCCCAAGAAAGACAAAGCGTTGGTATTCCAGTTTTAAAGTTTATTTTGCCCTGCCCCGCCGCACAGCCTGCTTATCCTCTGCTTCTTCAGCTACTGACGCGGTCTGGGTGTATTCCCGCCAAGACCCCGTGGTCACGTGGTCCGGGTCACCCAGTGCGCGTCAAAGTCGGTCACTGACCTAGTAAGGTCAGTGACCTGGGGTCATCACATTACCCCCTTCTTACTGGGAATATGCCCCCATATTCAAACTAATACACTCAGTAGGCTGTGCGACGACGATCAGAACCACACAAAATCAACGAGATTCATTAAATCACAAAAATCATAATTATTACATATAATCAATCAACAACCATCGCCCTGCGGCGTGGCACTAGAAAGCTGTCACGTCCGCCCCGGAGGCTGGCTTTTTCCCCAGACATCATCCACGTGGTTGACTCCCTGGCACCGCTGCAAACACAACATTCAACACATAGCAATACACACAGAGTCCATCAATTTTATCAGAGTCCATCTTTGCCTTGGACACAGGCCAGTATCCATTTCTGGATTCTGCAAGGTCTTTTATCAGCTGCTCGTAATTTCCGAGTGAGGACATTCTTATAATTAGCCGTGACACAATTTTTCCAATTATTCACAGTTTCTAACTGCGGCCATTATAAAAGTCACTGTCCCACTCGTTACCATCATTGTCTCCTGACTCTCCGCAGGGCGCTGGGTCCGCCCCTGCACGATGTGTTGATGTCCAGCGTTCACGTTGTGCCTAGGTGTCATTTCGTGTTGATGTCCAGCGTCCAAGTCCAGTCCGTATCCAGGCTTCGTTAAGTGGGGGGCGTGGTCCAGGTCGTCGTCGTATTCAGTCCTCTGCAAGACCTTGCGTTCAAGGCCTTGCAGATGAGGATCCAGCAGCCCTGGCCTCCTCCATCCATCTGTTCCTGTCAGCCGTCAGCCGCTTGACCTCCTGGTACAGGAGGTCCGACTGCCGGGCCTTGGCTTCGCGTTGCTCTGTTTCGGCGCGAAGCCTGGCCCTCAGCTCCTCGTTCTCACGAGCTGCTGCAGCCGTCTGGGACCTGGCCCTATGGACTTCCAGAACGATGTCCTGGTACTGGGCCCTGGTCACCATGTCCTCGGCTGCTGCTGGTGTCCTGGTGGCTGCTGCTGGTGTCCTGGTGGCTGCTGCTGCTGGGTGAGGCCGCTTTGGCCTTGTCTGGCGGCTCCGGGGCGTCACGCTTGAAGGTGCTTCAACGCGGCGCAACTGCACCGCCCTGGTGCTTGGAGATGCTGTCTCCAGGGTCCTCGTCTCCGGTGTCGCCGGCAGGGATCCATCGGAGTTAGGGCCCTGGATTGTCGTCGGCTGTGTGGCTGCTGTTAGCTCCTCCGCCTGTGTACGGGTGTACCCATGGGACCGCTCCAGATGACGCCTGAAGTTGGTCCTCCGGTCCGAGGGCAACGCTGCGGGGCACACAGGGCACTGGAAGCCCACGTATGCTGCTGCATGGGCCACGCTCACGTGGCGAGTGAGAGACTTTCGATCCCTCACGCGTTTCCCGCACGTGGCACACATGTAGTTCAAGCCCTCTACACCCTGTGGCGCGGCCGGCAAGACGACTTTCGGCGTGGTCTCTGGAGTGGTCTCTGGGGCCGAGACGTCACTCTCCGTCTCCCCATCGTCCGTTGTCCCCTCGCTCTCCATTTCCTCCAGCCTCCCTCCCCGCGGCCGTTCCTCGGCCCTGGCTGGAGTGGCTCTCACGTCTTCCCTGGCAGACTCCGTGAGCGGAGCTGCCTGTTGTTTCACGTCGTCCCTGGCAGACTCCGTGAGCGGAGCTGCCCGTTGTTCCACGTCTTCCATGGCAGACTCCGTGGGCGGAGCTGCCCGTTGTTCCACGTCTTCCATGGCAGACTCCGTGAACGGAGCTGCCTGTTGTTCCCTTGCAGGCGACTTGGCAGCCCTGGTGGGAGAGACCTCGCCCTCTACGCTGGGCCTGGCCACTCGCTCCCTGGCGTACCAAGGTCGCCTCTTCAAATTCTCCAGCACTTCCTCCTGGGTGGTCGCCACACCCAGGTCTCCAATGATCCATCCACTCAGAATGGGCATATCTTCTCTCCGTGGACGGAGACGAAGATACCTCCGCATTCTGGCCGTTTCTGGCAGCTCTGCTGCCCCGTAACGCTCCACTGCTGGATCCTCCAGCTCGTACTCCTTCCTGGACATGTAAGCCCACATGTCCAGGTGCAGGAGACCCAATCGCTGCGGGCTCCAATAATCCGGGGCCAGGGAGATTGGGAGCTCCTCTGTAGGTGACAAGCCGCAAACGGCAGCCACCTCAGCGTCGTTGGCAGAGACCTCCAGCTCAGCTCCAATCTCGAGGCCCGCTGCCTCCATGGCAGCTAATACCATGTCCGTCTGGGCCGATGTCAGCTGAGGTCCCTCTTCCTCCACTACGCTGCCCAGGGGCACTGCTGGCATAGCAGTAGCCTCCTCAATGTTTGTATTCGTGGCAGACATCCTTATATCTCCCAAGTTGTTCTGGTTATATTCTCAAAATTCTGGTTGGCTGATGTGTCTTCTCTGCTGGTTTCAGAAGGTGTGAGACAGGGCGCCCCACGCTCTCCAGCTTTTTGCCACACTTTCTGAGTCATGTGACAGGTCAGGTGACCAGAATCACAGGTCATGTGACCTTAATCACTTTGTTGACCAGTTGACCCTTCCTCCCCCCCCCCCTCATAAATTTTCTTAATTGAGGATTGCACCGAAAATGACAAAATTAATACAAAGGGGTGCCTGTTCGTGTTTCGAACTTGGTGACCTTTTTCCCCCAGTGGAAATTTTCCATGAATGCAGGTCACTGGAATCAGTGAATGCAGGTCACTAGAATCAGTGACACAGTTTCACAGGACACAGAAAGTGAGAATTTTGTAGTTGCTAAATGTATAATCCAGCAACTCCTATCAGCCAAATAAAACAAACCATCAGGAACGTTTCACGTTCCATGATGACAAATAGCCAATTCCTTATCACTAAATGACAATACCACAAGAAAATAACCATTTGTCCTTGTAACCATAATCTAGCAAACTATATCCCTTTTGCTGACCTTTCCAGATTACCCAACTTGCTATATATAAAGTTTATCATGGTACTTTAAACATTTCCATAACCACTACAGCCCTTAATTCTTGCTAATTAAGTTATTTTGCTGATATTTCCAGTGTTATGAGGCATTTTAACCATTCTCATTGCCTAATTTCGTGTTTTGCCCCTGCTTTTAACCAGCAGTGCCCAAATTCTACCTTTGCAGTATTCCTCCCTCTTTTATTCAAAAAGGGCTGCACCTGTAGTGACCATTTGGGTGGCACGTCTAAAAACCCACTCTGCAGGACACGACCACGTGTTCCGTCCACGAGAATCAGGTACACGAAATGTCCAGTCACTAGAAAGTGACTGCAGCGACGCGCCGCTTTAGTATGTCGACATTTACCACTTGTTTGAGAGAATCTTTAATAAAAGTAAATAAAAATCATTTGCATGGGGAAGACTACGTAAAATCAAACTATATATTGTCTAAATGAAGCTACAACCGGTATTTATTGTATAAACATGTGATATCACTAGACTCTCAAAAACAAAGTGCCAGAAGTCAAGCAATAAGTGCTATTTCCCTCTGATATGCAGCAACCAAAATCTTAAATTCACTGGTAGCCTACATTGTGGCCTAACCTATCAGGTGGCTTCCTCAGCCTACCTGGTAGAAATGGAGCCGCTTCTGGATCCAATTCCCGAGAAGGAGCTGAGGTCAGCTCCAAATCCGGAAAAGGAGCTGAGGACAGCTCCAAGTCCAGAAAAGGAGCTGTATCCAGATTCGTACGCGAATCTGCCACTCTTCTCGTATCCAGGGGATCGCGTGTTTGCAAGCCGCGCCCCCTGTGTTCTCCTGTCCTCGCAGCTCCGCCCCGCTCTGGCTGCCCAGACCAAGGCTGCGCTGCGTCACCACTCAATTCTCCGGGCAAGGGCGGATCCCGCCCCTCGTCTAGGGGGGTCGCACTCGCTCCGTCCTCATACAACGATGGGTCCAAATACGGATCGTCTGATGGGATGTCAGGGATCCGAATCATGTCATCTGGAGTCACCTCAGCTAAGTACTTCTTGAGCTGATTAATGTGGACTATGCGTCTCTTCCCAGAGGCTGGGGCCTCTATCTCATAGTTGACTTCTCCCATCTTCCTCGTCACCTTGTAAGGTCCTAGAAACTTCAGGGCCAGTTTCTGCTTAGCCAGTGGCGGATAAAACAACAAAACCCAGTCTCCAATATGGAATGACTGCTCCATTGCCAGCCTGTTGTAATGCTTCGCCTGCTTCTGGGCCGCTTTCCTCATCTGGGTTCTGCACTTTTCGAAGGATTCTTCCATGGCTTCACGTATCCACTCCACATATTCCACTGGGCAGTGGTGCTTATGTTGGAGTGCGTGGCCATACATCAGATCTACAGGGAGCATCGCTTCTCTGCCCAACATCATTCGATTTGGCGTGATATCTGTGGATCTATGGGGCGTAGCCCGATAGGCACACATCACGTAAGGAAGCATGTCATCCCAGTCATCTCTCCTTTCGTTCACCAGCTTCGATAGCATATCACCCAATGACCTATTAAAGCGTTCCACCAACCCATCGCTCTGGGGATGATAAGCCGTGGTCCTGGTCTTATTAATCCCCAATATTTTGCACATTTCTTGGAATAATTTCGATTCGAAATTAGTGCCTTGGTCACTATGCAAGTGATAGGGAGCTCCAAATCGCAAAATCACATTGGTCACCAAGCAATCAGCCACCGTGTAAGCCTCTTGATTAGGAAGAGCAAAGGCTTCTGTCCACTTAGTAAAATAGTCGGCAACGACTACTATATACTTGTTATTGGACTTTGTGACAGGCAATGGTCCCATTATGTCAATGGCCATCCTTTCCATCGGCATTCCTACTGGCACCTGATGCAGGGGAGCCTTCTTCAGGCCGCCCTGTTTCCGCTTCTGACACACATCGCACCAACCTATCCAACGTATCACATCCTCCTTGTAGCCAGGCCAATAGAACCTCCGTCTCAACTTGGATATGAGGCTGTTGATCCCCATATGGCCACCAAGACGAGACGTATGAAGCTGGCTGAAGATGCTGCGTCTGATGCTTGCTGGGGCCACCATTTGCGTCACCAATTCACCAGTAGGCAGCTTATGGCTTCGATACACGATGCCTCGTTGCAATTTCAAGCAATAAAACTGGGCCCATATATTTCGCACCTGGGCCGAGTGCGTGACAATAGCGTGATAAGGCGGTCGCTGTCCAGCATCCAACCACTTCTTGGCGGTAGCTAGGGCCATATCCTGGCCCTGAGCACACCGTATTTCCTCCAAGGTGAAAGACTCTATCCAATTTGGATCCAGAGGTCTCTCACTGCCGTCTCCAGCTGTCTCTCCAGCTGTCTCCGCCATATACACTCGCACCTGGGGTCCCTCAGCCTCTCCTGGGCTGATTCCAGTCGCCACTCGAGGCTGTCCACACGTAATCGTGCGGAAGCCTCGTACTTGGTTCCACTGCGTGATGGAAGCCACAAGGTCAACATTCTGACCATGACCTTGGTCAGGACATTCCTGGCGCTTACAGGCCCTCACGGGAATTCGTGAGCAGCCATCTGCATTCGCATGCTTCTTGCCTTCTCTGTATTCGATTACAAAGTTGTACTCGGTCAGAGAAGCTATCCATCTCGCCAACATTCCTTCCGCATCTTTAAAGTTCTGCAACCACACCAAAGCACGATGATCAGTGCGCAAACGCACTGAATCCTGTCCATACAAGTAGGGCCGAAATATTTTCGCCATTCTGACCACAGCTAACAATTCCTTGTACGTAGTGCAATAATGCTTTTGCGATGAAGACAAACACTGCGAGGCGTAGGCAACCACGCGCTCTTCTCCCTCAATTATTTGCGACAATACACCTCCTATCGCAAGATCAGAGGCATCCGTGTCTAAGATGACAGGGCACCCTTCACGTGGGAGCACCAATATTGGTGCAGTCGTGAGGGCCCTGATTAATCTTTTAAAAGCGTTTCTGCATGCCTCATCCCATTTAAAGACGGCCTGGTGCGCTGTTAAAGCATGTAGTGGTGCTGCTAGTCCAGCAAAGTCACGCACGTACTTTCTATAGTACGATGCGAAGCCCACAAAACAGCGCACCTCCTGCACTGTAGTTGGCTCTGGCCACTCTCGCACCGCCTTTATCTTCTTAGGATCTGGTTTCACACCCTCTCTACAAATCACATGCCCTAGAAAGGAGACCTCACTTTTAAATAACTCGCATTTGCTAGCTTTCAATCTTAACCCAGCCTGGCTAATGCGTTTCAGTACAACTATCAGGTTACCTAGACACTTCTGGAATGTGGGCCCCTGTACCACTATATCATCCATGTAACATAGACAAGTGGACAGGTCCAATCCTCCTAGCACTAGCTCCATCAAACGTTCCAGTGTAGCTGGTCCATTTGTAACACCAAAGGGCATCACTGTAAAGTGGAAATGTCCTCTGGGAGCAGTGAATGCGGTTTTCTCTTTGTCTCTGTCATCCATAGCTATTTGCCAATAGCCAGATGACAGGTCCAGGGTACAAAACCATTTTGCCCCTGATAAAGTGTCTAGACAGTCATCAATGCGTGGCAAAGGATAAGCATCCTTTTTAGTGCACGAATTCAATTTCCTATAATCCACACAAAACCTGAAAGTTCCATCTTTCTTTCTAACCAACACAGGGGGACTAGACCAGGGGCTGCTACTGGGCTCGATCACTCCGAGTCTCAGCATCTTATCCACTTCCTCTGACAGCGCCCTGTTTTGAGCCCACCCTAATCTCCGGGTCGGCACCTTGAAAGGCCGATTGTCACCCGTATCGATCTTGTGCGTGGCTTGACTTGTACGTCCCAGCCCGTATTTACCTCCCTCAAAACAATGTTCATACTCCATCAAGACCTTTTGGAGCTCTGACCTTTGATCTGCGGTCAGATCGTCAGTTTCGTCCAAAAGAGGCTGCAAATGAACGGGCAGTCGTGTTTCAGCTTTCTTCTGCTTGAGTTCAAAATTGGCCTCAGCAGCATTCACCGTTTTCGGTGAATCCACCTTTTCGACTTCGCTCAATTGACCTACCACTTGACCCTTTGCAATATGAACACTCTCAGTCGTGGGATTGGCTATCCACACGTGAGCCCCAGAGCATTGAGATGCCAATAATCCTCTAGGTATCATTATGTGTAAATCCTGGCAAACCGTGGGCAACGACTCGAATACGAGGTCGCCCCCGTTAGATACGCCCCAGGACACCAAATTGACTGAGACCTGCGACACGTGGCGAGCTGGTATATGGACGTCTTCGTGTAAGATTGCTCGGCCTGTTTTTCCAGGGCGACCTTCTCTACACGCGATATCAACGCCTCCCAGTCTCAGCATTCCTACTGAACACATGAGCAATGCACCGTGTCTCTTCAAGAAGTCCATCCCCAGTAAGCCAGGGAGACCTCCGATATCCGCTACCAAAAATTCACAAGGATAAAGCACCCTCTCTAGACAGAGAGTGAGCTCCACCTTACCATAAATATTAATTGGTTCACCGTTTGCCGCCGAGATCTTGCCTTCCACAGGTCTTAAAGTCTCTCGTTTCGCGCCAGGTATCTCATCGTACTCCTGCTTACTCAGCAGAGACACCTGCGCACCGGTATCGATCAGGAGATCCACGTGACGTGTCCCTACACTAATCGTAATATACCATGATGCGCTCGAATTCTGCATGGCCACTTGTCTTGGCCAATGCTGTCCCACTTTCACCCCTTCCCTACATTCCGGAGGCTGAGGAGCCGCTTCTTCAGCAGGCTGAGGGGCTGCTTTTTCAGCAGGTGAAGGATCCGTGGATACTTCCTCCACCCTTACTCGTTTTCCGAGTGTTTCCTCTCCTTCTTATCCTTGCCCCCCTTTTTGCCCTGATCGCTCCGCCCCTGGGACCGTTTATCACCGTGTTTACTCGATCGGTGTTCCCTGTCCCTGCTAGGCGCTCATTTTTTGGAGCGATCATCATCAACATTTCGCTTAGGACAATCCCTGCGGAGATGCCCGGTCTTCTTGCACCGGTAGCACCTCCGTGTTTCAGGTGAATAATCGTGGTCCTGCCGGCGAGTATTACTATAAACCTTCCCCTTGTCTTTGGACATAACCTCGCCTAAGATCGAATATACCAAATCCTTCAAATCCTGTCTCGTGATGGCTCCCTCTTGTTCAGAGGACGGGCCGCCACGTATAGACGCTGAAGCAGTAGCAGCCAAGGCAGCCTCGGGCTGCAGTATGGGCAAAGCGATAGCGCCAGCCGGCCCGACGTCAGGCTTACTTGTTTTCGTGGCCTCGTACGCTGCCTCGTACTGCACTGCTAGATCAATGGCCTCCTGCAGGGTGGGTGGCTTTAAAGCCGCCAACCAAAATCTCATACTAGTAGACCCAGCCGTCTCCATGAAACGCTCTTTTGCAAAGCGTTCCTGCTCGGCGGGGGCGGAAGCGGGGTTCGCTTTCCTGGAGAGATCTAACAAAAACAACCCATACGTCTCGAGGTCCATTTCTGGGCCTCGTTTTGCATTAAACCATTTATTTCTATACGCATCGAGGGCACGATTCGAGCAGAACAGAGCCGTCAGCTGGCTCACCATCTCTCTCCAATCGTCCCGATAAGTTAGGGGCCGCATTTTCAACTTAGCTTGACCAGTGACGCTGGTCCAAAGATGAAAACACTTCTCCTCGTCCGTCCACTTATTGAAAGTGGCGACCCGAGTGAACTCGTCTAAGTGGTCTATGAAGGCCGTACCCTGGCCGTCATATTTTGGAGGAATAGCTTCTTTTCTCCGCCTGTACCCCGAAGAACCCAGACTCCGTTGCGGAGTACTGGTGGCCGCCATGACAGCCCGGGCTGAGCCACGTGGTTCCGCACGCTCAACCACGGAGGGCCGCCCATCAGGCGAGGAAACAGGCGTCGACGCGGATGAATCATTCGATTCATATCCAGCTGGCGAGGGCTCCTTTCGGCGCCCTCGATCGCTGGTTGTCCGCGTATTTTCCTGACTCGTGAATGCGAGTCCAGGGCTTGGAGTCCTATCCGCCGTGGCCTCTCGTCTACGAGGGCGTCCCGGCGTTCGCACTACTTTACTCCTAGTCGAAGCACGTAGAGCTGACTCATCCGCCGTTTGCGAGGGGCCCTGCACCGGAGTCGATGCGGGCTCACTCGTGTCGGCTGATACCAAGCCAGGCCTCTTACGCAACTTTGCAGGCATTATACGTGGGGCTAAAACACACTAAATAAGGTAGAGTATTGTAGCGTGAATTCTACTTAACTGTAGATATGTGTAGCTTGAAGTTTGAAGTCGCAACGTCGCTGCTGCTGACGCTCAATGTAGATGCTGACGGTTCCTGTGCTCCGCTGCAACTGACTAAACCACGCGGTCGCTGGCACCTTTATCCAGCGTGGCCGTGGCGAAGTCATGTTTTTTTCAAAAAGTTCAAAACATTTTTTTATGTCCTTGTCCGTGCGTCGTCCATGTCTTCTATCCAATTGGGGAACCCTACATCCGATTCTTCAAGTCCCACATCGGGCGCCAATTTGTAAGGTTCCCCAAGAAAGACAAAGCGTTGGTATTCCAGTTTTAAAGTTTATTTTGCCCTGCCCCGCCGCACAGCCTGCTTATCCTCTGCTTCTTCAGCTACTGACGCGGTCTGGGTGTATTCCCGCCAAGACCCCGTGGTCACGTGGTCCGGGTCACCCAGTGCGCGTCAAAGTCGGTCACTGACCTAGTAAGGTCAGTGACCTGGGGTCATCACAATACTTTCAAGTACAACTGTTGGGACACACAAATGAAGCGAGTCATGTGAAGCAGACCAACACTAAATCTATAACTTTTGAGGTATCTTGCTTTAGAAAATAATCAAATAACCTCTGTTAGTCTGCTGCATACCTACATGCATGTATTTTAGTCCCATTGATTAACATACACGACTGATCAATGAATAATAATAATACATTCTCATGAGGACCTCGGTTTAATGCATAATCCTTACCAACACTGTTCAAAGATCTTACCAGCATTGTACTTGAAGATCTTACAAAGAGATTGCAATTGATTAGGTGATGCCATCACAATTTCAATGCAAATATAAAACATATTCCAATTTTCTTCGGGGTTGTAAAACAAAAAATTATTCATGCACAATGCATGGATAGGAGAGATAAAGGAATGCTCTCTTCACAATCCAGTTTTATGATTTTTTTTTTTTTATGTGACGTTTTTTAATGAAAAAAGGAAAAAAAAAACTTGCATACCGAGAGTCAAATATCAGATGGCCTTAAACAGAGTGCTGTCTAGACAACGGTTTCTTCAAGGCTAATTGTGGCAAAGGCCGATGCAGATAGATTCCTCACTTGCTGCAGCCAATGGACTGTGTTCAGTGGAATACCCAATTAGGCTCTCCTGATGCAAACCTTCACTCTGCTTTTAGCCAATTTCAGCCAAGTCTCTTCAAGTTTCACTGCAAACTGCCCCTGAGGAAGGGCAAATGAATGAACAGGTGGCCAGGCTAATGTCTTTTAGACATTTAATTTAGTCTCTAGATGAATTGCGTGAGGACCATTGATTGGCCAGACAATCGTGATGAACCCCATTTGAGACGCTAACAAGGTAACACATCATCAGTCTGCTGCTGCTCACTGCTGCTGCTGCTGAGAGGAATGCTTCATCTCCCACAATCAGCCCACGATTTTCATCCAATCAGCGACTGCAACTTTTTGTCATGCTCTTAAATTACAAAAGCATGCTCACGTCCTCCAAACTATCCATTCATTAATGATTATCCATCTCCTAATCGTAGATTATTTCATGATAATGATTATCACTGGGCTCAAACAATGATATTGCTTTGACATTGAGGCAATTAAAATATCATAAATCCACTACAATAACATCACAACAATATACATTGGATTGGAGAGTATGAAAGCACGCCCCCAGCATTGAAGGGACATTTCACAAGTCACTAATGTCAAGTCCGCCCAGACATCCCCATCTTACTGAATCAAGCTGTTAAGCCTATATACCAATATAGACTCACACAATCGGATTTCATGATTTCATTAATCAACGAAAATACAGCAGCACCTGCTAAGCACACTGGGTAGGCAACCTGCTTCTCAGACAGTACAAGTTGTGGAATAGCATGCCAGAAGCATATCAGATCACAAAGGTCCATAGAACGTGGTCCCTTCCTCTGCTGCTCTGTTTCAACATGGATGTCAGGTTCCCTTAAAAAGCTTCACATGGTCGATCAAAGCAGATCTCGTGTCTGATCAAGTTAGACTGTAATCCACACCTCCTACATTTGCAACTCACTTCCATAATGCAACTAGTCTAAGCCTGCAGGGCATTGAGGCTTATAGGGCTTTTGTCAGAGGAGGACAGCAGAGGGGTTGTCAATGCCTCGAGTTTCGAGAATTCCTGGTTTAATGACTGATTCAAAACTAGTCAATTAGTGGTCTTCCCTGCAGCTCTTTAGAGAAGAGCATATAATATGTGATAGCTAAAAACCTGTAGTCCGAATCTGAGAGAATATATAATTCATCTACACGTGCACAGAGAGTATCACATATATACTGCATTTGTGTTATCTTACACATGTCTCTTGGTAAGTACTCATTTAATAATATTTTTCGGAAAAATGTCACTTAGGATGACACTGATGAAGACACTGATTGCTCCGAAAAAGATGAGCAGTGTTGTACTCTTAGTCACATTGTATTTCGATGCAGATATTTCACAGTGACATATGCTACGATATTCTACAATGGATTATTCAATTCATAGCTCATTCGTACTGCTGCCAAAACAAACAGAAAGGGTTGGGATTACCGTATTTATAATATCAGCCATGTAAAGACATTAAGAAAATTTCAAATCAATGCTGTAGAGCGAGCACTGCTTTCCACACATGAATATTGGAGAGGCTTTTAGCAGCTGCTGTGTAGCACATCGTATATATGAACAAACATTAAAATTACCATAAACAAACAAAATCCTCCGACAACAAATTTGTAAATGAGACCTCTGCCATCTTGCTGTTGACTTTCAAACTGGCCAATTTCCCTGGGCAAACTAAAGTGACCTGGTTAGTTTTACAACAGCAGCCGCAGCAGCAACAGCAGTCCGAGATGGATGGTATGTCGGTGGACATGTTCTGCTTGGCTGTTCTCGATCCTTCAGGGCAAGTGGCAGACAAGATGAAACCACCGATATGCCACAGGGATCTCCTTTCCGTCCATATGCTGTCCTCCACTTAAGTGCTGCTCCCTTGCTTAAAAGCTACTCCCTTGCTTAAAAGCCACTCCCTTGCTTACTTTGAAAGGCCATGCTCAAGTATGGTACAGATAGTGCAGTGTAGATCCTTGGGAAATCCCCATGTGCACCTTTTGAGTTTCTTGAACTCGCTCAGGATCTCCTTGTCTGTTTGACTTACACACTAAGCCTCTAAAGGTTCGAGGTCTGGGCAAGGTCGTAAGGTCAAGGCAACTAGGTGAAGGTCACAGGAGCATTAAATGACCAAGAACCATAGCAACACACGAGTCCATCAACCTTAACATCTTGATTCATAGCCATACTGATCCCCCATCTCCCGTGGGTTTCAGAGGCTGCGGAGGATACATTATAGGGTTAGTAGCATGTCCCCCAAGGCCCTGTGTCTCTGGAACTATACACATAAACACCCCCAGCTGGGCATTATGGCTATACACAAGTTGTATATACACACCAAGTGAATAGAAGTGGAGGCAATAGGCGTAGCAACACCTACAGTGAATGAGTTACTCCTCAGATTATGCAATTTACATTAAAAAACATAGTAAAATCACTCAGTGGGAAAATGCAGAAAAAAGTTCAGCTAAACAAAACATGAAAGCAGTAGGCTTTTCCGTCAGCTTAAATTGATACTGTAAACAGATCTCAACAGTATCAACTAAAAAGTCCAGAGTCGATATCGACCATGACAAAAAACTTAAAAACATGTGTTAACAGAGCGTAACCTCAATGTTAAGAGAGTGACAGGATACACATGTCATACAAAAAAACCTCACAGCCGCCCTTACGACACTGTAAATGCAAGCTGTGAGCATCAGGTCCCCAGAAAAAAAAAAAATCCTGTACACACACTGCCACGTGCATACAAAGATGGGGAATTTGGCAAAGCATCAACACAAGCATACGTATGGGGTTTTGGGACATGGTAAAATAACCAGGTCATACAGGAGGCCTTTGTTTTACACCATTGGATTCGACATCGCACTGTATGATAAAGCCATGGTTGATAAACCACCCTAAACTTCACGGCTTGAAAATGAGTACATGTTAATCTCACAGAAGCCTTCCCGCGTTCCCAATGTAAAGAAGTTTCATAATCAGGATTTCTTGAGTTTATGAACACTCCAGTGATTCCAGAGGGTAGTTAGCGAGGTTCTACTGTACATTCCAAAGAGGAATTATCAGATTATTGGCTTATGGTCATGGCTTGTTATTTGTAGGTAGCATGGCCTTGATGCCAACTTAAAAATCACATCAATTGATTACCGTATTTCCAAATGCCCAGCTCAATAGAAGCAATAGAGCTCAGTGCTGAAGTTGCAGTAAACAACAAATAAATATTATCTAAGAAAATTCACGGAGTTGATAAAACAAATAACCAAAATGAATGTCTGATGCATAACGTTGATGTCATTATATAAATGAATCTGAAAAGTTCTCCCCATCAAATCCAGTGTTTTATCATGGACGTAAAACGTCCATGGTTTTATGCACTGTCATTCGCCTGAGTACTCAGCGCGGTGAGTGCACACGAAAAGCACATTAAACACAGAGCCATAGAAAAGATCAAGTAACAAGTGCTTAGAGTAACTTAAAACCAACATACCTGGAGGCTGAGCTGCTGAGTGCAATGAATGTTCTGGGTGCATGGAACAGTGAGCCACTCACACGAGAGACTGCAGCAGTTTAACCCACAGTCACCAGGTCAAGGACCTCGGAGATAGCACAAGCTGCAAGATGCTTCGTATGTGAGAGAGTTCCTGGAGTTGGAGCAGTGTTCAGCGGCTTACTAATAAAGTAACACATGCAGATGATGTAGTATTCCTGTTCAGCTGTTTTCAGAGCACTTTAGTTGAAAATATCACCAGTACAAAAATTGAAGTAAAATAGCACAGGGGACACTCCTGACCCGGAGGTACACCATGCATGGAGGCACTATATATGTATACTGTTTGCATACACCAAGCACTGGCAAGTACTGAGTAGCAAACACTACACAGGAAGAACCCACAGAAGCCAAGAGCCAACCTATGTGATATGTGGGGACGTCAAGATAAACAGTGGGTGCAGGAGACAACCCTCCATTTCTAATCTGCCCCCTGTGGCATTATGGGCCCCCTTGCATTATGTGTCTGAACACAGCATGACTCACATGCATGCCAACTTGTCTCTAGGACAACTTGGTGGGGAGTGTCTCCTCAGAACCTAACACCCCTCACCAGGGGGTATTTTTCACTGAGTCTCTCCCCTGCAAAAAAAAGAAGCACCTATCACCCCAAATTATGATGATACAAAATCATAGGGCCCCAGCACGAACCCAGGTCTGCTCAACCAACTAGCCAGACACTTCGATGCTCTCAATAGAAACAAATTGCACAACACAAGCTAACACACTCAATCAACCCCAGTCATCTGACCTTTGCAGAATACACAAATATTTACACTCAGCATCCCACACAACACTCCATCCACATAGCCATAAATGCAGATAAATGGAGGGCGAGCAAGCATGAAACATGCATAATAAAATGTACCCCTTGAGACATTACGAAGGCCCCTTTATAATTAACTGGAGCAATGTTCTGGCATGCTTTAGGCATGCTTTTCTCTTATTATCACTCGGCTACCTTGACTCCATACTTACGGTTGCAGTTTGCACCCATGAGTGTTTAGATAACACATACCAGAATCCCTCAAGCTAGCACCATGAGCAATGAGCTTATCTCACAACATTACTATTTCCGTGAAATATTATACACACATGGTAATCCACTGGAATTCAGTGCCACGAACCGAGAGTGAAAATAACCCCCCCCCCCTTTCCCCCCGAAAAGCCAATCTTTTGTTCTTGTACAGTGAACTCTATCTACACCTAAAATCATATTTTACATATATAAGAAACAACATTTACACCACGTATACATATATAGCAACATTTACAAATGTTCAGCATTGCATGCAATACAGCTGTAGCATGTCATTGTTCCCATAGGACCCATACTGACTCAGCAACATAACATATTCCTGACAGGTCCCTCACTACAGCAAAGACCATAACTACAACATACAAACATGATGAAACATTGCATAGGAAAGTAGCTGAAATTATTCCCTCCATAAACAAGCACATTATTTGCTCTCTTACACAAATGAGCCAGAGAAGAGAGGGACATGCGGCAGTTGATGGCACTAATGGCATTTCCATGGCAGCCATGTAAATGACAGGCATCTCAAATAACAGAGCAGCACTCAGAGCACTTGTAAGGATGCTGCTGTTCATTATTCCATATGATGCCAATTGTTTGTGTGACCTTCCTAAAAGATTTTGTTTTCCTCTTTCCGTCTTTTTTCTTTCTTTTTTTTCCTATAAGAGTTCGAAAAATATTCTACGCAGCTATCATATCATTCATCACGCCCTGAACCATGCGACCAAGGATGAGACAAAACAACAAAATATAAACATACAGTGTATAGAAATAGAACAGTAGAAATGGGTCTACGGAGTGAACCAGTGCAGTATCGTTACTCTAAAGGACACGTCATTGTTTTTTGTTTTGGTTTTTATTGTCATCAGGAAGCTGTAATAGATAAGCAGGGTGAAGTTTTAAATACCTGGTAACAAGTTTCAAATAGGTTTACAGAACGAATTTGCTTCAAAATGATACATTAATTGTTATTGATGAGGTGGTAAAACCAGAAATCGCTTTGCGAAAAACAGAAGTACTAGAACTGAATTATCTTTCTTTATACAATCACGTGTTTCTGTACGCATATTCCAAAAGAGATACTACAATGAAGAAACTTCAAAAAGAATATTCGGCATTAGGTCTTTTGTACGACCTGTCGTCTGCTAATCAGCAGTATTCTGTATAGTCGTACGAAAAAAGTTTGTTATACGACACAAATAGGCTGCCATTGTAAGGATAAGCTGAACAACAAAACACATACCTCCTGTAGAGGCAGACGAAACTGCCTCGTAATTTAGGCACAAAGAACGAATTAAGCGGGTGACTGGTTAATCCAAGAAGAACGTCTGCTGCCAAATTCCGTCTCTTTGTTGATGCAGACGACTAAGAAGCCATGTAATTGGTCAGGTAACTAGGCCATCAGACATGCGCACTACGTTCACAGGGATCTGAGCGAGCCTAACTAAGACGCTCAGCCAGACTAATTAAGTCTAACAACACGTTGCTAATGTAGAAAAGCCCTTCAGCCAACCAGCTGTCTTTTCTTTATTTCATTTGCTGTAATTGAAGCCGGGAGACGCTAATGCACACATGTCTGATGTCAATGAAGTCCCTCCGTTATACAGGCCAAGCCGTCTGCCTCAATAAAGTGCTAATGCGCCTGCCATGCTTCCAACACACACCGCACATTAGGCATGCTATAACCAGCCTTGAAATGATTTGCCACTGACAGGTAATACTGGACCAAGCTATAAACCCCATTACCTCTGCTGACCAGCAAGGGACTAGTAGGCAGTGAACATGCTGCATGAATATTTCGCCTGTCAGGCGGTCATGCACTCTTTGTCTCATGCTTTTCCTTTGCTGTGCATGTCTGTGCGGATGACATCTTATTTCCTAGTTCCTAGCAGCAACAGAAAAGGCAGTTGCTACCATGAAATAAAATACTTGAAATAATTTTTAAAGCAAAGATATTAGCCAGTAGATTAATATTGGTTGACCTCTTTATTTGCATGACATAGCTAGTTCAAATATGAACAGCTAGATTTTTTCTCTAATATACAGTTGGCTGGCGCATGCAATGTGGTTAAAATAAATATGATCAAAAAAGACTTCGCTGGCACACTAGAGTAGCAACTGGCAAGTGCAATACCTACTAATTTTGTCAATTAACCAAGGTGTGACAAATTGCCAGGCTAAGACACCATGCCATTTTTTAGGATTATGCCAGCCTATTATGCAGATGAACAATGATCATAGTTACACAGCTGTGTTGTGCCAGGAGCTTATGACTGCAAGGCGATGAATAGCATTACAAGTCGAGTCGACTCTAATGAAGACCATGGCAAGATACTTCCTAAATACCATAACATAAGAACCTAATTCAATGTTGATGAGGCAAACCTTTGGTATATTAAGAAGGGGTGGATCAGCTAAGTTATCAGTCAAAATTAAGTTCTCAGTAACAATAGTTCTCTTGTACAAATTGACCTTGCTCTGCTCATATGGCCACATCCAACCTCAAGGACTTCTACAAAATAGCCTCACAGTAAGTTCACAATTTAGTCTGACCAACTGCCTCACGACGATAGTCTTTTGGTCTAGTCACAATCTAAAGATATTTAGGTTGATGATTTTCCTCGTTTGAGCCTTATGACCTGTGGTCTCTTCTTCAGCTTCACATCACAGAGTCATACTCTCTTATGAATGAAAGAGATCTGCTCTACCTTCATTCCATGGTAAACTACCATACAAAATTTCCAATACATCATTTTCAAAGCATGAATTTCATGTAATATTAATTATTTGTCCCATCTGCACTCCACCCAAATCATCACAATCATTCTGTCACGTTGGATGGGCGACCTTCATCCCTCGGAAATTAATCATGTGGATTTAAAATGTGAATGATAACGGAATTACAAGAAATGTTATTCAAATTTTTGGCAAAATGACTTTCAAGATCAGACGGCTGCTTGATGAAAATCCAAGCATTTCCAAACCAATTCCCATCAATATTAATGGGGAACAGAATAAGGTTAAGTGCATTTCTGTCATTATTTTCATTTGCATCCTTCAGTTTTAATGATTTCGAGGGCTGCTATCATCTGAAGCAGTTTCAGCAGCATCAGCAGGATCAGCAGCAGCAGGGAGGCAGAATGTTGTGTGCTGAAAGCGGGAATGAATGCATGTCAACTGCCTTATCTTGCATCCTGAGTGATAATTATGGCTAAACGGTCCCTCAGGGTTTGTCTTCTGCCTACCAAACTCGAGCAGCATAACAACGAATATTCCCCACATCATGCACATGGATGCTTTTGATCCAAAACCACCGGTGTTTGCACTTACGAACCATTTCACAAACTTTCCATAACTGCTGCTTGAACCCACATACACACAAAATAACATAGTAATCAAAGTGCGTAAATGTGGCCTATCAGACTTCTTTTTGAAGTGCTAATAAACAGCAGCTGATATATGGTCAATCGACAAAAATGTTCGTTTGAGGGACACCAATTTGTCTGGTGTTATAAATGTACCCTTTGTACTCCTACGTAAGAAGCAAAGAGATGTTGCACCATCAAAAGAACAATAACACACATTGACAAGGGGGTAAAGTTGCACAAAGTGACACAAAAAGTTCTTTGGTGTTTGAGGCACAAAGTCAACTGCTTGGAGAACTCCAGTGCAGCATTAGCGAGAGTTAAAGGGGCTTAGGTTCATCCAGGAAGCTGCAGCAGCTTTTAGGCAAAGTGACAAAGCAACAGAAATGAGGCAACCTTGCACCTAATGGCTTTATCCCATGTCCAATACAGACTGCTGCTGATGGTGTCAAGTCGAGGTCCTGCACAGCTGAAGGCAAAGCCACGGCCCTTTAAAAAGGCTGTATGGAGACCAAGGTCACCAAACTTCCATTTAGAGGCAGCTGAACCTCCCAGGTCAAAGCAGCTGTAGATATTGTGTCTTTAGGAGGCTGGGCTGCGACAGTGTCAACTAGCCCATTGGGCAACTGCCAGTACTCCAGGAAATAAGAGCCTTAATCTTGTTTGCCTGCTGTCTAGGGCAAGGTATGGGAGGCCCTTGAAGTCCTATCCACTCACAAGACACAGGGCCTCCCAGGGACCTCAGGCTAGCTGCTGCACCAACTCGTCGCATTAGGAACACCTATCTCTGACAAACAATATTGAATTTCCAGGCAATATCATCTCATGATCTATCCTTGCTTCTGCTTCACCGTGCCATATTCCCACATGGACACTCACGGCCAAGATAACAGCGCCTTGCAGAACTCCCCAAGGAACCCAGTGCATCTCTACCATCTGTGTTCTTCCAATTTCTCATTATTTCCCACAGTATTTATACAACCACAAGTGACTTGTTAACCTGATGAGATAATTCTTCCAAGGACAAAAAAACCTCTTGCAATATGTTGCGATTAGCCGAACACCGCCATTGACAAACTTTACGACTAACCCAGTACGCCACAACTTGTAACAAAGATACTTACTCTAATAAATCTAGTGAAACCACAGTTAGAACCACTAAGTACAAGCAGTAGGTCATCTAACACCACCTGCCTCATCCTTGTAAACACTAGTACCCAATTTACTCCTATGTCAGCTTGTTCTTCCACATTTTCCCCATACACCCAGAGAGCTTAGAGCTATGAAGAAAAAGTGTACTGCAATGTAATTCTGCACCATTATCTCTCGTTAAACAAGCGGAGCTTTCATCAGCAGCGATTAGAGGCCTGTCGTAAAGCAACAACGAGCCGATGAATTCGCAGTGATGGCAATCAACAATCCACCATCATCGCAATAAGCCTAATGCTCCTGATAAACTGTCCAGCTGTAAACATGAAAGCCATTCTTCTTGCATTCTGACAGCAGATTCTCAAAGCATGAGCTAATTCCTGGTTGTGGTCCCTTTTTGCTCCTAAATAGAGGAATCATTAGTTCCCATAAGACTCCTCATGCAAGAATTCAACAAAGCAGTAAAACCACCCAGTTCATGAACTGCACAGTGCTGCTCAGAGGCAACTCTTGCAGAAAATACAAATGCCCTAGTGTAACATCCAAAACATCAAAAAGTCACTGGTGACATCAAGCCCAAAAAATACCCAACAAAAAAAGACTTCTATAGAATGGCATCTAAGAATTTCCACAATGAACGCAAAAGACTCAACTGCTCGGAGGAAAATGCTTTTGTAGAGATTTCAATTGATCAGAGACGATCTGCAATTTGCATGCCGGGCCTGACCACAGAGAAAGAAAGGTATGTCTGCGGGATTCTTTTACCAGACAGGACCATCAAAAGGCACGTTGGAAGTCTGCATCTGCAAGCATGCCATGTCTTACAGTAGACTGAGCTTGAGTTGGATTCTACTCTTCATTCTAGCCATATAACATTGTGGGTGCACCTCCCTCTGGGTCTTAGGTGCTCATGTATCATTCCTTCAACAATCGCCTTAGATTCCTTTTCATTTTCTCAGGCCTTGCCTTTTTTCCCAGCACAGATCAATGGAAAAAGGCTTCTACCAGTGCTATGGGCATCAGCCTCCAGCACTCAAAGAGGTTTGTAAGTTATTTCTCGTAGTGGCCCAGCCAAGCTTAGGGTTGACTGGGGACATTATGGGGTCTGAGAGGAGCCAGCACACCCTGATAACCTCGTGCAGACAGATAATCTGCTTGCAGCCACCTCTACTCAAGAGCCTTGGCCAATCCCTGTCTCCACTCATGCCAGCATGTAACAAGAACATATGCAGTCAAGCAATCGTAACAGCCTAGTGTAGCAGCAGCATCCCTACTTCTGTCAATATATCAATATAATACCCAGGGCAATACTTTTCTCTAGATGCAGCAGGTTCTTGAGCTTCTTACCTACAGTGAATCACCCACCCTCTATCTGTCTCCATGCACCCACTCACTAAAGATCTGATGGAGTATTGCAGCCAGATACCAGTCCTGCTCACGACTAATTTGGACAAATACTCTTGATTTATATTCACTGCACTCGGTAAACACAATAAAGGAAATCTAAAAAAGACAGAAGAGAGCTCAGCAAGCAAACCATCAGTTATGGTTTCCAAGTAAATGGACAGTAGGCAAATATGGCAGACCCATTTCCATCCGCATCAATTAATACAAATGGTTACCCAATCCTAATGCTGGTGAAACTACCCCTCACCAAATATTAAACCAGTGTTTTATTACTAACCATATTTCTGCATATCTATAACGGTAAAAAAAATTCAGGAAAAGATCTGGAAAATCTATTTAAACTGGCAGTGCCTTGTAACCATTGTCTATTCTGGGGCAAGTTAGAACCCCATCTATAATGTACATGGGGTTAAACGTGTATTATCGTATGGCTCCAAAGCCTGTCATTCGTAAATGTATTTCGATTCACTATCAATACAGGTTTACACACACACACAAACACATCTATTTACAATATGGCCATGACACATAACCGAGTTTTTTTAGCTGACCCAGCTACATAATATTATGTTGTATCCTTGAAAACATTCATTGTTTTCAGTGCATAGCAGAACAGCACTATCTGCTGAAACATGCAAAAATTAATCCATGTCAAATACATTTTAATGAAATTAAATATATAAATCAATCAATTAATGACATCGAGACAGTGATGAGCAATCTGAACCACGATGAACCAGAATATCTAGCAATTTGCTAATACACATGTCAATTATTAATGAGTATAGTTTTACCATAAATCCTATTTATTACTAGCCATATTTCTGCATATCTACATCTGCTTGCATATACTATCTATTGGTGAGAATTAAGCAAACGGAAAGGTTAGCATTCTTACTATACTGGACCATGATTGGACCTGCTAACCAGTCCTAAGAAGAGTCATGAAGAGCAGAGATCCTCTAATCAGAGGCCCTTGTGAGGGGCACATTGGGTCGTGGTGTCCCTTCAAGTAGCAACAAGGAGCAGTAGGTCACCCAATGGCCACCAAGAGGGCCACTAGCCTCTCTCCTCTGGCCATCTCAGCAGACAGCCGCAAATTTAATTTCCTGAGAGGCACAGGGATGACGGAGGCCTCTCTGTCACCCAGCACCTCGGTGGCATTATCACACAGCGTCTGGGCCTAACTGAATCCCCGTCACATCACCTCTGAGAAAATCACCCCCTTCAAAGCACAACACGTCCAGACTGTTGGCTCATTATGAAACGGAGCATTCGACCCCCTGTGCATAACTAGAAGCCTACAGGACTAAGTCTAGAGCGCTATAGAATGTTTGTATCATCCTTACATGAATAAACAACATCATCACAGAGTGCTCAACTAAGTATAAAGCAGACTCCGACAGCAAGAAGTTCATCATAATTGCGTTATCGAATGCCACAAAAGGAATATCTGGACAATAGCCAAACATATCCAACCATGCAGAAGAGATCTATTGCCATCCAGCAAAGCTAATGTGTGCTAGGTCAGCAGTTCCAGGTCCTAAGCACATGGCAAGAGCAGTTCAATACTTTTCTCTTCCCACACACATTTACCCACGGTCTAGGAAAATCTTAACTGGTAAAATTATAATCATTTATTAATACCCTTATTTTCAGATGACAGCATTTAGAATTGATTATTGCCGAGTATATAAACTGAATTTTTAGTGTCAACATAACACACTACTTGTCTTGCACATGCAATCCACGTTAGGCCAGTAATGCCCAAGCAAAACTCTGCTGTGAATTGTCTGGGTAAAACAGACAGGGGAAGTGCAACCCAGCTTTAAGGACACAGCCTTAATAGGTGGATGGCCTCAGTGATACGTGTTAAAATGGGCACCAGATAATAAGTGAAAACGGTTGCATGATTTTTAAATTATTACGTATTATGTCAAAGGTAAAACTGACTGATTAGGGTTCACTACATTGCATTAGTATAATATGTGAGCAACTGTACTGAATGTAGTGCTTGTTCCCTCCTTGCCGACTGGCTAGCAGAGCATTCTGCATGGGCCAGGTATATCTCCCCATTCGATAATTACACGTCTATAGGGCTCACAAGAGGGTCATGAACTGCACAATAGCGAGTGGCACACACCTTCAGCCAAGAGAAAACCCACCATCCCACCACTAGGCTGGCAGGTTTTCAAGAACACGGACATCCCACAAGACAGCTTAATTAAGTTCATGGGAAATCAGTACAAACTACAGCACTGAATAGGCCTAAGTCGAACATGACTATGTTCCTATGGAAAATCGACACAGTTCAGTGGATGATGTGTAGTATTATGTCATAATAACAGCACTGTTAATAAATGAATGAATACGATTAATAACCTCAATGGTAGCATTTTATAATAGCATTATGTAATGTATAGTAATTTAACTTAGCAACATGAATAGGTTCACTCAACTTGAGCTATAACACTGGAATACATCAACCAAACCGAACATAGTCTTACATAACCAAACCAAATTATTTGGTATGCAATAACAGGAATACCTTAACCCTTGATGGGGTATTAGCACTGACAAGCTGTGGCTCAATTGCCAATGTGAATGGATGGTGACCTTGAATGGTGACCTCACCTACCCAACCGAAGCGTAAAGTTTACCATGTGGCTAATCAACCAATTGACTAACTACACAAATACATGGCTACATTTTCAGTGATAATACAGATGCATGACATGTTTAAGCTATACAAGTGAAATTATCTTACTATAACTAATGAAGTACATTGACTGAATGAAGAATGAACATACCTTGGTATCATAAATGAGTAAAAGTGAAGGGTGCCAGCAGTCAGTTGTTACTTTGAAACAACCTGCTGAGAAATACCCAGAGTAGACCTTGGACTATCCTCAGATTTTGACTATAGAGGGATTAAGCCCTCTGGTGGCAATGGTGGAATTTATATGGAACAGACTGTTAAGTGCTGCCCTCTAACCTTAATAAGCAATATGCATCAAGGCTAATAAAATATTGCTGATAGATTGAGATCAGATCAGAAATTTTCCTACCACAATTATATGAGAAAATCCACTTTTTATACCCTACTTTACATGGGATATTTTACATAAAATGTGGCCTGCCTGATGAGCTTACTACGGCTGCTCGGCTTGTATGCTTCCCTGGGAGTTGAGAAAGACTCATACTTGAACAAGTCTGCAAATGATGTAACAGCACAGAGTTCACTAAGTTCGTCCACGAGAATAACAACTTCAAAGCACAATAATTGGTATTCACATTATCATATCATATTACTTCAATTACGAATAACTATATTATATACAGTTACATTCCTATATTGCAAAAAAATACATATTAAATCACATCATGAAAGTGAAGAATAATTTGATATATATGGAATAAAACACCTTTTCCATAACTAATTGCATCCCAGTCATCATCTTGCTTGTTAAATATGGCATAACTTGATGTCATTTTGAGATTGAAAACCAAGTGCATCACGACACTCACTCAATTAAATATATGGTCATGTAACTTTTTTGGTGTTGTCAAATTAGGAAAACACACGATTCCTTATATTACAATCTCTCTGGACAGAATGCTGTATAATATAAGCGTTCAAATTCCTTTACAATCCACAATCTTTTATCCAACTGGTTTTTTTTATAAATACAAACAATTTAAGTTTCATTTTATTGTACGCTTTCAAAATATCGTTTAGTATTTTAAATTCTAACCCAGTACAGTGTATACATAATCCCATGTCAGTCTTCGTACAGGTCAGTCATTCATTTCTGAAGGTCTTTCGACGCACTTTCAACACACTATATCTGGTACAATATACTACAAATACCAAATATAGATGGCCACAGCAGTATATATCAATACTAAAGCTATTGTGAAGCTCAAGAAAGCTGGGGCCATCGACTTGTCCCTGATGTCCAGAGATTCTGCAGCAGTAGTCGTGTAGAACTAATAGGCCTTGCACTGCTCTGCTGCCACAATTTCACAGTTCCCTACTTCCCCATGAGAACTGAGTGTCCTAACAAACTAGCCTCCTCATCCTGAGCCATTCTACAAACCCCCAAGAGCAGCAGCAGCAGCAACAGCCACTTACTTTAAGTCCTACCAAGTCCAGATATTCTAATCCAAGTATATTTGAAGGAACACATCTAGATAGAGTGAACAAGAAAAATTCTCTATTCTTAACAAATTGCGTATGATAAATTTTCCACAGTTCTGTACAACACTCTTCCCACACAACATACTTACTTGGAGATGATACATTTAACTAGACCTGAGAGCCTCATGACAGAGAAACGTACAAGGTTTGCATAATATTATATGCCTTCAAAATAACAATGACTAATTTAGAGTTAATCATTCAATGCAATGTGTGAATAAGTGCAACATTCTCAGCTTAATGTATTTTTGCAGCTAAATGCAATTATCAGGTTCAGTCTTATCATTAAAATTACATTAAAAAATTGAATTAAAAATGAATAAATTACAATTCACCATTGGCACACATATTGGCATGCTCTCAACGAATCCCAAGTGCAATTAAAACATTATACAAGTCACATGGTCAATTGTCCCAATTGCAACTAATCTTGTGTCATTTTAAAAGAAAGAGCTAGCAATTGCACTTCTGGATAGAATTGGAAAGGTGGATCCACTTGGATCCAATTCGTGGCGTTTCCCGCCATTTCAGCCGCTCCGAACCACAGAGCTTAATTACTGATCTCACAACTTCAGTAGATGAAAATGCATCGTCCAAGCATCCTGCATTAATTACCTTAAGTTGGCCTATCATTCTTGACTATTCTGAAGGCCTCCTACCCCTTTCCAAAGACTGCAACAGTTCAGAACAGCCTATTTCCACACAGAGAGTTTCTGTCAGCAGTTCTTATATTTGTCACTAGGGGCACGGAGATAGAGCTGCATTCAAGGCCAAGAGCCATAATATCAGCAAAATAGTGAAAATACCGTGGGAGTAGCCATATTTTAGCCATTTTTCTCAAGATAGGGCTGTTACTTTCAAAATCCGCTGTATAACCGGCCATCTACATGCTTAGTAGCTCAGTTCAAGACTATTCCGGAGCGGGCTTGATTACAACATTTTCAAAACAACCCACTCTCTCACCTCTCATGACAAAGAAGTGAATGGAAAGACAGAGACAACCCTAAAGGGTTTCTCTTTCAATAAAAGGTTGACAAATTCTGCAATAATAAGAATTGCACCAGAATAATGACTAGTGACATCACAAGACATTGCCACGAAATCTGATCATACTCTAGTTCTGTACGAAAGACTACGATATATCTTTCAGTGTAACTGTCTTGCAAGGCTCCTTCTGGATTCTCCACCATACAATGAGTAGATGGATCATGGAGCTGCATAAACTACCAGAGTCTCCCATAAACTAATATGTAGGCAGAGCACAGGCAGAGTTTGGTTGAGAGGCAGATTACTCAATCAGGACAGTGATTACAAATGTGATGATAGGCGAAGAGGGGTGAATAGGAAGGGCCTGTGGCAATGGAAAGGGGTCTTTGTGTGTGCCCATGACACATTTCCCCTCATCACTGTGGCTAACTAGGTTCCCCTGTGCCTTGGGAGGCTGCAAGATGCATTCAGATAAAATACACTATGTCCAGTATAGGGTACACCGTCAGTTTGTTGTATAATATATGTACCGTATTCACAATCGTATTATTATAGACATAAGATGCCAAGATTAATTGTTTTTTTAAATAAGCAAAACATGAGCTGACTCATTACCTATGTATCTATTATATTTGGACCGGTAATAACATTCAGATTAGTTCATCAAATTTCGTTGTCTGATTTCGTTATTTTATCTATTCTTTCATTGATATAACTTATAAACACATAACATCTGCTTTTACCATATTGTGATACGTTTTATATAGACAATATTTTCCTAACCAGTACCTTGCTTCCATCAATAATAGTATATGTTGGAGACGAGGTGGCAAATTAAGTGGTTAATGGTATGGTTGGTTTATATGGCAGTGAATCCAGGTGTGTTGAGAAAAATCATCATCTCATCCTTAACCAAATGCAAATCATCGTAAGACGAGTGTTTTCCTTCCTGTGGTAAAAGCTGAACCCTCTAGTGCACAAACCACGGCCATACCAGAGGCAGTAATTTCCAGCAAGTAATTTCTATGAGTTATTAGTTACGCTCTGTGATTGCTGTGACTGCTGCCACTGCTACTAATATTGCTGCCAGTGGTGTTACCGGTCCCACAGTGTGAGGAACCACTGGTCCTGTCCCCCTGTAGGCCTCCAAGGGCATTACTGCCAACGTGCCTGACAGCTGCCAGTCACTACTGATTGGGTCCCCTCCAGGACTAGGTTTCATATTCTCAACTGTTTGGCCCACAGCAACTTCTGCAGAGTCAGCTTGCCGCAGTTCTAGGAGCTACACTGAAAATCCTGCAGACTAGAAAGTTAGTAAAAACAGCCAACTTTCTTAGTCTATACCCCATAGCCAAAAATGTCTACCTAGTTAGACATGCTCGTACTCCTAACAGCTTGAGACTGTAATATGACCCCTAGATCGAACTCCTTAGTCATTTTTTTGCTAACTATAGGTAGTCTTCATCAGACCATAGATAAATGAACCCGCATGTGTCTAACTTCAATCTCTGAGTTTTTCAGTGTACGATTTCAAGAGAATCATTATACACGCACCTCCACAATATCAAGTTAACAAGAGCGAGCGAAATAACAAGGTTTTCTTTCTCCAGAACATCACGAACGAATAAGAAAACCTTGTTCCTTCACTTATTCTTTCTATGTTCTAGATGGCAATTGCAAAGTTTTTCAATCAGCTCATCTTCCATGCCTAATCTTAGCGACACTGCATGAATCTTGAACACTAATCTTGAACACTCATGGCTTCATCTTTAAAGTAGATTTCATAGACTTGGAAACTAAACTGCAGAGGACGTAATATTAATCCAGAAATCCCACTAAAGCCGTCCTTCTTCCAATGGGGAGTCCTGGATTCACAAGACTTTATCTGGTGATTTGTTTCCAATCTGAGAGTTCTGCTGTAACCTTTCCTGGAGGTGTAATGAAAGCCGTTTCATTAAAAATGGCTTGTCAAATTGAACCTGGACAAAGCTACACTTCTTCTGCTATAAGATGCTACCTGCCACAAAACAAAACTGTCTTGCTATAGCTGGCTACTCAAAGCTAGTCTTCAAGTACATGCAGCACCATTTTAGGGCATAAGTTGCGCGTAAGTTTATATTTACATTTTTTATTGAAAATATGCATGTTTATTGTACAAATGCATATATATCAAATAAATGTTTTTTTACATTTACGCAAGGTTTAGTTTTTTCAGTGGTGGTAGGTGTACGCCGACCATTAGCTAGGGGTAGACAGAAGCAGTTGGCTTTAGCTGGTTATAGCTACGGCCAGGAATTGGTTGCTACTGGAGTCGACATCATGCTCCATTAGGCCTGCAATTCACACCACAAACTTTCTGTTGACAAAAGATGACAGCTAGGTACATTGCATATAATATTAAATATCTGAATGAAATAACAACAGTAAGACACAAACATTGTGCTCATCCAATTAACAAGATATCAACTGCTTCTAAATAAGTTTGTATGTCATAATTGATTCATTGTAATTGGAGCAGAGATGCCAATTGGTGCTCTAATGCCCTAAAATAACTTGCAAAACACTAATCACGGGGAAAAATATGTCATTTGATTTTAAAGAAATGACTTTATTATCCAATTTGAACTTTAGTTGTAATACACTTTAATTTTTCAAACATTAGTTTCATCGCATAATGTTTCAGGGCATAAAATCTAATTGTCCATGAGGTCGATCATATAGAGCAGTTAGTCAGCTGAATTGTCATTTTGGATAAATATATTACGCTATTTAAGACTGAAATCACTACTTACAGAAGAAATTTCTATTTAAGGCGGAAATTACCATTTAAGACTGAAATCGCCATTTAAGATTGAAATCACTACTTACAGTAGAAATCACTTTTTATAGCAGAAACAACCTTTTAAAGGTGAAATCACTGTTTAAGGTAGAAATCACTATTTAAGACTGAAATCACTATTTAAGACTGAAATCACTTCATAAGTTCATAAGGGGGAAATCACTAATTCAGACGGAAATCACTACTTATGGCCGGAATCACCCTTTAAAGGTGAAAAAACTATTTAAGGCAGAAATCACCATTAAAGACTGAAATCACTACTTACAGAAGAAATTTCTATTTAAGGCGGAAATCGCTATTTAAGATTGAAATCACTACTTACAGAAGAATACATAAATAAGTACATAAATATTTCCAGTGACAATACTTCTTATATTTATACTTTGGTGGAAATTTACACCTATGGCTGCCAAGACACGTTTTACAGCAGATTTCATAAACTTGGAAAGTAGACTCCAGAGGACGTCATGTGATTCCAGGACTCTCATTGGTTAACAAAAAAAAGGTAGTTTCTCAGCCAACGTTCTGTTGTTTAGTTTCCAAGTCTATGAAATTGACTGTAACATATCACACATCACATACACAACAACATTAGTAAAGCACTGAAACAGAACTAGACCAAGGTGGAGACTTGCAAGCATTGCTTTAGAAGCAAGCAGTGTGGTCAGTGACTTAGCAAGTGGGGGTAATCGACCAGAGAATATTGATACAGAAGGGGTCAGCCAGGGCAAGCCTGTGATGTGACACTAGGCCTCAATGCCCTCATCAGGGTCCAGGACTGAGCAGCTGTCCTTCAAGGGTCATCTTATGTCCACCTAGATCAGCAAAGGTGACCCTAGAGCTACCTCCATGAATCTCCAATGTGCAGCAATGCTTGGACCTACGAGGCAATGCTTTGGATGTCCTAAATATTCTGCTTATATTCATACATCTGTGTCATGTTTTCTGTAAACCCTCACGATCCATCCTATGCTAGATGAGTATAATATGAGATAGGAAATGGCACTATAGATAATATTAGATATATTATATCAGTCACTTACAGAAATGCAATAAGAACAAAGCAGATATACCGTAACGGAGGGAACTTGACAGGGCGAGTATTATCGACTTAAATAAGTTTGTTAACAAAATTGTTAAAATTCTAATGCGAGTGTCGATAATACCTGCCATGTCGATAATACCCTCCGTTACGGTATGCGTTATGGATACAGCAGTGTGAGGAAACAGGCGAGTAATATTGACTAAGTAGTTCAAAATATGGATTAAAGAGGTGAGAAATATACGAAAATTTACAATATCATATATAATATGAATATTGATGAAACAATTTGCAATGCAGATTAAATGGGTGAGCAATTTGGGCAGTTAAAAATGTGGATGAAGCAGGCGAGCAATATGGACGAAACAGTTTACAATATGGATGAAATCGAGAATAGACACACTTCTATCTAATATTACCGATTTTGGATGCAGATTACACCTACCTTCACAGTATTTAGATACTATCACTTTAACTATAATTCAATTTGCAACTGTCTGTATATCTACACACGCTGCACTTAACCTTTACACAGTTACTCCGTGCGTTTAAAAAAGGCTGTTTGGCATTTGCATCACCATTTCACCTTTTAAGAAATAGACATTTACGACATAACAGCTAAATTTAGACGATATTAAAAATTCACAAAGGCACCTAACTTCCTACAGCCAACGCACAGCAGCACACTAGTTCACAGCGTGAGCCTTGACAGGTTTCTTTCTAAAGACTAGAAGCCGTCATTATTTTCTATTTGTGGCAAGAGAAGCAAGCAAAGTCCTTGTGGTTCTGTAGGTTTTTGGAGGATGTCTGGCTGAAAACCTTTAAATGCATCTCCCAAATTGCTGTTCCCAACTCTTTTTTGTATTCTGATACACAAGGCTTCAAGCAAATAGCCCTTGCTAAAAACCTGGCGGATATTTATCTGAAACTGAGACGAATAGACTCGGAAGGTGTCGCCATATGCACTGGATCAAAGGATTAAAAAAAAAAAAAAAAAAACATCATAGATCACATACACTACTACATATGCGGTGACAGGTGGAATGGAACCAACTATATATGAAAGTGATGTAGCAACCCCTATGTTGAGCTACACCAAGGGAATTTCAAGTTTTCCTTTCCAAAAAATATGTGTCTTTATACTTCTCACAGCTCCAGTCTCTACACAAGTTTCCAAAATAAACTTGTTACACGTGAATCTAATTTCTTTCGTGTGCCATATATCATCTTTTCGTCACAGGGGAATAACTGTACACCATGTACACAGAACTTCTAAAATTAGCACCACGGAAAAGTGAAATGAAAAGACCTTACCCTACTTCACACAGAATTTCCTATCCTATGATTGACTACGTATCCTATGACACAGAATAAAACTTTCAATTTGTATCTGCCAAATTCATAGAGTTGGAAATAAGTCTTGTAGACTTGGAAGCTTAACTCCAGATGACGTCAGGTGAATGTAGGACTCTCAATGGCTAATGTACTGCTTTAACCAATGAGAATCCTGGATTCACATGACATCCTGTGGAGATTTAACTGTAAGAGTAGAATGTCAGTCGACGTTATCAGCCTTGCAGACATTTTCAATAACTTTTTAAAATACATTTTGATTCTGTTAAATAACCAGCAGCCAGAGGCAGATGTAATGATGAGATGTAAGGTTTGGGAGTCCACATATTTACCCCATGGCATGGGAGGGGTTTTTTGTTACCCCAACGAAGTCACCAAGCACAAGAGTGACAGGACATTACTGATTTAATATCTCATACTGCTGAGATTTAGCTGCTCATGATGAGTGCCAGGGCCGGGGATCGAATGAGGGACCTTCAGAGGAGCTGGCCAACACCACTAGTTCAAAAGATTTTCAGTCTATATACATACGGTTTTGCAGTGTTCAGTTTTCCTCTCACAATCCACGCCAGTCTCATAAATTGCCAAGTTTAGAAACTGTGAGGAAAGGCCAGACTTTGCCATTGACACCAGAGTATTAGTTTCACAGCCTATCTTAGGACTGTCAGCTTCTGCGGAACATTAGTCATTTTATCTCCTGCCCACACAAGCAGTTTTGCCCAATCCAGCATGATCTGAGCCCCATCCAAGGTGGTGGTCACGCTGATCAGGCAGCTCAGTCTCATGGTTGACACCATGGAGACAAGTCTACTCTTGTCTCCATGGTTGACACTAACTTAAATGTGACATAAAAAGGTAGTAAAGTTCTTCTAAACAGACTACATTTTCAATGTATGAGTTGTTAATCCAAAAGTCTGGGCTTTTGTAAAAAGATTACATTGGAATTTGTGATGTTATTCCTTGGATAGACTGATGCTTTTCGAAACTTGTTACATGAAGTGTTAAAAGTCAATGATCAGACTAACATGTAAGACCTTTGTTAGGTTAATAATCAATATAGACACAATGTGGGTTCTAAATTGTGTCGACATATTCTTGTGTATGTTACCAAAGTTTAATAAGAAAGTATACAGCTTCAGTGGGTGCTGGCCAGCCACCTGTTATCTGAAGTGAAGAAGTGGTCAAGGAAAATGCTGTTTGTGCATTCAGCTTGTAGTGTGTGGTTACGCCACAAATTGTCTTGCATGACTGACAATGCCGCCAGCTTTTCCAATTGGGCAATAAACATACAGTAACACAACAATGCTAAGTGTGTCAGAGGTTAGTTGCCAACAGAATAGGCCTCTTGTAAGTAGAACGTGACAATTTGTGACATAGCAGAGCTTGTAAAAGCTGGACAGCACTGGAACACTTCATCAGTTAGACAATAACGTTCCTGATAGGTATTTCCCATGCATATAGTGACCTTTTAATAATGACAGACACTGATTTTATCAAGGATTAAAAATATAACACAGTATCTAGACAGCTGATAACACTGCGTAAAATCCAGTGTTACACCTGCCTATATATCACCATGAGATGAAAATCGCTTGTAACTGAATTCGAACAAATAATTTCAAATAAATAATGAATAGACAAAGGAGAAGCTTACCTGATTCAGAACTTTTTTCTTTCTTTTCAGTGGCTATTTGATCTGAAAGCACAAGAAGAATATGTGTTACAGTGGTACAAGACAGCATGTAAACAATAGCAATTGCAATTGTTGTAACATAATGTATTTAGCCGGACAAGAAGATCTTCTCACAGGGGTGGGGGCCTGGCTCAGTAGTAGCACGTTGGGCTTCCAACCACTAGGTGTGGGGTTCAATTCCCGGTCGAGCCTAAGTTGGATGGCTGTTTCATCCTTAATCTCATTGCCATGGTCCCTGCCTGTCCTAATCAGCAAAAATACAGGGCCCTAATTGACCCACCTACCCACCCACCCAGATCTATTCACAGAAACACCATCAACGACTGACCTTGGAGTAAATGTACTCAGCACTAAGAAAACCTTACCTGAAATTGCATCCGTGCTCCGACCATTTTCCAACTATGTTCAGAAAATTTTTTTTTTTTGTATAATTTGTAACTACTATGAAAGTGGTTGAAGCACGCAATCAAAAAACAATTAATTTAACGGCTGCTCGGCCAATCAGACTTGGCAATTCATCAAAAGACTCGCCTGCTGAACAGCGCGAGGCGTTGCAACCACTTTTTTTTTTTTACCAGCAAGTTATCTTAGTGCTCAGTCAGCTACAAAAACCATAGATTGAGTATGGAGGATGCTTGTTTCGACTGGGAGCCATATATATGGCAAGATTGTAAATAACTGTAGTGTCAAAGAATATCAGACATGTGAACACATCACTAGAAATTACCAATAACGAGTGAATCACCAATTTTCGAATTTTATTTTGATCGAGCGGCCATAGACATTATAAGTATGCAGCATATAATTTTCTTGGCATAGCAATTTTTGCTTAATCATCAATACACAAAAATGTGAAAGAAAAATCTTCGGGACAACACTGTTAACACCAGATTGGTGCATTCTCTTTCATAATTATCTGCAATAAATTTTGCCATATAATTCTTACGAAACCCAATTGTTATTTTCATATCAATAACTAAGTAAATTATAATGCCATGTTATATATGTGGCCTTGTGGTAAGCTCTGCGTCGATTCCCGGTCTGGGCATTCTTCAAGATCTACATCTACCCCGAATGTTTTGTCTATCAGTTGAAAGTTGAGCCATTAAAAAGGATGTGCCTTGTATGCTGAGGCAGGAAAAGACCACACCCATGGAGTAAACGTATGACACGGTATGTGACTCATCATCTCATCATTGCTTCTGCCTCTAGCAGCTGCATGGTCATTGATACACAGACATAGTTACTTCTACACAATCCCAACATTAGTATGATAACAGATAAGCAGAATCTGGCAGTTGGTCAGAAATACACTTTGATCACATTCACAATCATTTATCACAATGACAACCTCAACGGGTCTGTAAATACCATCAAATACTAAAAGGATCTAAGCTGAGATCACCAGATCTAGCTCAGACATTTTGGACAAGGGGGATGCCAACTTGGCTGGTGTCACTTCATAAAGGGCAATCTAGCATGCTCTGCCAGATTAACTGTTGCAGATGTAGCCAGACAAGACACCTGGGGCGATGATGTACATCGCATCTGACAACGGGAGTAACTGGGACTCTTCCAAATAACTGGCTTTTCAACTATATACTCAGCTTGTTATCAATAGTTTTCAAAAAAATGAATTTATCCAGATTCATGTCATATCCGTTGATAAATTCCTTTACATTAAATTTTGCAGCATTAATTACCTTAAAAAATATTCCTTTTTAATTAACCAAGAATGGTTTTATCACATGATAAATGCGATAGTGGAAAATGATTCTCAAGTGCTGATCTCACTCAACAACAATATTTTTTTGGGGGGTGTTAAACTGAGAGAAGTTGAAAACTGACAGGACTGGCAAAGGCTAGCCTGGCAGCAGTCCTGTCATTTTTCGTGGTATTTTGCAACAGGTTGAATAAATATTGTCTGGACAGTATACTATACAGACATCAGTGCTAACTATCACCATGTCACATCACTGAAAATGATTAATTAGGTTTCAACGTGGATGACTAAGTCATTCAGTGATAACATTAAACATTTTTAAGAAGCAGAAGTTGATATTGCCGATTCACTGCATACAAATTATAACATGCTGTTATTTTTCCACAATCAAGATTAGTAATAGTGTGTGCACTCATTATTTTTCAGTATAAATAGATTCAGGTAGGTAGGTTCATGGCTGTAAAACCGCGTGCACATTTAATCCCACATAAATGACATAGACTGCTGCATGGCCCTCATTCTGCAAACTCTGACGCAAAATTAATGAGGGCCATGCTTGCTTGGATACGGCAAATCCGTATCTTTATCACTTATATCTTAGTGGGCGAATAATGCAGGCTACAACACTCAACAGCAATACATCAGCATAGGAGGGCAGCAGAATTTGATGCAGAAATGACAGGGGTCAGCTTAATATTAGATGCTCTTGACCGATGGCCTGCACATTGGCTCGTGGTCAGACCTCATCAGCCATCACCGTGCCATTGCAACTGACCTCTGTCACGTCACATGATCAAATCATCATGTGCTCCCCTAGCTCATACAACGGGCCCCCTATCGGCCAGTATGTTAATAATCTTACTTGCTTTTTTTTTTTCCTTTTCATTTTAGTTTCTCTTTTCTTTTTCTTTTTTTATTATTCTCTATTTTTTTCCATAGCTTTAAAGCTACATTACTAGGATTTTATTTCATACATTCTTCATAACATGAGTCTTAGAATTCTTTTGGAATTAAACATTTAGACTTGCACAAAAGATGTCAATTTATATAAGTTCACTGCTGCATTATCAATTTCTGTATTCAATTAAAAAGCAAATTTCTTGTGATGCTAAGAACCAAAGTCCTCATAACTCCAAACACAAATGCTTATGTTGATGGTAAAGCAAACAGCCAAACAACATATCTATGTCAATGACAAAATGGCTGACAATTCGGTCAATTAAAAGTCGAGAACTCCTGCTATAGAAATGACTGCAATCTCAATTCAAATGCAGAAACACATCTTTGTCGGCTAAAAATACCATCACTTCTGAAGTCCCCTTGCATCACATTGTATATGCTGATATCGAATAGCCTGTTTGAAACTGGCTGCAAATTCTAAACTGCAATATCTATTTGTGTGAGTCTGCATGCAAACTGAGATTTATAAGTCTGAGGCATTTATGTTCTTCCTATGCAAAAATAGAAGAGACAAGGAATATTCCAGACTCATAATTGATTTTTGTCATTTTCTGCAAAGCTTTGAAAACCGCAAGTCAAATTGCAAAGCGTCCCACTGCAGGTTATTGTGTTCAGTTTAGTACAAAATCAGTAGAAAACACTAGAGACATTTATACAAAATATAACTTCATTTCATATTATATATGTAAAGTAACTTCAAAATTCTTCCAAAACTGCATGTAATGGAAAAGATCATGTTCGTTATAGCAACTAAATTCACTAATCCATAAATCTTACTAGTTAGGCACCAATGAACAATCTGATCTTCCAAGGGCAGACGTAATGCTAGATGACAAAACAACAGAGATAAAATTCACGAAGAGAGTATATGTTGTCAAGGAACTGAACAAAGGAACTGAGCAGTATGTTACAGGCCTAAGTTTGAACAGAAAAAAAATGGCATAAATTGCAACCCAAGACCTAGTTACTGGTCCCAGAACACAACTCCCGCTGCTAGTAGTAAGTATCAACACCAGTTTCTGGCCTGACCACTGGTCACTTATTGGTTAGCAGAGTACAGTGATCGTAAATAGCAGAGTTAGAATGCCCCAGTGTCCACAACACAACTTGGCCATCAGATAAAAGTGGCCAAGACATCCTGGCTTATCTATGACACTTGCAGAGGCCTCATCCATAGCCAAGCGCCCCAGTCTGCATATTGGAGTGACCTACCCATTCATACTGATTCATAAACCAATGTATTCTGCGGTGGGCTGTTGGCTGCATGTGCTGTGTGTATCTAGCATCCCAGACCTGAATGAAGCTGGTGGAACACTGCATGATCTACAAGCATGTTATGTTGTTGATGCTACAAACGACCAGCAGTTCATGGTTAGTTCATGGTCCCCTTGATCAGTAGTTATTCAAAGATGTTCTTTCACTGCTATTGGTCTGAAGCTTAGCCAGCTTACACGTGCAATCAGCTGCCAGAGGCAGACGTAATGATGGGATGATACGGTTTGGAGTCCACACCATGTTACACATTTGTGATAAGAAGGAAATGTCTTGTTGGTAAATAACCATTAGGGTTGTATAGACCTGTTTTGAAAAAATTTAAGTGTCCCTGTCCAATTATCCTTAAGTGTACATCAGAGCAGCCAAAAGATGTCACTGACTTTCCTAGTAGATTCCTACCCTTGCCCTTTGTCTGACATTGCCTGTCACACCCTGGGACCTCTGCCCAGTTAAGCCTCTACTAATTGCTCTTTACCCGACAGAGGGCAGCAGCAGTCACCTCCTGACAGCTACAAACTCCTTCAGGACAGAATGAGAGTACATTATCAAGTCAGACTGAACTGCAGGATATCCCGAACTACGAGTTGTTTCTAACAATTCTCGTAGCTTTCACTATACACTGTTATAAGCATGGGGGCTACAGTTCCTTTTCTTGTGAAATGGATTGAATGGTTTGAAATCATATCAGTGATAGAATAGATAGAATAACCAGTTTGAGTTTTAGCAAATCCAAGACAAAGATATAGCTCAAATCACCTTCTATAAAAGTTACTTTTCATAGTTTTGTAGAGATTATGCATCATTGTATACAGCATTCACCAAGTCTAACAAGAATATTGTGGTGAACTATTACTGATGTGAAATGCAATCATGTCTGATAATATCACTATGCACAGCACATACATACATATTAGATTAATATGTACAATGAATATATGCATCACAAAGAACTACATTACAATACATAATGGGGATATAAAGAGCATTTTTGGAACAAGAATGCGCAAAAGAATAGATTAAGCCGTACAAGCCAAAAGCGCAGCCGCCCAAAGAAAAATATCAACAATACATCAAATACAATGAGCCTAATCTTTCATTCGATATTGCATGACAGCAGGTATATCAGAGCTTTATATGTAGGATGCATCTAAAAGGCAACGAACGACTCTTTGAGGGAATTATGACAGGCAAGGCATCAAAAGCGACACAGACGTATGGCGTAGATGATTCATCATGACATTCATTAGAGGACCATACGTCAAATCTTCAAAAGACTTTCAAAATTGAGTCCCAAAGAGTTATGGCATTATCGACTGCCCATCTCCATCCTTCAAAAATTCCCCCCAAGAGATGTTTGAAAGGATGAATCGGGCGAATGTGGCCAAAATGCAACAGGGAGATGTTATCGCTTCATACCAGGCTTTTTGGCTCCAAAAATGTTTTCGTGGTTCCAGCAACTTCATATTTTTTTATCATTTGCTTAAAAGTTGCAGGAATTCACCATTTTAGTTTCATGTTTATGAATTTGATCAATTATTTTTAAATATCAACATATTTTCAGAGCGACTAAGGAGCTACAGAAGGCTCCTTCAACTATTGAATGATTAGCAGCAAGTTCATAGTCATTAAAACACATGAATGTAACTATAATATTCATGACCAGTTTACTTACATCGCATCACAGTATTGATAATTAATAAATATATTGGTTTTCCTCATTTCTTCTCTCCAACTAGCATACATACAAAAGAGTCACTCAATGACTGTACAATGACATTAGGCCAGAGCAGACGTTTTCTGCTGGAGAGGCAACTTTGCCATTAATGCAAGGTCAGTCCCAAGTGAAGCAATCTCTTGCTGTTTGTGTTCTTTCCCATTATACAAGCAACATTGTGGAAGTGCAACTAAGAAGAGCCCTTGCGACTCATCGAAAGCTCTTCACTTCCAAAGTAACATTCTTTTTCTATTTTGCGAAAAGCAAAAGACTAAATACAAGAGAAACTCAAAAACATCAATCAATCAATCAATAACCAATCAAGAAGGAATGAAAGAAAGGAAGAGAAAACCGCACAACACAATGAATTAACGAATGAATGGATGAATGAGTGAATTAATCCATATACCTATCTATGTCTATCTATCTACGCGACGACATCATCTCAATTCTGACATCATAGCAAAGTTAACTGGATTGTCTAAAAGTGTCAGTCAAGTTATAACTAACATTCAGCAGGATTATTCAACCTAATAGAAATAGAGACATGTATCAGTATATGTGTGTGGTTTGGCATGCAATAATGAACCTGCCATCACCATGTAGCCTACATAGGGCAGTACACACAGCATTGGAATGTGCAGAAACAGCATGACCTTGAATTGACCTTCTAATCAAGCTAATCTAGGACTTGACCTGCATCTGTAGAACGCATGCAGAGTTATTTAGTTGGATGAAGAGCTAATCCTGTACACAGTACAGACATGATAAAATCCTATTGTCTGTGACAATTTATTGGCAATTGTTTATAGGCCACTTATATATTTTTAACAATTAGAAATTGTTGAAAGGATGAATAGAAACCTAATATATATGTCATGTATATTAACTGACACAATGTATTACATATCCTGATATTGATTTACAATGAGTTACAATGCTACAATGTATACTCATCACATGTTTTATGGTATGTCAACCAGGTTGTTGTGTTCATATCCTTTTTCTTTTCTTTTTTTTGGGTTGGTATTGTCCCAGTGCTACTGGTTTCCAGCTGTCAGAAGCAGCCCCAGTGATGAGATACTAAAGCTTATTAGAGTACACACAGAAATACCCCATGGATGGAGGCTTTTACTCGTCACAGGATAGACACCAAATACAAGGCACCGCCAATTTAAGAGGTTGCTCATGACAAGTGCCCGGGCTGAGATTTGAATGGGACCTTCAGTGGATCTATCCAGGGCCTAAATTTTCCCACAAACCATTAAACACTGTATTCACTCGAATAAAAGCCCTCCCTCTTATTCCTTTATTAGAGCAGGGCCTTTATTTGAGGTGGGCTTCTATTAATTTAGGGTGCATGCATTGAAGGACACCAAGAATTGCAAAGCCCTTATTTTACGAAAATAACTGGAAAACCTCAATTTCTTGGATTTTACCTGCTTCTATTTGAGAGAGGCCTTTATATTTTTGGAAAGGCAGCTACACTGGGCTTCTATTGGAGGGGGGCGTTTATTCAAGTAAATACGGTTTACCATGATAAACATAATTATTAAAATATTTAACAGTATTCAGTAAAACTGACTTTCAATCATGTAACTAACTAGAAAAGTTAATTTGGCTCAACTACATATTCCAACTGCCTCAGGCGGAAACATGTTGTCATTCCTCACAACTCGCACTCCAAGTTTATGGACATTATTGTTTCATTTGGGGGCAGTTGTACCAAATCCCAAAACACCCATCAATCTCATTCAACAGCCTCCGAGAAATATTTTTCTGTCCTCCAGCAACTTTTCATCGATGAGTGGGTGATGCTCAAACAAACTATTGAGTATTGACATATAAAGTTTGCTTTACAGTCAAACCTATCCAAATGGCCACCTGTGTTTTGGCTGTATAGAATGGTCACCTGCTGTAAACGACCACTGCATTCTAAATCCCCTGGACTAAATTGTTTTTATCCCTCTATTAAATGACCTTCTATCTTAAACGCTTGGGTCACCGCTTAACAGATTCCACGGCACACAAGTCGTACACTTGTACACATTTCATGAACAAACAGTATGTTTTTCTGTAGATTGCTGAACATATGCATGAAGGAGAGTCAGAGCCTAAGAGAGTTCTCTCTGGTTGATATTGTGGTCATCGAGGCAATAGGAAGGGAGGAAATGACAAGCAGACTGTTTATCTTTGCTGGGCATGCTTTACATAGACAAGGAATGGCCTGGCATTCATCAGCATACACCACCAGGCCAACCTCCTAAAAACAAAGCTTGCCAGGCTGCAAGGTCACCTAAAATGTTTCTGTGTCTCACCATTCATTAATGATTGAAGTATCATACAACCATGGAGTTATTATAGACACAACTACATGCTGTAAACACAGATTAATAACAAAGAACGTGGAATCCACATAGACATATATGTGTGTGGGAGAAACGAAGAAAACAGATCAAAGGTGAAAAACATTCTTTAAAACATCTTGATAGACCAATAATTTACAATTAATTTGATATAATTCCCTGAAAGATGGAATAAGCTGTTACATACCTGATAGATTCATTTTTAAACTATGTTTCATATACATATCACAAATAATTAGTATGTAGGGGCTTGGACTAAACAGGTAGGGGGATGCATTGCAAATGTCCTGGTTTTGTTACACAATGCACATGCATCATTGGCGTTCATGCTATATATGTGTATTGTGTATCTGAGCAGCTGAGTGAGAGTAAAAATCTTAAACCAGAATCTGAAGATAATACACAACTTAATTGACGACTTGATTTAGTAATTAAATTACCTATAGATGTATTAGTAAATTTAAACAGTTAAAAATAGAAGCCCTGAATTATATACACAACACTCTACTTTGTATTGGGGCTGTTTGTCAGATTTAGACAGATCGAAAAAATATTTGGTTCTGATTTCCGCCCAACACTAAACTTTTTATTGTTTTTTTTTATTGTTTTTTCAAGCTCTTTAGCACAGTTTCAAAATACATTACTATACAATTTTAATTGTCAAAAAATTTTTTTGGCTGACTAACCTACCCCTACATTTTGAGGGCTATGAAATCGGAACCAAACCATTTTAATTTCAGTCCGCCTTTTTCATGAAAACTCTGACTAGAAATACAACCGTATGTCACATGATTTTTTTAAACATATATACAAATCAATGTTTTTCTTATGCATACTTTTTCTGGTATACATGTTCAGTGAGCAGTAAAATGAAAATGATCAGAATTGATTTTAAAGTTTTCAACATTTTGTATGCAGCACTTCAGCTGCAGTAAAAGAAATAATTTCAAATCATAATACATGTATAAATCTTGTACCACCTTAATCAATCTTCTAATGTCTATCACCTACTACGAAAATTAATACATGGAAAATATTTTATATTTAGAAATAACCAAACATCCAGGGTGTTGTCAACACTATCTGTGGCTGTAAGGAACTGTGCAATTTCTAAATTGCCATCAGATATAATCAAAAAGCTGCCACTTGTACCCAGTGTATCCCATTATCAAAACAAGTTGGAATGATAAACTCTAATCTGAGAAATACTGAACTGGCATGATTTAACACCACTTTATTTATATATGCATTACCAGGTGGATGAAATTTGTTGAAGATCTAATGACATAATGTTCTTCACATATGAAAGTTCAGCAAAAACAAATTGTGAGTAAATTGCGACACATCATGTGACATGACACTGTTTTGAGACATTCCTTTGTCTTGACCTGGGGTGTTGGAAGGTGCTAGTGCATGGGGGGTTGCTGAAACCAACAGGGTACTTTTGTTGCTGCCCAGTCAATGAACAAACGTTTAGTTTAGGCAGACCTATGACAGGCAAATGAAGGATTCAGGATAACAGGTATCTGGTAATTATTAATATCGATAAGCGAAGAAAAAGATTACATCTAACTTCACAATATCTTAATTTGAAATTATTCATGAGTACATTTTAGTTCCCCCTGGGACCCCCACCCCCTCCTTGTAGCCAACGACTTGGCAGCTAGATGACCCCCTTGTACCCCATCCCCCGTTTGCATTCCTGAGCCCCAGGTCAGTTAATTGTTGAAGCATAAGGCCATAGTATCCACACTCATACCCAACATCTTGTCTGTGGAGAACATAGTTTCTATTGGGGTACTATACAGAGACACACTCTTGAGCGAATTCGATATGTATGCGGATTAAAACCAGTGGGTGGAGAAACTTTTTTTAATTAATTTATGGTTTGTGGCCCTATCAGAATTAAGATAACCTTAACATGAAGACTTCAGTGATTGATTAGGGTAGGGGGGGGGGGGGGGTGGGCTCCAGCTCAACGAAATATGGGTTATCAGACCCAAACCACTGAAGTAATGTTTAAAACATAGCCAAACTTGATCTGACACGAGTCACACCGCCAGTCAGCCGTGCAGTAGTCGAAATCACAATGAGAAGCTGTCATACTATCAGCAGAAACATGATTTGAATACAGAAATGTTACAGTGCAGTGCAAAATATGAGTGTATGTGATCGTGTGAGTGTATGGACCTTGTCTGAAGCGTTTCTCAAACAACCACAAGTGAAGCCATTTCCACAGCTGAACGATTAGCAATAATCTCAAAGACTTACCACTATGAATTCATGACTACACGCTGCCAATTATCATTGATAACATCACGTCTGCAACTTCAGCCAAAAAGTCCATGTTTTTGTTCCAATCCAGTGATGCAGCCCGAACAACGATCCTGGCGGTAATTGCTCAAAAATGCACTGAATTCACAGCAGATGGCCCCACCTGCTAGTAAATTCCCTATGGGCAGAGGGCCTTCATTAGGAGCCTTGTTAACTCCTAGTCAAATAAAAAAAAATATATAAAACTAAGAAATTACGAGGCATTATATATATATATATATAAATATATATAATTTATAAATGGTGTACTTGATATGATAACATGTACAAAAACGCCACAAAGGAAATTCCTAGAAGCAAAAACGCATTATACCACATGCCCTACTAATGATCCACTAACTTATTGACCCTCGTAAACCCCTCGATTGTGTAATTTGGGCAGAATATGCAACAGGCTTCTTCACCCTCCTCCACAAGTCAAACCTGGTCCCTGCATCTCCTGCAGGAATGAACATCGATCATCCATGTAGGTACCAAGTCAATACCAAAATAGAAAAAATTAAAAGAATGCATTTTACATAGGCTATTTTAAGAGCATTTTTATTGGCTATTTACACAGTAACATGTACAGTACAAGTCATAATCTATGGACAAGAATTCATAATTTGGAATATTTGAAATGCATGAAGATAAATTATCACCTATGCAACGGTGAATTACCGTATAAGAATTTTAAATGCATGTACAAGAATACTGTGCAACAAAAAAAACCACAGCTATAAAACATTAATTCAACTTTGCCCCACAGACAGGGATGATGTCATAAGTTCAGTATTAAACTGATGTCACAGGTAAATTCCATATTTAAAAGTATAATTCTTGAGTGACTTTATCAAAATTGTCTTTCAATCTATATACACTATGGGGCACAGAATTGTGTAAAATTCTGTTATGCTACACAGGATTTTTTTTTTCTTCATTTTTCAGTGCATACAGGTGAGTTGACAAACATGTATATATTATAATATAGGATCTTGTCAATATAAATTAAGTTCAGACATATACATCAGCTTGTTTAATAGCAACCCACTATAGTCACAAGCGCCTGTACAAATGCAATTTTAACAATTTACAGTTGTATAATAAGCTTTCATCAAACATGACATGACAAATTGTTCACAAATGCGAGTCCAAGCACATACGCGTCCCTCGCAAATACCTTACAAAAATCTTTAAACACATACCAGAACACGATAATATTAACATGTTTAATTTTACAATTCTATGACAGCAACCCATGAATATTCCTCATTAAAGGAAGAAATCGCCATGATTTATTTATAAATACCTCCAGTCAGGTATATTAATTACATCACATTTCCTACAAAATCATCTTTGTGTAATTGCAGAGGATATAAGGTTGAAAAACCATTCTAGAAGCAATGAACAACCCATCATCACATAGTGCATTCAAATTCCTACCAACAGAGATCTTAATATTATAACCCAGAATTAATATTAATTCAGCGGTGGGGCATTATGTGCCAACACTTTGAAAGACGATATACAATGACACAGCAAGGCAATTTGATTTGACCTTAAATTCTTCCACAAAAAACTGGCAAGATCATCTCCAATCCATCAATGTAACGTGAGATATCACTTTCCCGTTTCAAGTGGTCACTGTGTCACACACAAGTGCTGTTAATGTAAGGAAGCAATACTTAAATATAATGTTACTCAATTAGTAACTATGACACTGAAGAAAAGAGCATGTACTCATAACAAAAAAAAACAAAAAAAACATAACCTACTTTCATAAATGACATGAGGATCCAGAAAAATGTCACAAACGGCTTAAAAAAATCACAAGACAAAAAAATAGTGCCCAAAAACAAAAAGTAGTGACTAAATCATATAAGAATACCTACTGTAAATCCCTACAATATTCATCATGTGTTTAAGAGACATAAATTGCCAAAAACAATAATTATGCACCAGGAAAACACAGATCTATACAATAATACCATATTATAACAATTCTCAGCTGCCAGGCCAGTCACTTGTTTGCTTGGCTACACAACGTAATACAGCATCCACACAGCAATGTCACATAGCTGCTTACATTGCTTCTCAGAGACAACCCCTCACACACAAGCCACTTTGTAGCATATCAAAGTATATCATAATATAGCATATCAAGAGCCTAGTTTAACTAGAATAAGCGGCTGATCCTTATAATAAAGTTGACACATTTTCAGTTCATCCGTTTATTAATCACTGCGATAATGACGACTAATGCACAAGTTTTATCAAATAAAGCTCAGTCATTTTTATCAGGTACTGACATAATAATACATGCATATATACAGGAAAATGATGTGTGCTTCCTGTTTATGACATTTATGCGACCTGACTTTGCCCAACATTTCCTTATGACATGAACATGAATATGTATATGTACAGTAGCACATATCATTTCATAAGTAACTCCCTTACAGTCCCATTCACAGTATATAAAGGACAGGAGCAGCTAGCTCATCACACCTGGCCAACATTAGACAAAAAGAATGACTATCTCTTGACTGCAATGCACACATAATTACCTGTCAGATAAAACTGTGATTATTAGCCAGAAATGTAGTGCACATGTATGTTGGGCACCACAAAAATACACCTAAAAATGAAAATGACAAGCAGTAATACGACCATTATATTAAGCTCATTCATCCTCACTGAATTTGGCGTAATTAAGCGGATTCATATCACAATATAACAATGAATTCATGGTATTTAATGATTCGTATGACCTATCTGTACGATTGCATGTTAGAATATTTAGAATGTTAATCAGGTGGATAAAGTCAAAACTATCTTTTTATCAAATGGAGAAAACATTAGATAAAATTAAATTTCATAGATATATTACGTGTTGGACTTGCACAAGAATGTTGTAGGATATTTAATTTAATAATTCTCTGAATTTCAGTTTCATGATTCTCTGAATTACTATTGCGGTGTCTGGTATATGTAATGTCAAATCTATAAATATTTGAACTCAGAAAGACCCTAAGAAGTCTATACAAGCTGCTTCTTGAACTGGTAATTAAATGAAGATGGCAGGTGAAAATTATGAGTGCTTCATTCAATGAAAATGATCCTAATCAAAGTACATATCAATACAGTCAAGCCTGCTTGTAACAAATATTAATTAATTTTAAAAAATCAAGTTCTTTTGAAAAGATAGTAATACACAGAAGTGAACATGGTTAAAATTTGATGTACAATAACAAAAAGTAAAATAAAAAAATAATAATTGCGTAAGAAATATGTTTTTCAATGTAATACTCAACAACAAAACAATATTTTTTTCCATTAATTTGTATAATATAAATACTACTTCATTAATTGAAATAAATAATCTCTCTCTGCTACATTAAGGACACTCCATTTTTAACATATTTCCCCTGGTTTAAATTCTCCATATTCAGAAGATAAGAAAGTAAGTAAATGACTAATCAAAATGCCAGGGAGACTTAGGATTAGCCACTGCTGACACCAGGTGGGAGTCAAAACACCTGGGATGCTTTAAAAAAATGAAATCAAGTAATTTCAAAGTCCAATATTGTTTGTTATAAGCAGCTTCAACTGTATGCATATATCACATACCAATATGCAAGTCATGTGATTCATATCTACAACAACTAGTTCTCAGTGTTGTGACTGCAGTTCAGACTAATCAATTTAATCTATTCAACTGCTTACAAGTTTAAATTATCCAACCGACAGGACATTACTACATTTACATTCTGAACTAAAATATTTCCATCATTTTTCACTAGGCAAGCCTACTGTACATGTTCGACAGCTGATTCTCAAAATGCTTCTGTAGAATATGACGCTTAGTCTTGAAAGTTGGTGTGAGGAATCCATTTTCCACAGAAAAGAGCTCCGAATGCAAATGGATGTCTTTCACCTGTAAACAAGTTAGGTAAAGCGTGAACCAAACAACTCATGGCTGCAATAAAATATATAATTTGGCTATACAGTCAAAAATAATTTTGTCATTCTACATGTATATGTACTTATGTTGGTCCCAATATTTTCAAATATTTACCTGTTCTAAAGAATTCAGGCCTCCATTTTTACCAATCTTGACTAGATCATCTAACACAGCTTTCTTTACATCCTGAAACAAGAACACAACAATCATGGATATCACGTAAATTAATCATAAAAGGAGTATAATCCACATTGTACTGTATTTATAAGAAACTGTCAACAATAACATAATAACAACAACTTAAATACAAGTATATTATGTTTGTTTTATAACATACTAATATTGATGCAAGACTATTAATGAGATGAATGAAAACAATTATTCCTATAATAAGATCTATCATTTCAAGCACACTATAGACTCTTATCTGATTTGTGATCAGGTATCTCTGTACGAATCTACACATATCCCAGCAGAACTTTCAATTTGGCAACATTGAATTTTAGTGTTGAGCATACTCACTGGGTTTTTGCACAGCGTATCCAGTGTTCCTGTGACACCGACTTTTTCCTGGACCCATTTGCGGAATGTCTCTGGATCAGGAACGACAACACCAACAAGGCATGACTGAAATATAAAAGAGCTCATCATTGAAATGCCCATGCAATTTATGCTTCTCTATATTAGAATGGATTAATTTTACCGACAAGTAGAGGTCACAGAAGACCCAGACATGAGACATCTCACCAAACTTCAGTCAAAGAAAATCAATCAATCAATCAAATCAGTTTCACTGATATAAATTTAGATTTACCTTTAGACTGTCCCCATGAATGTAAACCTGCGCAACCGGTGAACTCCTTGTATACACATTTTCGATCTTCTCTGGTGAGATGTATTCTCCCTAAAGTTCAAAGTATTACAATATAGTCATACACATTCACTTATGTGAATTATTCACATTCACTAACGTGAATTATTCATGAAATACTTCACTACATTGACCTTGAACTAATCATGGAACAATACCAGTGACAAATCAAAATACCAGTCTCAAGAAACTTATCAGCTCAGTAACTTATTGAATTATTTTCGTAATGTATTCAGCTAATTATTTTGAAATTATAATTGTGTTCAATGCAATACCTGAGCAAGCTTGAAAATGTTCTTCTTCCTATCAATGATTCTGAGACAACCATTCTGAAAAGAAAGCATTAGAATTAGAGCTTCATTATTCCATACGATTCAAACAACAAGCATGGATTGAAACCGCAAGTTTTCAGAGATACCAACCGGCAACCATTCTCCTATATCGCCTGTGTGTAACCAGTGGTCCCTATCAATGGCCTCAGCAGTCTGTTCAGGCTGTTTAAGATAACCTTTGAAGACATTGTATCCTTTGAAACATATCTGTAAAACAACCAGCAATGAGAAATAATTGCACGAGACAGCAGTTAAAGTGATAAACAGTCGGTGGTTATCATTGGATAGATCATACTGGGTAAGGATAATATTAAGAAAATACAGGTCAACCCCCCCCCCCCCCCCTTACGATATCAGTTTTCCCCGCCCAATATCTGAAAAATCTTCAGGTCCACCCCCCCCCCCCCCCTTTTTTTTTAAATGGAACATCCCTAATAAGACTTTTCTATGGTTTAATATTCATTATAGCAAATCTTTCCTACATACCTCTCCCTTGTTATCCGATGCATAATAACCCATCTCAGGTACATCAACGACCTTGATCATGCAGCAAGCCAATGGTGGACCAACATGGCCTGAAATCAACAGGAACCCTATCATGAAGGAGCTTGAAGCACAATATTGTAAAAGCAATCTGGCATGTTCAATACAAATGAACACATAGGACACCGGTTTTCACTCATTACAAGTAATAAACATCACTTGAAAAACAACTTAAGCAGTCTCATCCGAACTTTACAATCAATTCTAAATGAGTCGCATTGCAATATTACAATTAGAATTCATTCCCATCGTAATCTTAGAATTAAGAAATGAGTCTCTCCTCACCACTTTCTCCTTCCCCCTCCACTTGTACGGTTCCCACAGCGGTACATTCCGTCTGACCATAACCTTCCAGAACCTGAAAATGGAACAAAATCGAGTCAAAGCTAGACATGATTTCCTATAGGATTTAAGGCTTAATTCAGTTGATAGCCTCATACATTTTTGCCGCATTACTTACCACAGCTCCTGTAGCACATCGAGCAAAGTTCAAAACTTTCCCAGACAGAGGCGCTGATCCGGATATGATGGCTCTGCACTTGCCTCCTAGCGATTGTTGCACTTTGTTAAAAATCAGTCTGTCCCAAATTGTATCACGCCTCACAATGCCCCTGTTTCAATGGCAATGTAAGAATGTTATAATGTTATAATGTTGCCTTTAACATTACCAGTTATTTAAAAATGGTCTACATGGGAATATGATACTATGATACAAATATTGCAGATGTATAACATATTTTTTTAAACAAATTTCCTGACAATGAACCACACTTGGACATGACAATAAGATACTACTTTAATATGACAGTGTAATAGACACTAAAAAGAGTTTTCTTGTTTGCCACTGACCAATAAAGAGCTATATTAATAAAGTAGTAAGTTATCTATTGATCATCATGAGACTGAAATTTGTCTTGTTTGTGGCACAATGGGGAAAAAAGACTGACAAAATGAATACGCTTAAAGACACAAAATAGTGATATTGTCAATTTAACAGACAATAAAACTTAATTAAAGGTAAAATGTTCTAAGCTGCACTTTTCTCGTGATTCTTACCTCTGCACATCCTGCATTTTGCTCTTAATTGCATAATCAAACAATGTCTTCTTTATTCTGCTGGAACTAACAGCCGCAAGAACCTGGAATGGCACCAAAATAATAAAACAGTCACCTTCAACTGCTACATGAATGGTAAACAAAAAGTATAGTAGATGACAACTTTAATAGACAAGAATATGCCTCAAAAACAAATAAGTTACCTTATCGTATATTCTATTCAAAAGCCGTGGCACCGTCGGAAAGATAGTGGGCTTCAATTCTTTTATATCATCCATCAAACCTCGCACATCTCCTCGGTAAAACCCAACTTGACCTCCATTAACAAAGAGATATCCCTGCAAGATTGAAGATTCAGAATAAGACACCAAAGTCTTGCATCGAAGTTCTGTTGTAATATGTAATTCAATCATTATATTAATTTACCTCACAAATTCTTTCATACATGTGTGCCAAAGGCAAGTAAGATATCAAGACGTCACCCGGGGATAATCTGAGGGAACCCTGTAAAGACAAAATTCATTAAGTACGAAAAACTTCATCAATAAACTACATTTATCAGAGATTACACACTTAATGCATACGTACCAGCTGAAGTTGGATTGCTCCAATTGTTGCAATGAAATTTGAATGCGAGATCATAACACCTTTGGGTTTGCCTGGAAATTAGAAGAAGAGCAAAATAAACACCCCAATCATTGTATGCATCCTTAAATTACAGAGGGATATTAGTATTATGAACCTTAGCCATTATATTAGCAAGTAAACCTGTTGCAGGGTTCCTGCAGGTTTACCTTCATAGGAAGTAAACCTTTATAATACCATGCCATGCCCACATGAAAATAAGACCACTAATATAGTAATTTACACCAATATCTTAAGTTTCACCTCCAAAAAAAAATCTGGATATTGGCTATTAAACAATAAAATAAATCTTGTGTATTTAAAGAAAGTTCATAATGCAGCTGAAAGTCCACCAGAGGGCAGATGGTACATCCTTTGGCCAACACAGACCAGAATTGCCTGTGTTTGCTTTCCAAGTACATTTGCATCAAAATAAGACAATGTATAGACTTAGTCGACAAAATTAGGACTTTACAAAAATAAAGTAAGACTTTATCAGACTTTGTAATAACCCTGCTGTTACTTACCAGTTGTCCCACTTGTGTAACAAACCACAGCTATGTCTTCAGGTTTGGCTGGCTGGAATTTTAAAAGTATTGAAATAATCACTAGGCAATCAGTAACATCTTTTTTTAATCAAATAATTATCACAGACTAAAAACACCATAACATTTTAAAGTCATTCAAAAACTTACCTGAAGGGTAACAGAATTCTCTCTGCCAAGTTTCTGAAAAATAAATTGTGAGACTTAACAAAATATTCCTCAAATTTTGTACCAGTTTTGACAGACAATCTCATGCTGGTTTTTTATTTATTTTATTGATGTACCAAGATTTCTGACAGATCGCAACCCTAGTGTACACTGTTCGAGTGTTAGTTTACCGTGATCCAGTTCACTGTGATACTGGTGTGCCGCCACAATAGCATGTCCAGATGGCACTGCCACCTGTTCATTTCAGTGAAAAACTCACTCTGTCTCTCACAACATGATGATACAATCATGCAGAAACAGCGGACTATCATGGTACACAGTGGATCATGGTATACTGACAATGCACTCTAAAGTTTTAAAAATAATTTTGCAATATTACAGCTAAAAAGTCAGCTTTAGCTACTAAATATACACGAGTTAAGGTTAGAAATGTACTTTACACCTTATATAGCACTAAAAAAACCTACTTCAATTTCTCTAAAGCGCATAATTTCCACTCCTATTCTTTTAGCTTTGGCAAAGTCCTCCTCGGTCGCCCCATCAGCCGTCACAATATACCTCAACTTTGGTGTGTTTTGTTTGTTGTCTAATAAAAGATTCATCCTCTCTCGTTTATCAACAAGAGCTAATTCAATATCAGCTGAAAAAAAAAAAAAAACCAACGAATGAGCATATTAGTCACGACCGTGTGAATGTGATGAATGGACCAGGATGAAAGAATGTGATACACTCCTAATTAGATATCCACGTAATATTTGAGGTGTACCTTGATTAACAATGTAAGCCACAGCCTCAGGTCCCAATGTATCATAAAGAGGTACTACAGCCATTGAATTAGCATAGCATGCCATCTCTGTCAGGACATACTGAAAAGAACATTGGTTAACACAAGTGATACTTAGTACTCCACTTTTACTGTAGTATTTAAATTTGATTGCATTGCAAAACTCATGACAAATCTATTTGCTCTCAAGAAATTACAGCACAGCGTAAGAAAGGATACAAAGCAATAATAGCATATTTCTATCTGTAGTGTGTTCAAGGCCAGGTGGAACACCTTAAGACACATTTGTGTCGCTACAGAGAGCCCTCCTGGGCTTTAGAGAGCTCTACGCAAAACATAATTTTTGACAGATGACAACATATTAATGAAAGATGTCTAGATACATGACTCACCTCTACTCTATTCTGAGAATAAATGCCGACACGAGTCGCATTGACTGCCTTCAAGCCTTTTTTCAACATACCACACGCAACATGGTTTGCTCTTTCAAGCACCTGAAAAGCATGATATGACAGCATAATGTTATGATTTTTTTTCCCCCATAGGCTTCAGTCAACCCTGCTCTTACAGCCACATTTATAAAATAGTCATCTATAGAATGGGGAATTCCCAGTGCTAAACTCTAATGAGGGTAAATAGCACCCTTATGTCCATTGTTCTATACAATAACAGTGAACAAACTAGGTAATCTTACATTTGAAAGAGAGGCTTGGTTTCAACAAATGTGGATAATTAATAGTATTTATAAATGTTAAATTAACATTGTTATTCATTCTAATTCCACATCTTTAAATTGCAGAGAGCACCAGTGGAGAGGATTTTCAGTACAGCAGAGAAAATCAACCGACCGGATAGGGCGAAGACCACTGACGAAAACTTCTGATGTTTAACAGATGTAATGGCCATTTGTTATAATGTCATTACACAACATTAAAATACAGTTGTACACTATTGTTTACTTGAATAAAGATATGCTTTGGTTTGTAAAATAATCTGGGTGTTAGTCGTCTTTTACCAATTATTTTACAAATATATTTGCAAATACCCAGTATTTGTATATTAATACTTTTCAAAAGGCAGTATTTGTATTTGTATTTGAAATCATTTAAAGTATTTGTATTTAAATACTTTTGGACATATGAGTATTTGAATTTGTATTTGACAGTTTGGAGAGTATTTGTATTTGTATTTAAATATTTTTTTCTGCATTTAAACCCAACCCTGTCAATGGTCATCTATACAATGGTCATCTGCTGTAAACAGCCAATACATGCCAACAGCCACGGACTGAATATTCATTATGTAACCCCTCTGTTAAACAGCCATCTGTATTAAACACAAAATTCATCCATGCCCTTGGGGACCACTGAACACATGTTTATTAGTGGATTTTCATGGAAGATTCTCTTTATTTCCACCAGATGGCTACGACAGAAAACTGCAATTCTATTGGCTGAAAAAGCCTCCGCCCTTGACTCTGATTAGCTGAAGCCAAGTGCATCCTAGCAGCAGTATTTTTACTGCATTTAAATGTATATTTCACATCTTATCATTTGGTTGATTTCTGTTATTTCCCAGAGAAAATTATATTTATTGAATCAGTTAGGTATGACCTACTATGTCTGAAAAGCAAAATGAGTGATACGAGAAGAGGAAAGATGTATGTCTTGTTGAATTCAGGGCTGCTCAGTGAAAAGACTCTGTTCTATAGAGGTACTGCAAGTTTATATTTATAACGCAGGATCCACTCACCTCATTGTAAGTAATCCACTGATATGGACCATCACCATCTCTCCAACCTAGGCATTTTCCATTGTCTGAAAAAGAAAGAAAATGTTTAGCAGAGACTCGAAAAGTACCAAAGACTGCTATGTAAGAAAAATACACAATTCATTTCTTTTAAATTTGCTATAAACTATATGTTTCATTTACCAAAGTGCCTAAGCAGTGTGTACACAGATTTATTCAATGTAATTAGTCTAAGCAGTCTTTGAGTGAGCCTAATTCCGTACAATGTCACCTACTTGAGATTCTTGCTCCTCGTTGGAAAGCTTCGTAACCAGTGGTAACGTCATCAAAAACATGTTCAATAAGCTCCCCATCTTCACAGAATGCGGACATGCGACACCCAGGAATCCCCTAAAATCAAAAATATGGGAAATCAATTCAAATCAAATATAAATCAATTTAGTTGTTAATAATTTAATAAGCACCAGTTTTACAATTAGAATGAATCAATGAGTAAACATGGAGGTATTTGAACAGCTTTTAAATCTGAAGATGTAAATTTTATCAGCGGGGGTACGTTGCTTATGCTAACCTAACCAGTAACCAAACCAAGACGCACTATTTTTTCCAGCAACTTCACTTTCAAATTCAGACTCTAAAGCCACATCAATCTATAGATATAATCTAGATCATATTAATCTCCAATATATAATACATGTATGCTTCGAGAGTTTTAAAGATTACAGTGCATCATCAGTCACCTTCATAGCGTACGCCGTAAATGGCACACTAGGTAATTAACACAGATTGACCTCTCAATTATCAGATTACACGAATACGTCATTAACAAATGGGTGGATCATTTTGCTCATAGTTCCCTCAGTAACAAGCAGCCTTGGTATTTACTAACTTAACATCAGGTCTGATTCATACTCCTAATCATACACACTGTACTCTAAAATAACTGTAAACGGCATGTGATATCATAACAGTGAATGATATTATTGATATATATATATACAGTGAATGACACAGCCCAATTGTTTACTTTTTGTATCTATTCTTTGTGTATGTCAACCTTGGTAAACTCCAAATAACTGATGACTCCTAGTGTTGACCAACTAAATATACAGTATATGACTACATCCTACCAGATCATTCCTATGTATTTATAAATATTTCTTTCCATATTCTAGTTCCATAACAATGGTATTTTCAATTTTTTTTAAAATAGAACAAGCATAGTTTTAGTGAATATTATTTATACAAAACAATATATAATAAAAGTGTCCTAATTATCAGTACATGTAATATCTTTTGGCTACCTAATAAGGCATGCTGATATTATAGAGCCAGCAAACTTGATATCTTTAGAGCAGCAATTTCTGGTCATTTCCAAAAAAGTACTCTTTATTGTTCCATAGACTTATGAAAAGCATATGAAATCCAGTTCATTAGTAACCAATGGCAACACTGAGTACAGTTAAAGTGAAACTTATATTATCTAAGTGTGTTGGCTCTGTAGAGAATACATGACATGACTGATAGCGATGGTTGGTTACAAGCAATGGAATCATACGATTATTGATAAAGTCAATAAATCACAATTGGTGTTAAACTTAACACTTTGGTTATGATCTATATCAGTAGTTTTGCATATTCATGCCTCAATTTTTCGAAATTAAATAGTGTTCTTCAGAAATATAAATTGTACATTCATAAATAAACTGCACAGCAAATTCCTGAGGCACACCCACCATATGTTTAACACTAGCAAAAGGCCAGAGTAAATAGAAAACGGTAGGGTATAAAACTGTATTAAAAAAAAATAATATGACCACTATCTCAATAGCTTAACAACAGACACAATCTGCAACAGCCCTATGCTTTTAGCAGTCAAAGTATGTCGTATCAGTTACATTGCTACCTCATTATTTACTCGGATGTTATCAATAGATTTAATAGTTATCACGTGACGTTCATTAGGACCTGATAAACAGGTGCGATGAGGTGCAACTCATTGTTAATTAACTGCTAATCCCAAAAAAACCATTGATTGGTGTAAGTAACTGGGTGACCCAATGGTAACGGTATTCCTCAATTCCACATTCGTCATATTTGATGGATGTCAGGCACATGAGATGTGGAATTAATAATTTGTGGTGCATTGTATTCAGACTTCATGCTGGGAGAAGTAAAGGACCCATGGGATAAATGTCAAATACAAGCCTAATCATCTCATCTTTACATCTGCCTCTGATAGCTGGTCATATAAGCAGGCTAAACTTAATACCAGTAGCGTTGACACATGGACATAAACATACGGATCAGTTAGCTGCAAAATAATTGGGTGAAATACTTACATGTACAGGCCTACTCTGGTCGTGTATATTTAAGGGAGAGTTAGGTAACGGTGTTGACCCAGACATCATGTACCATGCAGCTGCAGTTGCCGTCACAGCACCTATGGCCACTGCCCCGGCAGGTCCCCCAATGAATTTCAGTGCTTCAGACATGTCCCAGTCCCTGTAAACAAAACACCATACTATGCGGAAACTAACTCACAGAGTCACCCTGCAGGGTCTTGCAGTGGAAACAGGGTCATGTAAACACAGGCTTGATTATAGCATTATATATAGTTATATGAATAGATAAATCAATTCACTTTTTTTCAAAGATGTATTTATGATAATGTATGGGTGCATTATGTAGTTCGGAGCAAAAAATAATAATTAGATTTCTTTCTGGTTTACTGATAATTTGCTTTTTGCTGTATGTTGGTGCTAACTCAGAGGAATCAGGAAAAAGCCTTTTACAACTCTTTACGTAACATGTGGAGTTGTGAGAACTAAAAATGGTTCATTGAAAACAAATAAGTGCATGTCACAGTATGATACGTGTTCGTATTGTGCAGTGAGCCATGCAAAATGTCTTGAGAAATCAAATAGGTAGTGCACCACAGATAGGTGTTATTACTTTGTGCTGAGCACTGTTAAAAATTCACTGCAGGTAATATTTCAATAACAAATACAAAATGTCTATGTTTTCATTTATGGCCTGAAGATCGGTATATGATCAGTCAAGCAAGTGGCCTGAAGAAGTGATTTTATGTCAAAATTTGCACAGATCAAATTGAATCAATATCATGTTCAGGTGCAAATGATCCACTGAATCAGATCAAAATGATCAATGTGATCCACCAAAACCAGAAAGAAATGCAATGCATCCAGACATAAAAAACAAATCGCAGCATCAGATTTCCATCAATAGTAGCACACATTCGCGCATTCAATTTGCTACTGCAATTTCCTTTTATAATTTGGTATTTAGAAGTGTTGAATTAACCACTGTCAAATACCAGGACAGCTTCGGGAAACACAGCAATATCACAATATCAATACAACAGCACATGCTGAAAGGATCTGCTAGTAGCAAATGCATTTAACCGTAAAAAGCTGCCATGCTCATAATCATGCTGTCAATGTAAGGGATTTTTAAAATGCAACACACTATAAACTTGCAGGTACACACCACAGGGTTTCTTACACCTAAATTCTCTCTCTCTCTCTATATATATATATATATTAACACAAGAAAAATGTGTAAGAAACCCTGTGGAAGACACCACAAATTAAAAAATCATTTCACTAACATTTCTAGAGCATTTTAACATTGGTTAATGCAACATAAGTTTCAAAGAAATCAGATCACACTTCTAAGATTATGGATTTACAATGAGGGAAAACAGATGAGGGATTTTGGAAAAGTGGTCTGTGTTAATTCATACTGAATTTTAGATAGTAAATTCTTCATGTTCTAGATGGGACACTCCTGGTACAAATTGAATATATGGCCCATACAGATATTCTGTACATTGTTATTGAGCACTGGATGGATTTCAAATCAACCAAAAATCAACTGCACACGGGCAATATTTACAAAAGCGTAATATTGAACATACCTAAACAGAACAGCCAAGAGAGAAAGAGAACTCAAAGTAGAATGAAGACAAGTGTCACACGAGAAGAGTGTCTTAACGGTGAAGTGACGGACACACCAAGTGAACGAGTGACCAGCGAACACAAGTCAGCACATAATTCACTTCAGTATGACCAATGGTCACTCACAGGGACTGGCTGTGTTTTTTCCTGATACTTGAAGCGGGCAACTCAACAATCTAACACTCAATCTTAAGGCTGCAAATAGAAATCAGTGAAATGATAATCCAAACTGATGATGTATTCATTAAGTTGAGCACTGTAGCTTAAATTTAAACTGGTACTTAATAACATATTTACAATGATCTTATAAATTATGCACTGGGTAAACCAATTAATACTAAAAGTGAAATACAAATTAAGTCCGACTAAAACGACATTCAAAATTAATAAAGTAGCAACGTAATCAGGCAGCTACTATGTTCTGGTATTAATGAATGAAATAAACATATAATGTAAAATGGGTTATAAGATGAGTTCAGTGCACCGAAGTACCGAGAAGATGTGTACTAAAGCTCTGAATGGCCATAGAATTGTATTAAAAATATGTGAATGAACCATTGTAATTCCCAGATAGTTGTAATATAATAAACTATCGGACAGATAATGGGGTGCAGTGCGCATAGGGCATATAAAACAATACAAGCAAAAGAGGCCACTAAAATTTGATGTGAAGTTTATTCCTACCATGCAAAATAAACAAAGTACAGCCAACCTTATCTTTTAGTTCACATTAATCTAATTCTGTCACCTAAAATATTTAATTGTGATTTGATGTCATGCTAAGCAGGTACCAAGCACCCTTGCGTTTTGAAGTCATGATCTATAATAGCAACTGCTGGATATATATAAAACTCAACTACACAGGTTTACATAGAAAAAGCAGTGTCTCATTCAACGAAAGCAAACAAGTACAAAAGACTAATGGATGATCAAAATCAATGTATACATTTGTACTTACTCTAATAGTTCCATCTGTAGTTTGTAAAATTCCCCTGGAAAAACGAAAAGAAACACTTAAACATGGTTAAGAAGTGTTAAATCATTGCTCATAATATAATAACAGAATTTAACATCATTCGCAATGGTGGAAAATCCACCTGATTTTTTATTACACACTGACAACAATCATGTGCCATTAAATATTGAAATAGGACGCTTTAGAAATATTGCTATAGAAGACAGAAAATGCACAATATGCCATAGTAATACAATAGAAGATGAGTTCCACTTAGTTATCTATTTAAAATGTATCGAAATATAATAAATAGATTCCCTGATTTCCAATACTTAACACCGCATGAAAAATGTATATATATTATAAAATACCAATGGAAACCTTTAGGCAATTTATTTAAGATCATCTAGCAAAATCAGAAAAATCCACCTATACACAGAATGAAATTAACTTTCACCATAAATCTGGAGTCATTGTAATGTTACTAAAGAATTTATTGTTATTGTTATATATATGTGAATTGTGATATGTACAATGTTTTGCTTACTCGTGGGTGTTATTGTCAATTCATGTACAGTATATTTGTTTCTGGGGTATGGAGTGGCACAGTGTTCTCTGGAGGGCTGGGACAACTATACATATGTATTCATTTGTATATTATTAATGCCACTACAAGCAATAAAATATCTAAAAAATATCATGTACATTTAGGTTATGGCACACACACTACTTAATAACAACCTAATGAAAATTAGGGAGGACGACATAACTTCCAATATATCCTTGTTTATACTCAAATCACTGACCGCGAGTACTCATGTGAGTCAGGTCTCAATGTCTAATTGCAGTGACAAAGGTAAAACAAGAACAAAAGAATTCTATTTTCATGAAGAACAATTGACACACTTAAGATTCCTTTAGGTCTGATCGAAGTTCATCAATATCATCCCATGTATGCACCAAGTGAACTTTCATGTCAGATATATTTTCACTGGATCATAAAAGCCACACTCCTAATTAATATAAGGTCCCATACACAATATCAAGGACCACAACAGTATCTCACTGAGAGACACTCAGTGTATTATGAATAGGATGTAGACAAAAAACATGACACTTAAGGTTTTTGACCCGTACATTTTGCCTGTCCCGCCAACTAAATAGCTATCCAGGTTTTATAAAAATATAATTTCACAAATAAACACAAGACAGAAATAAAAAATAAAAAAACAAATATATAAATGCTTAAACTTCAATAATGGTGCTGCTTGAATTGTTAAAAATATATATGAACATCACTTATTATAAATGAGTGATTATTTTTTAACAGTAGTTATTTGGTGTTTATCATACTGATTTAATTTTCTAGTTACCTGTGTCTAATATAGATATGCAACATTAATCATGTACATAATTTGTAACTTATTTGAACACTTCACTTCGAAACAAAAACTTTCATTTCTACAAATTCAGTTTCTTTTGTTCTTTTACAGAGTTCAAGATTGCTAAATTTTGCAATTCCCGCTTTACACCTTAGTATTCAGATTGATTTAGTCAAGACTGATTTAGCTCCCCTACACTCCACAGGCTCCACTACTCTGCTTTCCTCAGACTAACTTACCAACATTTTCCCTCCAGCAAAGATTGCCGCGCTTGGGCGACAACAGGGGCCTCCTTGACATTGTGAAGATGGCTTCCCAATTGCAATTCATAAAATGTACCGTTACTCTCCCATGGGACAATTTTACTAGTCCAGGACAGTGTTGACAGGTGATGAAGTCAAGCCCTGCGTAGACACCAAAGTGGTTGAGGTCTATCATATATATCCACAGACCCTTTGTCCAATTTGTGGAATATTTGTTGTTGGAAATTTATGACAAATATTCCAAAATGTGCCAGAATTTCTAATTTTGGCATTTAACTAAACAAATTATACAGATATGTTCACCTAATGTTTACCTGGCAATGGGTTAGAATCTCCCAATCGGAATTCTAGAGCTCAGTTCTTAGTAATATATTGTTCAAACTGGTGGTCAGTCTGGTACTATCCTGATTCCAATAAACTTCTGATACATGAACACTTTTTTTATAATGTTAGAACATCAATTCTGCTAGGATTACAAAACATGATTTAATTCTCATGCTGATATAATGAATCAGAGCCCTAAAACCCCACAAGGTGTAACTATGCTGGAGTATACTGCTTTCAATAGAATCAATACACATCACAACCAGGAAGGTTACCTAGAAGGAGAATATATTATAGGCCTAGCTATCAGTACAATATATATTATGTATCAGTGTTTGTTGTTACTAACATTTAAAGAGTTAAAAAGCCTCTCATTCCCAGAATTGTCATTTTGGCCCATTTTTTGCAAGAAGTAGACACACCCCTTCAACCTTTTGTTAAAAATTGATATTCTTATAATATAAATGCTGACATTTTCTGGTCAACATATAAATTTGGGATGTATATATTATAAAATGTATCTATCAAGCACAACGGTTATACTATTCAGTCATTTCAGACAAGATATTTAAGTAGCATTATAATGAGTGGTGGTGGCATGATTCCAAACAACCCATGTGACATTCCAGCAAAACACTCGTGAATCGCTAAGTGTACACATGATTACTCACAAGAACGACAATATAAGGCGTAATATCTCAATACCAACCTGTTCTATATTAGACTCCTGTTGTTTTTCCCTCCTAAATGAATGTCATTTGTACATAAATTCCTATATTCCTCCAAATTCAGTTATCCCTACAGTCGGCTGGCACCTTCAGATTCGCCTCAACAGCGCAACATGGCCAGTACGGATCGCTTAGTTCACGAAAATCGCCAGCTAAGTACACGTGTCCTCTGGATTGAGGCCATGGGCGCCATGTGCCGCTATCATGTCTCTTCGGAGGGTTTATTAGAAAAAGCACATATAATAATTTTGTCAATAATACAAGCTTGGATAAACCTGGTTTATCCAAGGTAGGAAGGTTTCTCACTTTTGGGGTGTGATAAACCAAAAACATAAATTACCTTGTATTTCAAATATCTCAATTTTTTCCCAGAATTAATTTTTACTTTTATTAAATATATATAATTTTATTGACAACCTCAATATCTTGAGTTGGTAAAAAAAAAATTAAAATCGGAAAAAGACAAAAACAGCCATCTATCACACACACACACACACACACACACATATATATATATATGTTATCCCTATATATATATATATATATATATATATATATATATATATATATATATATATATATATATATATGTCCACATAGCATATAATACCTGTTATACATCACTGTTAAACATCACGATATACATCACTGTTATACATCACTGTTATACATCACTGTTACATCACTGACCTCTGGTTATACATCACTGACCTCTGGGACCAGTGGTGTATTTAGGGGGGGGGGGCATTGGGCCATACGCCCCACCCCCCTCAGGCCCAACATTTTTTTTTTCAAAACACCTTGAAAATCGACCAAAACTGCATAATGTGGTTTTTGATTCCTGGATTTGGCTTGTCAGTACCACCCCCCCCCCTTAATTTCTAAATACGCCACCGGATTTATCATTGTCAGTCTGTGATAGGGTGCGGAAGATGATCGATGCACTGACCCTGGGTGTGTCGATCTGGTGTGGGAGGAGGGGCACAGCATGGGCAAAATATACATATATGACTTTATTAAAAAAAAAAATTCGAATGCATGTATTATTTCTGGTTCTTTAGTGACATTAATGTAGATATTTGCATTGTTGTTTAGACTATCAAAGTTAGGAATTAATATCTGCGAAATTGAAATACACACATTTAATTCGCTTTGAAAAATAGTTCTAGGGGTTATGTTTTGCATATAAGGAGAGAGTGCTATTTATTTTGGCAATCAGAGCACTGCAGTTAGGTTTCCTCACGGTCTTGTGCCGTTTCGCTGCCAATTCGACTTATGATGTCACTTAGAAATCAAATAATAAGTTTGTGTTAATTTTACTCTATGGATACCTCATTTGTATATTTATTTTAAAGTATTAAAAATTCCAACATTTGTTATTGCCTTACAAAAACTAGGGGTAAATAAATTAACAAATTTCTATATTTTGTCATTCCGCAGCGCCACCTGGAGCAAGCAGGACGCCGGCGTGGGAGTGCAGGTTATTTCTGGAGTTGGTAAGCTTGAAAATACAAAGTAATCGTCTCTGTCCCTTTGCAATGTAAAGTGTTTTGCTTAGCGAACATTAATGCAATAGTTGGGTCTCGCTTATATACTAAAGGTTTGAAATAAATCGTCAAATAGATCGGGAGTTAATTTGATTGCTAAACAAAATGGCCGCCTGTTTTTGCAACGATCCCATTGTGCTGACTTAGCTTTGCTTTTTTGGTTCGTGTGAACTTGGTTCGTGTGTTTGCGATCTGTTTTATATGATGTGTTGTTAAGATGATTTTTGGTACCTGTTGCTGCAGCCTTAAGTCCACATGCCATAATCCTTATCCAAGTATCGGTGTAGGGGGCCTAGCCACAGGCATAAATTACTGATCTCACAAATTCAGCTGACGAAAATGCGGCGTCCTGTTTTATAATATATAACCCAAAGGTGCCCATGCAGCCCCTAACTAATGCTCACACTATGTCGATGTTTTCTGTGATAAATACAGCATGACATAGATTGTTAAGGCACAGAATTGTCCACTTGGGGCCATGAACGGTGTTTACTTTGTGGTTATTATTAATATGAGTGTCGGTGAATGGTAAGAATACAGGTCATTTCGTCGACACGCCAACGCGTAGACATGCCAAGTCGTTGACACTTTTGAGGTTCAGGTACAAATTCGTTGACAAACCAACTCTTGTGTATTCGTGAGTGACAAAGTCGTTGACAAACTTAAAACCCCTGTAACTCGTTGACAGGTCATGACCAACTCGTTGACAATTAAAAATTTGTTGACAGCCAATTTTGGCCATATACTATTTCGTCGACAAGTTGGTAAACTCCAGAGGGAGTGACTGGTAGTGCACAACAGGGATTGTGGAGAGCAATGGCCGGGAAGAAAGCAACGGTTTATTTCAAACTTGCAATTGATCACCTTAATGATATACATTTATAAAAATAAACTGACTGGTTTTTATGTTATTTGTTTCGACTTCAAAGTAGTAAACATGCAGTATGAAAGTAATGTTGTAAGGTGGCAGCACTGGTAAAAGTATACTGTTGCAACATCTGGCGAATTTGCGCGAAAACTAAATAACTAAATAAAAACGTCAACGAGTTGGTATAGCCACGTTTTTCTGTCAACGAGATGGTCGTCCTAGGAAATAATTTGTCAATGAGTTTGTCCACCTCCTGTCACGGGTTGGTTGTCGACGATTTTGCGGGTCTACGAAGTGACTCAATGCCAATGGTAATTTAGGCCTGTGGCCTAGCTCAGTGGTAGCGCGCTGTTTCATGTCATTGAAAAGTCATGAAATTTAATTTCATAATTTCTGTGAAACCCTGTCTTCATCAACAGCAGCTTTTCAAATTTCAGTCGACCAAGACAATGTATGCATAAATTCTATGGCATTTCATTGTATCATAGCTCATGTGTTCTCAGTTATATGGATGGTTGTTCACAGATTCAACTAATTCATCATGAGTGGTGCTGAAGGAGAAGTTCAAGTCAAGGATGAGGTGAAGGAGGAAGAGACTCCGACCGAAGAAGAAATGGCAGAAGGTGGAAATGAAGGTGAAGGTGAAGGTGAAGGTGAAGGAAATGAAGGAGGAGAGGGTGAAGATGCTAATGCAGAGGAAGGTGGTGATGGAGCTAATGGCGAAGATGAAGATTTGTTACTCCTCGATGAAGTTGGAGGTGATGACAAGAAAGAAGATGAGGGAAAAGAAGAGGAAGAAGAAGGTGACAAATCGAAGAGCAAAGGTGAATTTCTATGGATGTTTGTTGCTGTTTTAATACCTCTTTACGGTCATGTTTTATGAGAAGTTGTGTCTGTTTCTGTTGGTTTAATTACTTCATTTATCTTTATTTTCAGACAAGCAAGGCGGGACAAACCGATTGATCTCCATTCACGAATACCAGTTGGACCGTGTCATTGACATCAATGATCGAACCATCTTCATTGGGCCACTAACGCTTGATGATCTTAGGACTGAAAACAAGCTACAGGAATACATGTCTAAGAAAGCTAAACGGTTCTACATTAAGTACGATAACAACGATGGCGATGTAAAAGGGTGCGTCTTTGTGCTTTGTTCTCTTTCTGAATAATAAGCTTCTTGCTATACATGGAAAATTTAAAAGGTGTTGCATATATACCCCCCTCAGAATATCTCCAGGTCCCCATGTGCCTTCCAATATATTTTGCTTCTGAGGTTCCCTTACCTGACTTTATTTCTCCATGATGGTTATTAAACTTTTCATCTTGAATCTTTGCAGTCACATAGAACTCTTGTTCAAATCTGAGGAGGAAGCGCTGGAAGCTGAGAAAGATTTGCAAGGTTTCAAAGAAAATGTTACAGTGAAACAGAACAATGAGGAATTCAAGAAATGTAGGTTTTAAGTCTTACGTTTATGTTGTATCAGGGCTGTTCTCTTTTAAAAAAAGAGACCAGGGGGCGGACCAGAACATTTTTCAGACCCCACCCCTAATATGTTTTTTGACAGACCCCCACCCCCCGCTTTTTCCTACTTTAAGATATTGAGAAAATACTGGTCAACCACCCCCCTCCCCTGGCTTTTTCAAAAAATTTCTGGTCCACCTCCCTTCTCATTTTTAAATGAAAACAGCCTCAGTTTATTTGCAATCCTAAGATAGCCGTCTGTTTGCATTCAGACCTAGCATTACCTTTTGATGAGTGATGTGTTGAAAAGACTTTTAATGCTTTTGCTTATTCTTTCCAGCTCAAGAGTACAAAGAATTGAAGTTTGGTCCAGCTGATGAAGGTAAACCAGTGACTAAATTTGTTGGGTGTTGTGGGTTTTATGTCTGGTAGTGTCAGATGTGAGAGAAGAGAGGACTCTATAGTAGAACCCAAACCTGCTGTAGTTTGCATGCTCTCAAAGTTTTCTGAAAAACAGCGCACAGAAGTTAAAAATTGAAATCTTGGATTAGCAGCATCTAGGTAAAAATGTCTAGAAGTTTCAGTTATTGGCTTCTGTGTTGCATTTGTATCAAGGATCCGATGCAGGAATCATTGCTGTAAGACTGGTGCTGGCTTCGTTTTCCATTCCTGGGACATTTGCCTGGTTTATTTGATTGTTCTGGTAAAGTTTTATGTGGGGTAGGGATTTTACCATGGTAAGTAATCATACTAAGTAAGATTTTGATAAAATGTCGCGTCTTTTTAAGCTGTTCAATTGCATACCTTCATAATTTCTTGACGATATTTATAACTGTACTTAAAATTTTACATTTAAGGAAAATATAAATTAACCATTTAGTTTGAATGATTTGCTAATAGAAAGATTGGTAGGAATGGGTTGGTTGATATCTTTTACTGCAGGGACAAGTGTTTGTGTTGTCTGTGTGTCATATATCATTATATGTGTGGAACTGTATATAAGATTGCCATTTTATTGAATCATGCCTGAAGACTTCTGTATTTTGTACTAATTGTTATTTCTTTCTTTTCTTTTGCCTATCACCAATAAAGCTCTGTCCTGAAGAACCTTTCCTTAAACACATTTCTTTTGAAGAGAGAGCATCTGTAGATAATGTGGATGTGTGTTTATGCCATTCGGCATTTAAAAAAAACGTAGTGTGAATGCGTTAAATGTAGACCTGCCCTTGGTGACTCTCTTGCAAGGTGCACTTACACAGATTGTCTGTATTCGCTCGTTTTGCAGGGACATCAATAAAGAGAACATTGGTCATTAAAGGAACACCTAAACCTATAACCAAGGAAGAGCTTCTGGAAAAGATTCCTGATGCCGTGCACATAATATTGCCCAAGCGAGGAACACCACCTGAATACCCCGGGTAAAGAGCCACAGCGGCATTTACGTACACCTCCTGAGGGAGGCTGTGAAGCAACGCTAGTATCACTGGCGCAGGTGGTTGTCATGTGCACAGCTGAGCAAAGTATCCACTAAATTTCTTTCATAGCGCAGAAAAATGCCCCAAACAGGGTACAAAGTATGCCAGATGGAATGAATTGTGAGTATTGGAGTATGGCTGAAACAAAAAATCCCTACCAACCATGTCATTGCATTGAAGAGATCATGTGATTGTGTATAAAGCATGCTGAAAGCGAATGCTTTGTTTTCCATGTCAAGACATGAGGCATGACGCAAAGTACCCAATGCAAACTTAAGGACTTTTTCAAATGAATGTTATCAGCCATACTACATGCATTAATCGGATAACTGGACAAGTATAGAAGTGCACATCTATTTTATTGCTTGCAAAAAAAAAGATACAAATCAATACTTATTATCAGTAGTTTCATTTTAAGTTGTATGCCTACAAAATGGCTAATATAACACATGTTGGACTTAAAGCATTACAACTTATCATCATAACTATGGACTTAAAAACAACATTTTATGATATTTACATCATCATGCACATTGAATGTCTTTTGAGACTTGAACCATGCTGGTTATGGCATCAAATGTATTCTCATCTAGCCTACAAACAAACGTCGCCCACACCCTGATCTTCTCAACAGCCGGCTCTTCCTGTAAAATTCTTCTCTTTCAGCTCTCTTTTGTTTCAGATGCTGATGGAAGACGTCATAAAATCTCTTTTTATTATCTTTGTGGGTTTCCAGTTCTCTTTGATAGATTAACTTTCGACGCAACATGTTTTCCACAGTAACTGATTAACTTAAAAAACGCACAAGCTGACTTTGATCAGCTTGTTAGTTACTTAGTCATCATCCATGATTTGATGATCATTTGGCTCGCAATATACCAATTTTTCAAAATACTTTTCAGATGAACTGTGGCAAACCTGTTGACCATTTTAGACTTGAATTGGACTGGTGACCTGGTCAAGATACTTTCGATAGTAACTAACTTTCGTCAATGTTTCCAATTATAGATTTGCATTTGTGGAGATGCCAACTGTGGAACGTGCAGACTCCATGGTTGATACTAAGATTGAGTTCTCAGATAAGAGCCTCACTGCCACTCTTCAGAAGTTCGATCATGTTCCCTCAATCGATGTTCTCTTCCGGCTAATTGGTAAGTGAAGGGTGGTTTGTAGATGAATTAGTTTAGTAGAATGATGTTGCATTTAGCCTGTCTCAATGAATTTTCTCTTAATTGTGACCATTTTTCATTTCCAGACAAAAATGGCTTCGACAGACAGCTGACTAGTAAGTGTTAATCTATAACTATTATAATGAGAATTCAGTTTTTGACCTTGTGAGCATAATTTGTTAAGTGTTCAATGTCATTTGCAGGTCCTTTGACAACACCTAGGTTCCAGAGACTGCAGACACTGATTCTCCAGTGTCATTATTATGAAAGATGTGCTTTCCTTGTCAAATCCCAGAAGCTGGAGAGCTTGAAAAGGGTATGCATGTTTCTTGTTAATATATATCAGCTGATTGTATTTATTCAATTTTAATAATTTATTGGTATTTGGAAATGCATCAAAATTTCCTTACAGCGAGCGGAAATGCTGGTGTCCAGACGAACGGAGCACAAGAGACTATTGAGGAGATACGACAACCGCAAACGACCTGGCCCATACTCACCTCATCGCAATGCCTATCCTCCCAAACGACCCCGCTACAACTCTCGAGGTGGGTTCCATGACAGGGGACCTCGTGATGATTGGAATGAGGGACCCGGTTGGGGACCACCTCCTCTTATGGACTATGGTGGACCTCGCGGAGGAGGGTAAGTACTTTGACTTTACCAGGAGTTTGGCATTGATAGATTCAAGAAGTTGGTCGTTTTAGATTGAAATTGCATGCAGAGAATGCTGATAATATTCGGATATTGTTGTTGAACAGATACCATGACGATGGCTACTGGGGTGATGACCTTGGCTATGGAGGTTATGATGGCTATGATGACTTTGGCAGATCTGGCCGAGGAAGAAGAATGCCACCTGGTGGTCCAATAAGGTATGAATGAGCTTTAACTGCATTACCCTCTCAGTGGTCTGGATACCATTAATTATCAATTAACGAAAGTGACAACTGTCTCGGCTGATGCATTGATGTGTATATAGAGGGTTATCTGTGTTCATAACAAGTACCTCATAACTTAACACAAGTTATCTTTAAAGCACACGGACTCATCACTGTTATGACTGCTTTTGAATATTAACAGACAAGATCAAATAAGTGCTATTTCTGTATAGGTGACTCAGGTGTTACATATAATAATTATGGTTTCATTTTAGGGACCGTAATGTGCCAAGAGGAGGAGGCAACCGTTACGGAGGCGGAGGCGGCGGCAGTGGTGGAGGAAATAGATACGGAGGCAACAGTCATTCTGGAGGATCAGGCGGACGCGGGGGCAGAGGCAAAAGTAGGTTTTAGGTCATTTTCCAACACTAAAGTTTCTCATTAAAAGGACTTGTGGACATCATCATTACACATGCTGCAATTTTAACACAATTTGGCCATTTCAAAGTCTTGGCTGAATCAGTCTGATAATACTTAATAGTACAACAGTTATACCAGAGACTTTTACTTTTACTTTTCACCTGTTACATGAAACATTAAAAATGTGTAGTTGTAACTGGGACATGAAGATAGTATAATTTTGACATATTTTTGCAGGAGGAAGTGGATATCGTGGAAAATACTGAAAACTGTCATGTGTATATTATGTGTACGAAAAGAAAAGACTTTTATTATTATTACTAAAACTTTTATCAGTTTTATTTTTGTTTTATGTGTTGCTGATGTCACTTTTGAGTAATATCATCCATAAAGTGTTGTGTGTCTTGCTTTGTTTTGATACTTTGTAATTTTTAAACCAGAGAAGGTGTACGAAATAAGAAATCATTACGTTGTTGTAATTTTACTCCTTCATGTGGTGTTAAGTATGTGATGTATAGTATGCATGTAACTTGTAGAATGGCTCAGAGCATTCAATTTCCCCTTCTTAATGTACATTAAACGGTATCAAGCTAACAGGACATAAAACCACATAATAGTAAATTATATTTAGTCATTCAATCAAGTTGGGCTTCTGAAGTCAGGATAATTAGATACATGGTGAATATCATGGTACATAACTGTAACGGCAATAAATATATATAACTTAAATTCTGTTCTCTTGTTGCTATTTTTATTTTTAAAGATTGTAGGGGCCACAAATTTTCTCACTTTGTAGTCCACCAGCAATATACTGTTCGTAAGTGCCGTTTTCCATTGTCTGGACATTCTGCACCAGATTTCATAAACTTAAAAAGTAAACTTCAGACGGAGGTGATCGTGTGAATCCAGGACTCCCACAGCCGATTGGGAGTCCTGGACTCGTATTACATGGGTTTTGTGTTCCGCAATTCTGTGGTAATATATTTTTTGACAAATAAGGCTCTGAGCCCCTTGCTGGCAGAATAGGGGGAGGGAATTCATTGACAGCTCAGCATTCGTGAATTGCTGCAATTTACTACAAAGCATTAATATTGTCAGGTAATATAGACAATGTAGATAATTTATCGGATAGACATCCATGCCATATGGATGCTCTGTAGGATCACACATTCTAAGGTTGAAATTATTATTGATTTTGATATTGCAAATTCGTTGCATGATAATTTTATTCATTTCACAATTTTATGGAATAGGGGTGAGCCTGTAGTTCTGGTTGACTAACTGCTAGAGTATACTTCGTAAGTGGTTGTTTTAGAGGCTGTAGAATCACCTCTGGACTATAAGGTAGGGCGCTGCGACATGTTGAAAATAATACAAACTGATCACATCTGGCAACATTCTGGCCATTAAAATTGTACCCATCGAGTTTCATTAAAAATCCTATTGACAATTATTCGAGGGGGATAACATGGATGTTGCATCATGTCTAGCCAAAACTGCCAATGAGTAAATATTAATTATTATGCAAAAAATTTTCCCAAAATCATTTAAGTAAAATATACCGCGAAACCCTCGGCCTGCAGATATCCGGTCAACTGGTTTGGGGGGTTCCTGTGATGACATCATACACATCACTTGACTCGATCACTCGTTCCTGGGCTCTTGAGATCAGCAAGGCATGAACCGATGGTTGCATGATACTAGCATCAACAACAGAAGTTATCATTTCTACAAGGATTGGAATGCGTTATCCCTGTGATCTCAAAAATAGGTCGAGGTCTTCCCCTGAAGCATTATACCTGTTGGTTATGATCCTAGCATCAACACAACGGAAGTTATCACTTCTGACATTTCTACAAGGTTGAGAATGGTTCTGACCCGTGACCTCAAAAATAGGTCAAGATCACCCATCAAATCAGAGGAAGGTCTCTGTTCAAATTCATACAAGATCTACCCCCAAAGCATAATCCTAGTTGGCTGCATGCCGCCATGATCCTAGGATCAGTACATCATTTCTGCAAAGGTGATGGGCAGACAGCAATGTAAATCTGGGTTTATAGTCTGTTATCACTCAACAGTCTCAACCAGCTAGTCTTTCTCAATTCCCTGGAGAGCATTCAGCCTTGAACGTGGGTTAACTGCAGGGGCTTAAGGGCTCCCACCAGTGTCATCACTGTGGGTGCCTAATGCCAAGTACCCATTACACCTGGGTGGCGTGAGGCAATGGTTCAAGAGGATCTGCCTAACTCCACGATGCAATGGTAGGGGTTCAAACCTGCGACCTCATGATTAGCAGGCGAACACCTTAACCATTAGACCACAGCATCCTATGGCTAAAAAGCCATCCAGACAGATGGATGGGCAGATGCACGCACATGGTGGCAATACTAAGGTCGTTGTACGAGGCTAAAAACAAATTAATTAATTATTACTAACTGTAAACACAAAATATCCACAAAAAGTGATGCATTAATCCAGCTTTATTATAGAAACAACTTCGGTAAACATAATCTCATGGTTACCATAACAGCAATTGGCAATGACAAATAAACTAAGCCACTGTGATTGAATGTTCAGGTTCTGAGAAATTCACACTTGAATCAAATAATTTACGGCCATATCAATGATGAAGATCAAAACAACGTGGACAGTATTAAAGCTTCCAAACACTATGCGATTATGCAGGAATTATATATATATATATATATATATATATATATAGAAGGACCACTCAAGATGTGAACTGTTGATCAGGGTCTTCCTAAATATCCCATGGTTATTACAAAGAAAATGTGGCATGATACATCTGGAGTGAATTAATCACACGTTGCATTCTAAAAGTTTTACAATTAATTTATTCATCAATTCATATGTTGCAACTTTCTCTTGTTATTGGTTTGCACCTTCATCATTGACATTAGTAAATGTAAACTAGGTATAGTATACCATACATTCATAGATTGATGCTGTTATACATATGCATGGGACAATAAAATTAATAGAAGTAAGGTGGAGCCACTTGTGATGCATGTCCGCCAGCCCGAATTCAGAGTTTTTCAGGACAATAACAGGGAGTTACAGCCCTCCTCTAGAGTCAATATTGTTCAGTTCATCAATTTTCCTAAATTACTAAAAACTGTGCATATAAATTATTTAAATTCATATTTGAAACTTTTGAAATTAGTAAATTATTGAGGTCCTGAGGGGAGTATACACACTGTTGTTCATAAATTAAATAACAAATAATGCACAAACAATCGGCATGCTTCATGTATATAATAATAATAATATTATATTAATGGGTACTAGACCATGGAGGTTCAACTGAAAACCTGTCCACTAGGGTAGAACATTCCTTGAATTAAGAATATAATTAAAACGAGGGTTCAAATTCCAATTGACATTTATGAAGCAGTCTGACCTAGCCACAAAACAATAATGCACAAAACAGTAATCCAGCCAGCCATAAGGCAATAAGCTTCATGTAATGCTCCTCAGAAAACACATAAAAACATATCATTTATTATTAAAAGTTTCACTACTAATGTTTTTTTTAACAGATTGACATAAAACCGAACATTACCATTCCCATTGTGTCGGAACATTAATTTGACAAATTGGATTGACATGAACAAATCAGGTTTAAGCCAGTAAGGTTAACAATTATAAGTACTCAAATTCATCTCATCAGAACTTTGTCAGGGTATATTCTTCACATTCAGACCTGATTTTTACCAAAAAACAAATAACGTACTACCCTTCAGTAACAATTAATGATAACATTTCCTCGTTTAAATTTTCGAATAATATGGTTTTGTATCATTTGACAAGTATTTGAAAGTATTGCATACCACATAGATATAAAGCAGAGCTACGTGAAAGCCCTGCATTGGCAACCTCTGTTTAACTTTCCAAATTTAGAAAAAAAAAAGTGATGCCTGCTTTTGAAGTATTAAAGCCCTTGCAATGATGTTAGGTTGAAAAATCCAAAGTGACACAATTGCCAATATATTAAATATTATCATGTATTATTGAAACTTTCAACACAGGAAAACCAATTAGCAGTTAACTCTAAAAATAAGGTAAGACCAGGCAGAATACATTAACAAGATAGTAACGATTTACAATAACAGACAATGCACATTACCCTTGAGACATATCGGCCGTATGTTTCAGTGCCACTGAATATAATTTTAAATAATGATATGGCAGAAAATGTTAAGCATAGACACAATGGTTATAATAATTAGATTCTGACCAGTATCCACCTGCCCATTCATTCAAAAGTCAATCAACACACTCATCGTTTCAGATGAAGATTGCAGCTTGAATCAGTTAATTAGTTAAGAGCCTAGTTACCACAGTCTTTGAGCAACGCCTTGCCCATGTGATTATCACGAGATAGAAAATACCAGGTGATGAGTCCCATGACCTGTCGAGTCATATGATCACATCACAGGAGTCAAGTGACCAGCTATTTTCATTGATAACAATAATAAACAGTTCTTAATATTTTTTTAAGATAGAAAGATGCTGCTGCTACTTGCTTAAGCACAACTTCTCAGGTCTTTTATTTTCTCTGGCTTCTGGAAGTAGATGTTGATTTGTTTCATACGTTTCATACCCAGATGAAAACACTCATCATTTGCATTTCCGCCTTGGATTTTATTTTCCCCCAAGAGACATGGGGTACTCCTTGTTAAGGCTACGACTGGGGTGAATCAAAATTGGAAGCAGCGATCCTTCCATGCACAGAAGCATCCACGATCTAGATCCCTGAGTGACCGTTGCATATAAACACCTGTCACGGCGATTAATGACATCTTGAAACTGAAAGAGTCTGCAGCAGCAGCAGCAGCACCTACAGCAGCAGAACAACTACATAGTAATCATCCGAGTGCAGCTATTAATCCTAAATTTGTTAAGTCCTAGCGTCTGTAATTTTGATGTTTTGATGGGCGTACATTACTTGATGAAGGAAAAGGCTGTGCATGGCTCGTGTTGGGTGTGGCGATTGCTTGTGAACGAGATTGAACATGATTTGTTTCTCCGCCGATGTCCATGGCTTCCTCTTCAAACAGTGGCAGTGGACCTCTGGACCTTAATGAAAATCCTGAACTCTGGGATGGGGGACTGGAAAGATGCAATAATACCATCATATATTAACTACAAGTCCAATACAATGATTGCCAAAAATCACTATTTTACAATTTTCTTGTGAAATTTAGTTTGTGTTAAATGTAATTGATATGAGCAGTTTGAAACTTATATAACCTTATAATTTCAATACACAGCACCTTACATTCCCTTGGTCACATCTTATAACTAGGAATTTCCACAATATAGGAAATTAAAAAGATTTGCTAAATGCAGGACATTTAACAACTCTTTCCTTATTATTCCATAAAATACAAAAATTAATTGATTGTCAAATTGAGATGACATGCAAATTGTTTGCACAGAAAAACAGAAATTTCTTTTTCTTGCATTGTTAACTCCAGCAGCCAACCCTTGTTTATTAACTCTTGTGCAAGTGGGATAGTTCTCAAATGTTCATCTGATTTAGATATTCAATTTTAACACAAGTGGTGTGAGTAGTGTGATGTGTGCCACTAAAACTTATCTGCCGAGTTCTGGTTTTCAAAATATAACCAGCAACACAACACTGTATCTAAAACGAACTTCATTACATGACAAAAATACATCTAATGTGTAGGTGAGTGTTGGAAAAATCCAAAGCTTTACGTGATGGCCATGAGTTGACATAAGCAGTGAACAGATAAGCAACTATCCAAATACAGACAAGACTTCCCACATAAAACTTATTGATTGTATACTATCTTATAAAGCGTGAAGTCAGATTTTGAACTGCTTAATTAATTAGCAATTGATGCACATTGGACATAATTTCTTAAAGGTACAGTACTCACCGCCATTTTTTTAGCTAGGGTATTCACTTAAACCATTTTTTTATCATACTGAAACTGGTGAAAGAAAATTACATGAAGATTTTTTTTTCTCCCAACGAACTAATTAAACAAATCATGATGCAGAAGATGCATCGAAAATGCCGTCCAAAATCTGCCTCGTTACTTAAATATAGGTTACTAAAGGCAATTTACATACTAACGTTAGGATGCATCCGAAAATATATTCATTTGAGTACATGTAGGTAAGATACCATGCAACAAGAGTGTAAAATACACCTTGCTAGAATTGAGAACTCAAATGCAACCATTTTAACATGCAATGGCATGGTAGATATATTCTGTAAGTTTTCCAGTGATGGTACACAGTACACAGCAGAATATATTACCTTATTATCCATGATATATTACAGCAGAACTCAGAGACTCGGAACCTAACCCCAGAAGATGTCATGTGAATTCAGAACATCAGTCAAACCTGCCCTAGGCCTAAACCAAGGCCATACATAGAGATTATTACAAAACGGTCATCAGGTCAGCTGCTGTTAACGGTCACTTCCAACTCCCCCAGACTGTATAGTGTATAATCATTAATGGTTATACCCCTCTGTCTTATCATTCAATTGGATGACCGCTTAACACAGGTTTGACCGGTTGAAGCATCATTGCCTTAGCCAATGGGAGTGGATTCACATGACATCCTTTGTGAGTTTAGTCACAAAGTCAATGCAATGTGCTGTGACGATTCTGTTCACCTCAATATTTGATCAACTGATTATTTTTAAAATTTCTGCCGGGACACCTAGCTTAACTAGGTTTTAAACATAACAGTGGTCTGAAATTTTGGCTGCTTATAAGGCAAAATCTGGTTATCAGCAAGAGGACCAAGCGATTCAGAGACAAAGAGCGGGACCTTCTAACATAATTATGACATCATCATCTCTATCTTTGAAATATTAGGAAAATAGGGACACTTGAAACGAAAACCTGACTGAGCATGTTTATCTTACAGACGAACATCAAAGGAATACTTGTATTTGCAAAGGTTCTAAAGCAAGAACAGTATATTTAGAATTTCAGTAAATTTCAAGGCTGGATGTCAAGCAAATGAGATCTAGTGTAAACTGTTTTCTTTCATATCAAGTGAGTCCAGGTGTTCATGACTGTATTTCTTTTCTTTTATGCTGAGCCTGGAACCAGTAAACTACTTCTATTCAAGTCATTATGAGTTCTAACAGAGGTCACTGGCACCAAAGCAGATGACGTCATCTAATTGTGCTTTATCTGCTCCGGTGGCAGTGCCCTCTGGTGGCAGTGCCCCCATGTAGTTTTTCCATTGCTCGTAACTAAGCTTCGTAAGTTTTTTACTATGACTAACCAACTTATGTTAGTGCTTCTGCGAGTGAGCTTCTGCGAGTAAGTGACAGTAGCTTAATAGCTAAGAGTTAGTCGTTAGTGTGTCTTGACCATAAAGTTAATTGTGCTCATATCTTGATTTGATATTATATGATACGGGAGGGACTGACAGAGTGCCACTTAACCTAGGTGGCCTACCTGGCTGACCTGCATCACTGGCGCTTGACAAATTTAGAATCTTGTCATAAAGAACTCCTTATTCAAAGTACCATGCATACTCGGGATTTGTGAGGTTTGTGAAAGCCTGGGCGATTCGAGACCATGGCCCAGAGGCTCCGTCGGGTGGATTCTGTTGAGGGGGGCAAGATGAGTCAGCACACCTCAAATAAGATAAAACCACCACAGCCTTAATGATCTATTCCACATGAAAAGCCAGCTCTACGCAATCGTAGTGTGTGCTGTAGGGATTCACAAACTAGTGAATCTAACGCAGGACAAACATCAAAATTCTTAAAGGGACAAAACACAACAGCAAGATAATCTGAATGAGACGCTAGTGAAAGGACAAAATACAGGTGTTACACGACTACATTAAGTATTCATCTACTACATAACAACATAGTACTGCACAGGTAAGCAAAATTTGTCAAAATAAAAGATGAATTAATTTGCTTATGGACAAATGCAGTCTTTCTTATATGAAGGATTCGATCATTGGGTTTAGGACTAGTTCACCTAAAGTAATAAAGATGGCGAAGGACTTAAAAAAGCTATGGTGACTAGAAATGTTTTCTTAAATTTGAGGAATACAGGTCTTAACAAATGCGCTAAGTCAAAGGGGGACTATGAAAGTTCACTTTTACAGTGACATCGCACTGGAGATTAATGCCATACATTATCCTAACCAGGCAAGTAGTTCCATTAAATTTTCTCAGGATGTTTTTATAATGTTACATTTTGGCTCTGTCAATTGTTTTGTTACTAAGTCTTTGTATGTCAAAATAAAATATACCGGCAAGGATTGGGAAACAATATATTATATTATATACTAGCAAATAATGAATACTGAAGGTGCAATATAATATCTTTGCAAGTAGAACAATTTTTTTAGAGAACCAGCAGAATAAACTGTCCACAAAACACAGCACCTGCGAGCGGTGATGAACCTCATCGGTGCTTTACATTGTCCAGTTTCTTTTTGAAATGACAGAAAATTTTAATTGGCGTCTCCTGAGTAAAATTATCTTACATAGATTGCTCTCTTGTGCAATACAATTACATCATCTGATAACATCTGATATGCTATGCCACTGAAACACCCATCCCCCTCACTTTTCTTTGTATTTATTAGGAATAAGCATGGAAAAGCTAAAACCTAAGACCTAAACCTTGTGTTGCTAACGCTGCCAACACTACCATTGCATAGATGGCTCTCTATATATAAGTGATGACAATACCTCATCTGTTAGCCAAACAGACGAGCTAAAAAAAAGGTGAATAAACTGTCACAAGTCATAGTTGTACAAAATACACTCACACACTTATATTCAGGTCAGAAGGAGGATGAAACAAAATGCAAAATCACACATTCAGACACGCAGAGAAAATATATATATGCAACTCCTCAATATAATTGCCCAGCTCAAGATGGCAAAATTCACAATTGTAGATGACATGACACTATCTATATATTGAAGCTGTGGCACAATCCAGGGTATTACCAGGATCCCTTCAACAGGCAGATGTCAAGAGTAAGAATAACTTACAGTTCAGCTATTTAAGAATAATGAAAGCTTAGGAATACGATTGGGTGCAGTATAGCAGACCCAAATGAGTCACACCTTGAATTCAAGCATTTGAGTCTCGCTAAATATGATCATAAGTTTGGGTCTGCTATACTGCACTTTTTCCTTTGATTGATGTATCAAATGCTATGAGGGAGTACAACAACTCAGAAATTGAGTCTACTCTTACAATTCTGAGGTGGCTACCAAGATGTCATTACATGTCAAGTTGGTCCGCTAGACCTCAACAACCAGTAGAGGTATAGTACTATGAATTTTACCTGAGAATAAATTCCCTTCATCGGGTTGAACTAATGAAAAACTAAACTCAATAATTCAGCGTTTGTGAGAACTAAAATGAACAGAACAGAAAAACTGCTTACTAAATAACTGACTGTGCACACAGACTATATCTACTCTTGTACAAAAGATTGACACGATTACAAATGACCACTTAACACAACTGAGCAGACATTCAAGTCACTTCGGAACAGAAACCACTTAAAATTCTTAAAATAACACATTAAAAGATAATTTAACACAGTATTCCAGGCAGACAGCAAGAGGCAAGAAATAAAAATCTTACATGTGGCATTTTAAGTTGCCACTGCTCACAAAGTAACAAGCATTCATACATACATACATACACTATAGCAGTTCTTATTCTCCAAACGACAAAAAGAATCTACATACATTTTTTAAAGAAAGGATGAAGAAAATGTGGATTGGCCTGGCTCCTCCAGTCTACAAAACTTGAGTAGCACTGGTAACACACATTCCAAATTTATATTGCTCAATTCCACATTCCATTGTTTTATAATACTTAATAACTACCTATTCCAATTTAAAAATCATATTATATTTTCCAAAAAACTACAGTCCTGGACTTTGAATCAATCGGAGAATGAAGAACATGCAAGAGACACTCAGACACACACATGATGAAAATGGATGGGCACCATTTTTACCTCAATCAAAATAAAGACCTCATTTTCTGTCACGCTATGGGCTGCAAAAACAGACAATGTACAAAATACTGTAAGTGTAAGTTAAGCTACTCTACATTAAATCTGATAATAGGATAGTTTGAACATTATTTTAGAGCCGCAACTTCCTTAGATTAAAAAACCCCGGCAAATTCATTAGGCATTATCAGCGTTGTTCAAATATTAGTACGCCAAAGAGGTAACCAACGTAATGTTGGAAATGTGAAGCAACAGCATTACTAACTTACGCAACTTGAAATAAATTGGTGGTTTTCTTATGAAGTAATAGTCCTCTCAAATATCTAACCGCCATGCATTTTAGATCGATTAAGATGTATTCCACAACAGCAACTGCTAGAAGCTTATTATATGTAACACCTGAATCCAAGGCTAAATTAATGGCATGGTGCTTATCAGTTTTGGTAAATTTTGAAAATTTTCAACAATAATATTGAAACAACAATGGTCAATAAAGTTTTCCTGAAGGACTTTTACTAAATATGCCAGTGATGAATCTCCGGCAGGATCATAGCAAAGTGTGAGAGAAAGACATACTCTAAGGATATATTAAAGACTAGGCTTAAAGACTAAAGGTGAAAATGTTGGTAGGGAAGCATGCTGGAGTACAATCCATTTGTATTCAAAATCAAAACCAACATTCAGTTTGCCAATCACAATGTCTGTATTAATATCACCAGTGAATCAATTTATGTATTGAAAATGGTTAATATATTAAGCAACATACCTTAAAACATGAGGACCCTTTCTCGGGGAACGCGGTTCCTTGACTGATAACCAAGGCTTTGTCATTTCCTCCAGAACTGAAGGAGCTACATACGTGAAACCCTGGAATATAAAGACCTCATTATTACATTATGAAATCATAATAGCATTTACATAACTAGAATGCATATGGGATGTGCAGAGCTCTGGCATGGCAGCAGGGACATATTGATCCCAAGTGGGATCCAAATCGCGGCATTTCCCACCAATTTTGCCGAGTTGCATCTAGGGTGACCAACCGCATCAGTGGGCAAAAAATGATCATTTGTACGATAAGGAAGCAATGAATCAAGCTCAAAAACATTCACAAGCTGTATTATAGCAATATCTAGCTACATACTAGGCGAAAAAGTGATACAGTGCTTCTGTTTTCATCTGGCAACCGATTGCGGATTTTGGTGGGAATGGTGACATCGTAGACATCACAGATGAAGAGCAACAGCTCGCCTGCTTTCAAGACCATAGTTAATTAGAAACTTGGAATTAACAGAACTCAAGATTATATTTCTCAGCAGCAAGGCAGACGTTATATCAGACTTGGATGTCAGTTGAATAGGCCTATTAATTACAAGGTCAAATTTATGTCAAACACTTGTATTAGGCCCTAGAATGTATACATTTCAAAAAGGTGAAACACAAACCACATTGAATTAACCTGTTGTTTTTGGTTAGAAATAGAATATTTCATGTTCTTACAAGGAAGATTTGATTGGCACTTTCGCTGAGAGCAGAGTCATCTGGTGAATCTACGGGCGTCTGCTTCGTGAATTTGGTATCAAACTGACTAACATCTTCGTCGCTGGACTGCAAAATAAATTTTAATTAATTCACAGACATCAATCAAGTTAACAGATTATTTCATTATTAGTGATCAATACTAAAACCTACCAAGGTGGGTTTGAATGGAGGGTCTAATTTCCTTGCCAAGACATCAGCCCAGTTCATGTGCCTGAAGAAAAGGTGTGCCTATAGGAAAAAGAACAAGTTTATAAAACCTGACGATATACTATAATGTACTGATAAAAGAACATTGATCACGGTGTACATTTATTTCCCAGTCCAGAATAAATTGTCCATTTTACATAATTTGTTGTGTTTGAAATTATATATAAGGACATCTTTGAATAGCACTTAAAAAATCACAATGTGCAAACCAAAACTCATCAACTCTTGAATCAGACTTTTGGTGCTCATAAGAGACCTCATCCCCACAAGAGACCAGCTTGCTCATGCAGAAGGAAGGGGCGGTCTCTTGTCACAGGGACTACTGTACCCCATGACATGAGGGACACATACATCAATTTTGTTATCCATAAATTCATAGCAACAAAGGGACTTTTCATTTACCTTAATTGGAGAAGCATCATCCATTCCTGAACCTAACCTTTCTGACACATTCTTCTTCAGCAGCTGTGTAGAAAAAAATTATATAAAAACATACATATATATATATAACTCAATTTGACAAAGACCTCACTAAATCAGTTACGATCTCCCAGAGGGCAGCAGACTGCAGTGAATTAGAAAAAGGCACCCACTAGAGTCTTCAACTTGCCTGCATCAATGAAATTATAAGTAGAGCTCCTTCTTAGCTGGCTTTTAAAAAAGAATAACATTATTTAACCTCACTCACCTTCTTAATAAGGCTTCTGGCTTCATTTGTCAAATAAGGAGGTAGGTTGGTTTTAGCTTTTAAAATCTGGGGAGAAAAACAGTGCAAGATGTGCAATTAGAGACACTATTGTGACAAAAGCAAACATAATTTTCTAGTTTAATTAAAAGCAAGTTACACGGCCCTACCTTGTCTATAGTCTTCTTCCTATTTTCGGCTGTGAACGGTGGCTGGAAATGAAACAACGGCAGTACATTTAACAAATGTTTTTAAACTGTCCACCAACAGACTTCAATAACATCAAAATTGGGGCTCAAGTCTAATATAAACCTGTTACGTCATATGCTTGGATTCGGTGAATGACGTCACAAACAAATCACCACTTTATTTTAAATTAAAAAATATGGTCATCGTCACAAAATATTTATAATAAAAAAACGGAATCACTACCATGTTACTACACCATGGGCACTATTTAAGTTAATACTAGATTATAAGACATACAGCTAAAAAAGAAAAGATTTGAATTGCAGGTTTGAAATTCGTACTTACAGCACCAGTTAACATGTCATACATCAGAGCACCCAGACTCCACCAGTCCACAGCTTTTCCATGGCCGCTTCGAGTTAAAATTTCAGGAGCCCTAGTAAAATTAAAGGTATATAACTAAATAATGGTGCTAGGGTTCACACAAATTCTGCAACCAAGTAATAATAGAGGTCATTAATTTTTTTTGGTGTAAATTTCTCCTGTCATTTAAATTAACTGATTTTCAGTGATATCATTCCCATCATTCTTGTCGCAAGAATCCAGTACCGCAATCTCTGCTTCAAACTAAAGAATATTACCAAGAGCACGCACTTTCGTAAGTAGCTCGCGCTATGCATGCTGGGGAAAGGAGGCGCATTGTTTACTGAGCTGATGACATTACTAACAGAGAACAATCGACAACAATTGAGTGACATCATACTGCTGACATGTATGACGTCATTGACATGTAGAGTTCAGGTTTTCAGACTGTTCGGTGTTTGTTGACGTTGTACAATGGTGCAGATAAATATCTAATATTTTTGCTTCATTCGGCCTGTAGGACACTGGAATTGTGTGGAAATGGTATATTAACTTATTTTAACTGTCAAATTGAGAAAACTACATACTTGACAGAGCTATTTCAAATCAGTTTTATTACCCGCTAGGGGCGTTGCAGTTAGCGCCTACTACTCCCACAATGCCCAGCCTCTTGGTAATATTCTTTGCTCAAACAACACTAACAGTTGAATCATTGAATCATGGTTTAGTGATAGCCTGACAGAACTACAGTGGTAGTCACATTACTGGTAGATAATACAAGTCCTGCACGAGCAAAATCCACCGATGCAGCATTCTGCTACCACTATCAGAAGCCATACTTACATGTATTCAATGGTGCCACAGAAAGTGTGGGTAATGGACCCATCATGAATGGATTCCTTGCATAGACCAAAATCCGTCAGTTTGACATGACCTGCAAAAATAAACCAATCCATGATAATTGTTGCGTTATTGAAAATTGCTATGTTTGCCAAAGTGGAAAACATTAATTAGTTACACACCATATAAATCTAGGAGAATGTTTTCTGGTTTCAGGTCTCTGTAGATGATTCCTTGACCATGTAAATGTTCTATCGCCAAAGTAATTTCAGCTAAGTAAAAACTGAAAAAGCAACACGATGTTAGTCATTTGCAGACTCAAGACATTCAAATGGTGTGTTCAATATAATCATATGCATGTCATAAATTGTTAATTTGCACATTATATAGTACAGAAAAAAATCGCAAAGATGGAATACTAAATCAGATTTGTCACACTTGTAATAACTGAGGTTATACCCAACATTATAAATGTTATATCATCAACATTCTCTGGACTATTCAGGCAACATTTTGAAGCTAAAGATAAACTTCCACCTGGTCTCTCAAATAAACTCACCTAGCAGTATCCTCCATAAAAATACCCTCTCTTTCTAGCTGCATAAATAGTTCTCCGCCGCTCAAATACTCTAGTATCAAGTAAAGTTTTCCTCCGGTTTGAAAGGCGTAAATTAGGTCGACAATGAAAGGGTGCTGCAAAAAAACAAGAATTAACATTCATGAAAATTTTGAAATAAAAAACCTCGATTGAATTTATATTCACAACTGCATAAACTGAAAGACATACCTTGACACACTCCAAGATGTTACGCTCCGCTTTGGTATGTGCTGTATCCTTGGCGTTCCTGACAATAGTGGCCTAGACAAATGAAAACACCTAATCAATATATGCTGAATGATACTTTATAAACCACTGGCAAAGAAGACAATGAAACCATCGTCTAAATGAATCTCAGTGGTTAATTAATTTTTGTCAGATTGAGCAAGGGTACAAGTGCGGGTCGACAAACTGAACTATGCAGACTTATCATCGGGGGATCACCACGGCACTGTAAGATGCTTTAGGCACATTTTAGAACATTTCACTACTAATGGAGTAATTTAAGTTCTTCTGCACAAACTATCAACATTTATATAAGTATATTTGAAATTAAATATTTTGAAGTCAATATAAATGGAGTTTATATTCCGAGTTATCACTGTCCAAGCAGTCTCAACCGACTTGACAATTACACCCTTGGCAGGCCTGTTCAAGCTTGAGCCTTTCAACTCCCTGGAGAGTATACAGCCTGTTACACAGAATTACCTGCAGGCTAAGCACTTACAATTGCCATCACTGCTTATAGCAGTATGGCCAAAATCTATAGCCAACCTATAGAAAGTCTCTACTCAGCAGATTATCTAGCACAAACTGTCTCTAAATTTTACTAGAAACGTTAAAAAAAAACATCACTAAATTTTCCTTCACATACCTTCTTTAGCACCTTCATGGCAAATATTTTACCACAATCCTTGCCGTGGATTTTACGGACTTGAAAGACTTTTCCATAACCACCCTTTCCGAGTAACCGCAGCAACTCGAAGTCATGTGGTCCAGCCTTGGAACCCACAGGGTTCACTGTGTCCTCTGTCAACTCCAGAGTTTCATAATCCCCACTGTGGTTATAAAATAAATGACATTAAATACATTCTGGATATATTTTGACCATCAGTATCTCTTGCTATGTCATTGTTTAGACAAAAATATCACTATGTCTCAAAGCTTCATAATACACAATTTTTAACAATTATTAATTACATGCAGGTCACGAAATATAACAAAACACAGGTTTGGAAAACTAATCTAAATCTTTTAATTGTACTGTCATTATCGCTGATTAGGATATTATCATGTGATTATATCATTACTGGGTCAGTGACAGGAATAACGTAATAGACGTTTGTGATCTCATTTGCATTGGCCTTGAATAGGGATTGTGAAATTGTGCTTCATATTAAAGCAGATGCTGGTAAAAATATTAGCTATGAATCATAATAAAATATAAATTGCATTAATATCTTTTATTTTTGTTTTAAAATCAGTTGCTCTACAGGTAGAGATTGAATTGAAACCATTGTCAACATACTTTGGGAATTTGAAAATGTCACACAACAGTAGCATACACTTAAAAAATGAGTCTATTGACCTTTAATATAAATAGAGTACAACTTACCCCATTTCAATATTGGGCCCATTTTCCAGGAACTCCTTCTGCAATCAAATAATATACATTCCATACAATATTGTTGATTCAACAGTTGCAGTTTCCTCCAATTATATTAATGTACCTTTCACATGTTTTTATATAAAATTTTGTGAACATTCTGTTTCACTTTTTTTCGGTTTTTTAAACAATTTTTTTTTAAAGAATCAATTTACTGATTCATAATGGAGCTATATTTGGTCTTTGTTTCATTTTCATACCAAGACACTCTCACAAAGTCATGACTGAAAGGTCGCTAAATCTATAACTGCGAGACATAGTGAATAGCCCTGCAGGTACTTATTTATTCTTCAAAAATTAAATGGCAGGTGAAAAAACATACAATGTATGCAGGAAATCGCCAGCCTAACAATAAGAACACTTCAGCTAAAAAAATTTTTAGGGAGATTATAATCGACCATCAAGATCTGGTAACCAGTATTAACCACAATACAAGTTCAGATCCTATTTAGATGGCCGATCTATCACATTGAATTACATACAGCATTATCTGGGTCAGTGAACCCTTGACCTGTACACACATTTGTAACAAAATCGGCTTTATCTTAGCGACACAATAAACTGTCTGAAGGGTCCTTATCAGCACATGCACCCCATAATGCACATTGAACAAATTATTATTAAATCATAGAAATTAATTTATTAAATTATTTAATTAATGACTTTATTACCTGTGGGGTGATTTTACAATATAAATACTACCAGAGTTGCTGCATCACATAACCATCCCTTTGATACAGTTTATGGAATGACATATGACTTTGTCATACTATAACAAGATCATTACTCAAAATTTGTTTTTCTCACTCTCACATGCTTATCACAATATGTAATGAATTTATCAGTGCAAACTTGTACCTCAAACTCCGATACAATGTATGCTGCAATATAACAATGTCAGCAACTCATAAATAAGGAACTGAAGTATCAGATGATCAAAACAATGTGCTGATGATATTATTAAGAAATTTCATGACCTAATTATTAACTTGAGCTTAAAATATTCACAAAATGCTATTCTGAGAGTAGTAACATAATACATACATCATTCTAATATTCCATGAATGCACAAATGCAAATTCATGCATCAAATATCATGTTTATAATTACAACCACATTACAGAACTTCCTCTGATTTAACAGCATAAAAAAAAGGGTTATAAATATCAATTCTGGTGTTATCAACACATGATCATTGACAATCATGCAAAAGCAAAATGTTCATATTCTGATGCTGGAATTTTATTCGAAGCATGCAATATTGTGAAACTGTAATTGCTTCAATTTGGTCTAAGTTGACAAATTTAAGATTTTTTAATGGCAAAAAGTGCAAATAAATGTGTGTCAAAAGATCTATGGGCAATCATTGTGCTAAGTACACACTGTAATTTTTTCTGTGTCTTAAAAATGGAGAAGTATCAAAATAATGATTTTATGTTGACATCAAGGTAATGGCCACCCGTTCAGTGTCCCAATATCACTTAATACCCTGGGCACATGTATGATCATCTACCACAAAAGTTCAATAATTTGTCGTTTTCTTAATCAATATAATGTGGTTGCTAAATTATTCCATATAATATCATTAGTCAAATAACACTTGACAAAGACTTTTACAGTAAGATGAGACATTATGTTGGTCATAAATATGATGAAATGGGTTGATCAAGGCCAAATTCATGCACATGATTTATTAGAAAAAACTAACATTGATAAAAGTCCAAGGATGCAGCAATTAATAAAAAGATGGGTCAAGGGCAAGGCTGTTATGAATGAGTACAGTAAGAAAATATTAGATATCCGATGTGTGAAATGTGTCTGTTTTTCATTTAAGTAAAATCATGTCTCCATTATAAATATATCATATATAAAAACTAAGTTCCTGCTTGAATTTGTTCACTGGTAATAAATAAGATATAACATGTCACTCTCAGCAGGATAAGCTATTAAGCCAATACACATGGATTCTTGTCAGCATATATTTCCATGTTGTAAGAAATCACAGCAGCAAAAAAAGTAGCAGTTATAATAATTCGCAACTTTTGCATCGAATGAGTCATGAATATTTATTGTGGTGATTATACAAGAAAATCTTTCTGTTGCATTATATGTATGTGTAAGTCATTATTGATTTATAGCCTGATATTAAAGGCTGACTGAAAATAAAATGTTTGTGGGTCATTCCACATCAAATCATCCATAATTTTCTAGGTGACCCCCATTGAAAAAAATTAATAAGTGCTCATCTACCTATACTGTGAAAAACTGCCAAATATTAACTTAATTTCTCTATTGGTTTTCATATTACGGCCCTTTGAAATTTAATAAAAACAATTTTGACCAATGCATTTTAGGGCAACTTTGGCTAATATCTAAGTAGAAGGCTACACAGACTATGTCCATTCCAAAGAATTAAAAAATGACCTCAAATAAGTGTATCTGAGTATCTCTCTGTAATTTTGCATAGTTGGGCTACAAAATCAGTCGAAAAACCAATATGATAAAAAACCAGACTTTATTTATTAAGCTATAGCTCTAGAACTAAACAAGATACAGTACTGAAATTTTATTTATAAGTTTCTATGATATATAACTATATAAAACAGCATTCAATTTGATTAAACCTGTGGTAGATCTCCTTTAAAAAATATAATTGTATACATGTGGACTTTTCGTGTTTTGCAAAAATTTGCCATTTTTTACATCATTATTTGACCATGTCAACATCTGACTGGACTGACTGAACATGATCTGGAATTTTTTTTTAAAGTCAGCTGGTGACATGGTCAAATAGTGATGTATAATATGATGATTCTTTGCCAAAAAGAAAAAAATCCACCTAAATTATCTTTATAGGAGATCTACCACACAGGTTTCATAATGAATGCTGTTTTATATTGTAAAATATCATGGAAGCTTAAAAAACTCTCAGGCCTACCGCCAACCTTTTTAAACAAAATAATCAGAAACAAACTTCTTCTTTTTTTCAGTCGGCCTAAGTCTGAAGTACTAATAAGTTATATATAACCAAACTGCAACCTCACTTGAAGTTCACTCCGCATGCAAAAATGTAAGCATAATTATTCCTGCATTAAACACATAAAGGTTTGCATAGTAAATCAAAATTTCGCAAATGTACCATGAAATCAGTACAGGGGATGGTTATTTGGTTTGTTCAAATCTGGCGCCATGCAACTGACCTGATTTTCGATAAAACTGTTCAACATTTCTGGAGTGATCTGTCGAGGAAACACAATTATTACTGAAGACCATCATGTCGACTGCCATGACCAAAAACTGTCATTATATAAAGTAACAGAATTATGACCACCTCCACATTGAGAATTTGAGACCACCACTTCAGTGATCCCAATGGGTGTTCTAAATTGAGCTAGGTAGTACCACCGTATATTGTTTGATATTGCTCCATATGATGATGCAATAATATATACTCATCAATGCATTGAATTTCATACCAATCTGATGGCTCAAGAAATGCGAAAACAAGAACATTTTGCCCCTATTGTATGATAATACATCAACAAAAATCAATATCCCATGCCCATAGATGCTTTGGAATGCACTGTATGAACCTCAAGTAGTATTATTACCCTTCTTGTTTAGAAGTTCCCATCTCAGACTAACTACACTCGTGGTCACCAAAATTAGCCAGGGTCATCGAAATTGGCCACTCAAAATAAATTATCACCAACACTTTAAAGATGCCTGTCGAAGTTTCAGAACATTTTAAATGATGGAAAGAGTAAGTTTTGTGACAACTTATGAAGTTGCAAGGTGTGTAATTGTGTTTGTAGGGGGTGGCCAATTTCGATGACCTCCAGTCTAGACATTGGTCTGACAGTGTAACTTAGCATGCAAATGACAATCGAGGCAATATTATCCACAATGACAAAAAAAAAAGCAATTTATGCAGTGTGGCACAGAGGCTTTGTGTGAAGTAAATTGTTTCAATATTGAACATTGATCATAGCTTATCGAGGACACCGGCTGAAAAAAAAAATCCCTGTCATATCAAGCTTTGATTTTATTGTTTCTTAGGTTCAGTGCATTTCATCTACTGATTTTAGTTGAGCTTTCACCTTTTTTTTATTCCAGTAAATTTAGATCAGGATAAATAAGTCCTCCGATGGATGTTTGAACATGAGGATTGATTTGTAGAAGAGAGAGGAAAGCCTGATATGTTGTGTTGCCGATGTGTGGGATCACTGACTATGAGGCACCACCATTTTAATGTCTAATGAAATAAAATTACACCCAGTTTTAGATCCGGCTCTGGGTGAGTGCCTTGGTCAGGATTTGAACCTAGGAGCCTAAGAAAACCTGCGGCTGTCTTGACCACTGGGCTACTTCGCTGCAGGAGGCCAATCACCAGATATTACATTCCCCATCTGTTCATAGCTCTACTTGAACTTCCTGTATATTAACAAAAATAAATGATTTAGACTTGGTGTAAGTTAGTTTAGCTGGGTGCAGTGGAACTAAGGTAAGAAATTGGAAACAAGCAATTTTTTTCATTCAGCCCAAGTAGGTCTGCTGCGTTCCAGGTCCAAGTTGAGGTTCAAACTCACAACCTGCCAATTATCGCCAAGCACCATAGCCACTGCAGCACAGCATTGGCACACGCAAGATTACTGAATAAAAATGGTTTGCAATGTTAGTATTAGCATGTTTAACAACACCTCACTGTAAGACTTTATATCAAAATACCAGTCAAGGTTATTCAGATCTTAGTAAAAAAAATAATCCCCATCATCATATCTCTCCATCCCAAACTGCATGTTCATCCCCCTAACCAGTTTTTCCCAATCTTGAGATTGCCATGATAACATGAACACATTACACAAAGAAGTTGAAAGAACAAGAATTTGATCAGCCAAGAGACTTAGCCAACAAATCGATCCCATTATCAGGGCTTGTCCTTACAATGTTGTTCATCTTAATCATCTAGTATCAGCTTAACAAGCATATCAATCTGAGATACTACCGCAAACTTCATCATCGTTTTGCTATATTCTTATCAATTCAGCCACTGGCTTCGCAAGCTTCAAGTATTCTTCACATGCTCAAGAATTGTCTGTCCATTATCTCAAACATCTCCCTCAATTTTCTTCCAATCTCTTGTGCATTGTTACTACCTCTGATGCCAACAATGTAGAAAGATAGGTTATTTAACTATTACTTGCAAATCAATATCAAATGTTGCAAAAAGTACACGATATTGTGCACTGTTTTCAAGAAAAAATGATTTGTAAGTACAATGCCAATAAAGCTCTGGCAGACATCTGAGTGGTGGACTTCAATTGTGACATCCAGGCTGGATCCAAAATATTCTAAAAGAACAAGATGAAATGTCAATTTTCTAAAACCTCTCTGTCAGATTGTTCTGGACGTCACAATTAAAGGCCACAACCTTGATACATGTATGTCAACCACAACTTCGGTTGTCGGGCACTGTAAATGCAATGAGTTGAGTGTAACCGCGGACAGGTTGAAGGCTACCCAAGCGGTCCATAATAATGGTATTTCTCTCTTCATCCATCATTTGTTCCATGTAATTTCAACTATACTTGAAGAGCTTTGATGGACCACTTTAAAGTGACCCAAGCTGCAAACTTTAGCAGCTAAGTTAAGACGAATGCCAATGGCCATTCCCACATCAAGTACGATACTGCACTTGATGTTCCACATCGGGACAGACTCATTCAGAAAGTTGCTTGCTTGGGCAATGAGCAGTCTAACGTGATATTAACGCTAATGTGTTTGACAAGATACCATCATATCATGTTTTACAAGTGGGACAGGTACATATTTCACAATCATGACCTCAATCAGACCATGAGTCAAGCTTTCAACCTCGTTTTTCACTAATGATAAATCGGTTCCGCCTGAACTTTTACTATTAGTAATTGGTTGATCCAAGTTCAACTAGTGGCCATATGCGACCACCTCTGAGTTCAACTGCGAACCTCAGTTACTTGTCTCCTCAGACCACCAAATTTCCTTCCGATTGTACTCACCTCAAGTTGCTCAACGTTGTCCTCAACTTCGATACAGTCGTCATCAGACTGCTCATCACAGTTATCTGGAGCATCTGGCAGCTCTAGATCAAACACCCCAGCCATTTTTGGTCACTTTTGGGGTAAATAAATTACTAATTTCGTCGTTAGCTTCATAAAACTCCGGGAAACCCGGTCCGGTAGTAAGAAGAGTAATGAAAGTGTGGGATTCCGTGACGTCACACGAGGGACTTCCGATTCTGAACACGTCAGATGGCAGCACCGGCAGCACCGGCCAGTCAACTCGCCCAAAAATTTCTCGCCCATATTTAACTCGCCCAATACAAATTCGCCCTTGACATTGTTTTTCCCCCTTGTGTGTTTGTTTGTTTCCCCTGCAGTTTGGTGATTGTGTCTTCGTTACGTTGATAAGGTTGTTATGATTTATGCCGGAGCTGGCTACAAGAAGGGCAAGCGGTCCGCCATTAACACGTCACTGAAACGGCCTCCCCAGCCACGATGAAGGGAGTAACCTTGTGCATCATCAATCCAGCATAACTTTGTGTCATTTCTAGTCCGATTTTTAGTACAAAATTTTAAGTTCCCAGATATTGCTAAAAACTCCTCTTTCTATATAGGATACTGCCGTTAACAATTACGTATTTAGCGAAATGTGGCAATATGTCCATATTTGGATAATAAAATATTTAATGTATACAAAAAGGGGTTGGTTTTCTTTCCAACTAAATAAATATTCATAAATATGAAATGTATATGTTGCTAAAATGACCTGGCAATTTATATAGAAAAATTAAAATAATTAATAATAACTTAGCTCAGGACAATAATTAAGTCACTAGCTGACAATCACAGAAATAAGTTCTGACATTATTTTTATAATTATGTATTTATCGCAATCCTACAATATATTATCTGTCATTATACTTCAAAAGGTAGCATAATCTGTCATTATACTTCAAAGGGTGATTATGAATAAAAACCATAACCTTGATTTGAAATTGTCAGCTATTTTTTCTTGTTACATTGTGTATTTTTGTTACTTTTTGGTTACATTGAAGACAATTATCAAAAAACGTTGCAAAATATGTCACTCATTGACATTTTAGCAATCAAATTAATCTGCAAGGCCCTACCCAGTCTACACATTGGCCATTGAGATTCTTAAATGGGTGGACAATTTGTCAGACAAATGTAGTATATTTAATAGGGTGCAAAATGCCCTGACTTGCACTTTTGACGCTGTGACGCAAGGTCGTTTATACACACACACACAAAAAAAACAAAGACATTAAAAAAACCTTCAACGCGTACTGTTCATATTTTTTTAGGGTTACTAAAAATGTTGTTTAATGCACTTTAGTTCAGCCAGGGTCTTCGGTCAAACTGGGCAGTCATATTTATTCGAGGATAGAAGAGTTTCTTTTTCTAAATTGTTCACTTTTAAGTCTTACCATCTGTGTCTAGTTCAGCAACATAATGGGACATTTAACATATTCAGTGCTAGTACTAATAATCATGCCGATAGGCCACGCTCCCTATTGATGAAAACATTGAAGCGACTATATAGCATGTATAGTGACTACTTGTAGCAAAATATTTAGATAACTTGTAGCTACAGAGTGTAAATAAAGCTGTTTTGACTGTAGAGCCGCTAGATCAGCCGTTCACATGTACAATAACAAGTAAAATTATAAATAATAAAATATAGGGGGGCGAGTTGTGTTATGGGCGAGTTGGTTTTGTGGCGAGAAAAAATTGGGCGAGATATTTTGGGTGATTTGACTGTACTCCCGACACCTTGCGCCATCTATAATATTTTCATGAATCCAGTAACCTTTCATACATGTTGATACACGGTAGACACTGCTGCCGCCTAGGGGATGGCGGCCTGGAGGAGACATGACCATGCGGCATCATATCGTATTAGGTGAGCTGAGGGTTCTACACAGGGCCGGATTAAGGTCTGTTGGTGCCCTAAGCACAGCCAGCTTTTGGTGCCCCCCTCCATCCGACTCCAGACCGCCCGGTCTGACTTGACCGTTTCGAAGCTCAATCCAATACCAGTGGAGTACCAAAAACATTGGTTTAAAAAGTCATTTTATTGTTCAGTCATAACAAAATAGTTGGACAAAAGATAGATAGGCCTATATCAACACCTGTATCATTAACAATTAACTGTACTTAATAATATTACACCTCAACACAGCAAAATTGCTTCACATTAATTTCTCCACACTGGACATCATTGGTACTTGTTAAAATACTTTTGTTGGAGCAACAAGTTATGTTTACTGTACCAACAAAAGTGTTTTGGAACAGGTACATCATAGACCTTAACTACAGACAATAGTACCAGTCTACTTTATTTTTCACAGTAATACAATGTCATAGTTTGCTGTAAGATTTGTACAAGATGAAATGGCTGATCATATATTATCGCCCTATAATTCTCAGACATTTCACACAGACTGCAGCAAGAAGTTTGTTAAGAAAAGTCAAATAATGTACCAAATAATTCTCAAGTTACAATTTTCCCACAAACTAAGGGAAAAAAGTTTACATAGGTGACAGATACCTATATATATTCTCAGAATGGCCACTTTCTCCCAGCAAGATGCTGGCTACATTAAGCTACCTTGGTAATGTATTATGTATATAATAACTAGCTGGTACTTTCAACTTTAACCAGATCACCCTTAAAGAATATTTAAGTTTCCATCGTCCAAATTGAAAACAAATGTCCCAAGAAAGGCTAATTGAACTAAGAATAGATAAGTATCAATGAAGATTCCTGGAATATTATGGACTTACAGGAACTTCAAATATTTAGTGAGATTGAAAGGTTTTTTTCCTTGACTTCTGAAATGCGAAGTCTTTTATAATTTAATCAAAATCCATACTTCTAACTAAGTCTGATTCTATTGAAAGTCTTGTCAGTGAAACAAGCCTTTCTTGGGTCATTGTTGTTCGATTTGGATTCTTTATGTGTTTCAGCTGGGAAAATGAATGCTCAGCTGAACAATTTGTAATTAACATACACAAGAAGATCCTCAGTGCAATGGAAACATTTGGAAAAACTCCTTGGATATTATCAACAACTATGATGTTGTAAAGATCTTGGTGACTGCGTGCTTGTGAATTATCTTTGTCTCTCCTTACTCAAATATAAGTATGGAACTGTTTAAGCTCAGTTTCCAGTTTGCAATCCAGATCTTGTGGATAGGCTTGGACTAACTCTTTGGAGCTTGTCTGATATTGTTCTTCAGACAAATTCATATCAGTGAGGAAGGAAAATCTTTGGGCTATTTCTTTGTAAACAATGCCCCTTCGACTCATTTGGGCCTCTAATGTATTCAGGATGGTATTGAATGTGGAAATTCTAAATTTGTCTCTTGTACTCAGTTCCGTTTCTGGTGCATTGCCATCATTAACTTGTCTTTTTCTGATACGTCTCCTGACTTCCTTATAGTCCACATCTGGTAGCAGGTCTTTGGCAGATTTTTCAAATTTTCAAATTTATTTCGATTGGCCTGCAACTGACTAGCCAAGGTGTTGTATAAATTTGCACACACTTCCAAGTTCATTTTGGTGTCTTGGAGAGCTTTGCTGGTCTTATTAAAATTCTCCAAAATTTCATTCCACATCTCTAACATGATTACGAATTCAAGCTCCTGCATTTTGTTTGAAATAGATTCAGCTTCATGAATCGTTTCTCCTTTTTGTGATGTATCTTCAGCAATGCTATGTAAGGCTTCAAGAATCTTTGGATAAGATTGCAAAAATTGCATTTGTGGCAACATAGTGAGCCTCCCAACGAGTTCCAGACAAGGATTTCACAACTTTGCTGTCATCTAGATGACTCTTGAGGACAGACCACCTGTGGGTGGAAAGAAAAAAATGTGTACAGCAATTGGACAGTTGAGAAGAAGTTAACAGCATGTAGACAGCTATCAACAGCACTGCGTCCAACCAAATTTAGAGAGTGTGCTGCACATGGGACAAAAACAGCATATTCATTTTGCTCCAGAATTTTCTGTTGCATCCCATTATAGCGGCCAGTCATATTTGCTGCATTGTCATAAGACTGGCCTCTACATTGGGAGAAGTCTATGCCACATATTGCTCTCAAAAAGTGTAAAACTTGGTTGGCCAATTGCTCGCCGGTGTGGCTTTCTAAAGGAAGGAAAGCAAGAAATCTCTCTATAGGCTGTCCATCTTTGGGTGAGACATATCTCACTATAACACTCAACTGGTCAATATGTGAAAGGTCTGGTGTGGAGTCTACAGATAAACTGAAATACCCAGCAGTGTTTACTTCATTTACGGTTGCTTCAAGGACTTTATCGCCCATCAAACTAATGAGTTCATCACAAATTTTCCTGCAGAGCCATACTTAGCTATGTGACCAGCATAATGGGTCAAACTCTGAAATAAGCTCAAGCATCCCCATAAAGTTGCCATTCTCTAGGGATCCAAATTTTTCATTTGTTCCTCTAAAAGGAAGCCCACGTTAATTTTTTTATTACTGCCACAACACGCTGCAGTACATGATGCCAATAGTCTCGTTCTTGTTTGATTTGTTCTTCAAGGCTTTGAGACAGCCCTTGGCCCTGTCGTCTTATCAGGTAGTTCAGCATAGAATCTCTATGCGCTGGGCTGTTTTCATGATGTTCAACCATAATGTTATTTCTCCAGTCACTGAAGCCGTCTCCGGCAAACTTAGTTGTGGCAGGTCTGGAGGCAAATAACTTGCAAACGAAACAGTAAACAAAACCATTTGATGGAGAGTATAGGAGCCACTCTCTAGTACATTTTTCACCATTAGGCATGACATAGGAAAAAATATTTTTGGAGCAATACCTTGTCTGCTAGTCATTTTTGAAAGATCTTTGCGACATTTCAAATGGTCCATCATGATTCTTGCAATCTGTTGGTCCTTTTACCATCCAGTAGGCAATATCATCAGGACCGAATAGCCCCCACTTTCCGGGGTCTGAACCTCTATTTTTTCTGACGATGGTCTGCTCTTCTGATGGGTCATTAGTGACCTCTTCTTCATCTTGGCTGAATTGGCTCTGAGTGCCTGAACGATCGTCTCCTACGTTTCCAGTGCATTTATCATCAGAAGGCCCTTCCTCACTGTCCTGATCGACTGGTGCACATCTTTGCTCTTCCAAGTTCAACTCTTCAGCCTTTTCTGGGCATTCTTCTTCAGGTTTTTTACTGTTTTCATTGTCAGAAACAGTCACTTTACTCTCAAAAAAGGAAGTTAGTTTTCGAACTTTCTGGATTGAAGTAGAACTTTTCTGCCTCTTTTCTTCTGCAATTTTACGCTTTTGTGCCCCACTTAGCTGATGGCGTTTCATATTCAGAGTCTGTAAAAAATGTGAATTTGTTCGTCATAGTAAAGGTTTATAATGCAGGCAGTATTACTATTTTTCTTTTTATGTCTCAAAATTGAATTTATCTCTTTCATCATTATTATACTTACAAAAATAATCTATTTTGCAATGTAGCTTTAAGCCTTTAACTGCAGTTCATCTGCATGCCACCCCCTCTCACTATGGAATTTATGCAAGCTGCTTCATCAATAGAATGGTTCCCAAGACCAGGTCACATGACACCATCTTTTCTTGACTTATAAATTTAAAGTATTCAAGGTATGGTAATATTAGTCAGATTATATACCATACATGATCCATGCATGTTCAAGTTGACATGCTGGGCATCGCATCCTGAAGCTGTCTTAAGTTAGCACCCTAAAGGCTGACCCTATTTTCACCCTAATCACCATATAAATAATATTATACATCATCATTCATGCATTTTCACTTATAGTACTTACTATTTTGACTTCACAAAGTCTTTGGACAGGTTAGACCTGAAATGTCTTCAAGTATACAGCTTAAATTTCCTCAATTCATGTCACTTGCTTCATCAACATGTCCTTCACTCACTGACACTCAGCATGGTCAGGTGCCCTGAGTGACCCCAGATTGCCACATGACATCACTCACAGCAGCATCCTATTCCTGGAATTCCCCACTTGCCACACTGCCACTAAAGATAGATATAGAAAGCTAAGCTAGATACCTGTCTTGTAGATCACTGTAGTCTGTAGATGGGGTACTACACATTAAAAATGCTAAAAAAATTGAAAGTCAAGAAAAGTTTGACATGTGCCTTCATGTGTCTGTGAGCCCAAATATACAGAATCTTATCTTTTATCTGCACCTGAGGCTCCTGAGCTATTTCTCATAATTTCAGTAATAAAATAATATAGTTTCTTACCTTATTTTCACGTTGCTGCTTATTGACACAGTTTCATGACACCTTTTGAAATCATGTCATTACCATAATGCCCTCAAGGGGGGTACCACAGGGAACACTTCAAGGGGCACCACTAGGATGTCCTTTTTTAGTTAGGTGCAGAAAATATGATAATCAAGCAATTTTTTATTAGATGACTGCCAATCTATCATTGCCAAATTGGGGAGGGGGGGGGGGACCACAGGGACAACATAACATTAGGGGGCACCACAAAAATTGTAGCTTTGATGATGAAAAACATGGTAAAATACTTGTGTTATCCTGGGATTGGCAGTTACCTGTGTTGCACTTGACTTCATGACGCACCATGAGACGTTTGTAGGTGGCAATGAAGTGCCTCACAGTTGGGTTGTTGTTGCACCCACCAGATGATCGAACTGCTGCAAAGAAGAGCTCCAGGTGATCTTGACTGAATTTATAAGTTAACAAATAGGACAGAGGGCTGTCAGCAGACTTTACATATTTAATGTAAATTGCTTTTATTGATTCTATGCAGGCCAAAAACCCAATGAATGCAGTTTTTCTCGATGAAGTCAATGGTGTACCATTTGGATCCTTCAAGGAAGTTATGTAGTCACATGCTCCATCAAGAAACGATAACATGGTTGACTCATTTAGTGACTTTATTGGAGCTTTGTAACCTTTCCCCAAAGGATTCCTAGAGTTTAGAATATCGAACAATCTATCAAATTTCTCAATAAACAAACATGTGGGGTAACAATCATCAAATTGAGGTAACTGGAGCTCTTCTTTACAAAGACGCAATGCTGATGCAACAGAAGCACTTAGAGTTTGACTAGCCAGATTAACTTTCATTTTTTGACTTTTCCAGTTGATGTGAGCCTTTTTCAACTTATTGCCCAGATGTAGGCCCTCCTTGTCTTGAAGTTTATGCAACTCTTCAATGTACTGCCACATGATTTTATTGCCATCTGCATCAACAATAATACCACATGAAGCAAGTGTATTTCTAACTAGCTTAAGCATATGGCATACATCAAGAATTACATAAACCTTTTCATCTGGCTTAGCAGGGTTGGGGAAGCTTGGATTCATGTTGTGTGGATCAAAGGTAGCACCAAGATTTTTCATCATTGAAAAATGACAGGATGGACCATCACAAGTAAGAGATGTCACTGTAACTCCAACATTAGTCAATTTCTCAATACATTCACTTACTAAATTGGCTCTCTCACTTCCAGTTAATGAATGGATCATAAAGTGGCCTACTGGTAGTTTCCAGCTACCTTTAATGCATACAACCATAAAAACAAGTGCCTCACTGGCAAGAGGGGCAGAATCGTCATCAATTGTAGTACCCATATCAACCAAGCCGACTAGTTTCTTGCCATCCCATTCAACATGCTTTCTGATGGCCATTTCATCGATCATCAAGGCTACAAGCAATGGCTCACCACTTTCTGATTTTGACTTGAGGAAATCAAAGGCATGCTTGTTAAAGCCTGGATCCCCATCAACTCCTGTGTACCACGTTCTGATTGTGGATGGGTGAGGTAAAGCAAGATCAAAGGTTTCCCTTACATAATTATATGCCTTTGAAGAATAATAACTTAAGGTGAGGGCAAATGATCGGAGCTGGTCATCATAGGCATGTTGCCCACCTTTGCCCTCCTTTTTCTTCAGGAGCCTTTGCATGACCTGCAAAGGTATCCCCGTGAAGGTTTTTTCCAAAACCTCTGCACATGTAGCAGAGATAAGGTTTTGGTCAGTTATTTCCTTCACAACACTTTTCAAACAGTCTACCTTTTTCTTCAACCGCCTTGATTTTTGTTGCTGACACTTCAGTTTTTTTTGGCAGCTGTTCACTTTCTCCAGGGCATCATCCAACTTTCGCTTTAATTTGGTTGGGCTGGGGGTGCTGTACGAATGATCAAAATGTGATGCACTTGGAGCTGGATCAGGAGTTGGATCCCCAATGTCATGGTCAATTTCAGTGCTCACTGTTACACGTTCTTTTGGTGCTTTTCTGCTCTTTTCCTTCTGAAATACAATAGTCAGCTTTATAATAACATATTTCACAGCACTATGCTAATAGAATGATATAGTTATGAAATGTTTTTAGCAATAATTATGAGAAATAGGACAAGAGTCACAAGATACCTTTATCAAATGATCCGGAAAGTTGAACACAGTTGGTACTGCATCCTTCCTCAAACGTGTTGTCTGTCCAGTTCTGTCAAAACAGGAATCATCAAAGTGATCGGAACAGAGAAGAGATCTGTCTGTGGGTTTGTAGTTTTCCCTTTTCAGATTATTTACCCAAACATTGCGTCTATCCAAGTCTTTTGGAAATCTGTATTAAAAATAATTAAAAAACATGTATTTTACAGTAAATGAATAAAATAGAATATAAAATAGAATAAATAAATGCATTCATCATGAATTTTATAGGACAAACTGACAATATTCCTCTTTTGTTGAATTTTCATAATTGAGTAATTATCACCATAAAGACAATTATTTATCAACAAAAATGATCAAGTGATTATGGCACTCCGGACAAACAGCACCTTTTAATAAGATTATTTTGTTATTTACAATCTGGTTCTCTTGTTAACCCCATATAGGTCTGCTCCCTCCCATTAATTTTATTGCATACATACTGTAACACTTACTTATTTATTGCCAGAAATCCCCCAGGATTGTCATGATCACCATGAAAGCTAGTTTGTTACACTATTACTTTATCACACACTGGTGCTAATAGGTGAGGAGAATTACATTTACACGCATGATCATGGCAAGTTATGGATAGTTGGATGCACGTGTCTTATCAATGGCATGCTTATTACAGGTCAAAAATCCATTTTTACAACAGAACAGTGATAAACTTGATATACTTACAAGTGAAATGTTTTTCCTGGAACCTTTCCTTGTTGATTAGAACAACCCACGGCAGCGCAAACTGGCATATTTTCATAAAAATTGGCAAAAACACAAAAACATGATGCTGACCTCAGTTGAACTTTAGTGTAACAAACAGGGGGGTAGAGGTGTGGTAAGATGGCGGAATGTCCAGTTCCTGTGGCTTCACTTATCACACCCCCAGATGGGGGTGATAAGCGGTCCATGTATATAGGTCAGTGATCACATGTAGTGCTCAGGGCTCATGAAGCACTAAAAACTTGTGGGTAAAATCTGTGAAAAGGCTAAAAACAGTCCTCAGTGTTTATTTCAGAGCTAGAAAATTGATCCCAGTTTTGAATGATTCAAGGGATTCGGCATCAAATACGAAAAAATTAAGATGGTGGCCTTCCTGACTGTATTTTAGTATGACAACCTTCCTGATGTAAAAGAGCATGTTCAAAAGTACCTATGTGCCAAATTTCAAGTATCTAGTAGGATTTTTACAGGGTATTATACTAATTTTCCTTGGACCACTGATATCATAAGCGTACATTTTTAAAAATCAAGATTGCGGCCATCCTATTTATAATTTAGCATGGCACCCCTTCTGAGATGAAAGAGCATGTCCAAAAGTACCAATGTGCCAAATTTCAAGTATCTAGTGGGATTTTACAGGGCGTTGTTATGAGGATTTTCTTGATACCATAGGCGGCCATTTTTAAAATCAAGATTGCGGCCATCCTATAAATAATTCAGCGTGGCAACCCTTCTGAGATGAAAGAGCATGTCCAAAAGTACCAATGTGCCAAATTTCAGCATGTAACGATCCAAACCCTATCAGACTTCACTTAATTGGAACGCAAACAATCAGCGACAGTTCAGGAACTCTACAATACTGTGTACCTACACTAGGTAGAGCTACCTGTATAAGTTACATGTGGATCTTAGTTGTAGATTTTATAAATATATATGAATTAAGAAAGAAATGTAACAACTTTATGCAAATAAACATCTACTCTATCTACTCTACAGTGTGGAAAGCACGCAAGAGAGCTGTTTAGATGTGACCGACGTTGATAGAGCTAATGTATCTTCATGAAAGCATCCATCCCTTAAAGCATTTTACTGTCAGATTCCTCTAATGTGCTCTTTGTTCTATATCTTGCTAATGTCTCTAATATTTCTGTTAAGCTTAGCGGCCCAATAATTTCTACGAGAACAGCATGAGTTAATGGCAGAAATGTGCCATTAGCAGCTGATTAGAGTCTACACCGGTAATACCCAGGCCAATAAGATCTCAATCTGCAGCACCAGGCTCACTGAGTAACGTGCTGGTAGGACATACTATATTACATCAAATAAATAGAAAGGTACATACACTCTGAAAGTATTTCTTCTTAATTTGATGTCTTATTCCTTATTTTTACAGACAAAAATTTGTTTGCCATAAACTGAGGCCTTTTCAACACAGCTCTGGACAGTTGTGACAGTTGTTCAAGTGAAACCTACAATCACTGATTGGTTTAATGGTGCCAATTGTCTTCAGTGGTTCACAAACATAAAAAAAAGTGTTTAATCATAATGTATTTTAAGATGTCTGAAAACTTTGGCTACAGCTGTACCGTGAAGGAAGTCAGTGTTGATATACTTGATTAATTAACAGAATAAGAAAAGTGTATTATTTCTGACTTGAATAGTAAAATGCTCAGTCATACATGGCATGTGAATTTCATCAAAAGAATCCTTGGTTTCTTTCATGTATTGTAGTTTTACTTCGATGCTCGTGCTTTGCATCATCTTAGATTGTGAAATACTGTTGTCATACTTAGCATGTGAATTTCATCTAAAGTGGGTCCAGCTTTTACTTCGTTTTGATGTCATGAATTATTGATCCATGACTCTGATGCTGGCACTTGCATCATCTAGATGGTAAAATGCTCAGTTAAACATGTGAGTTTCATCAAAAGGGTCCATTTTTTCTATCATGAATCATAGTTTAAGACTTCAATGCTCAAGCTTTGTGTCATCTTAAGTTTTAAAATGCTCAGTCATACACAGCATGTGATTTTCATCAAAAGCTGCATATTTTCTTTCATTATGAATTACAATTTAATGATTTCGATGATCACGCTTATTATATTCATAAAATGCTCAGTCATACACAGCATGACAGATTCCACGTAACAGGTCCCGTCATGGGATGGGAACTAAACTTTATCATATCATCATTCTTGATGCTGGATATTGTACATCAGCTAACTGGATGTGTAAAAAATAAAAAACAGACAGCTGCTTTGTGTTAAAAATAATCTTTCATTAAAAAAATATTTGCTAACATCAGTAGATTTGACAGAAATACTGATGTTAGCACTACTGAACAATCACAGTTTCTTGGGTCCAATGACAATATTTCTGCACCAATTCATAAAATTTAAGTTTCATAGATCAAAACATTTAGAATTCATTGTCGCATGACATAGTGGAAGTCAATTGCTTGCAAATACGGCACATTGTGTTTGTGCTAACATCATTTTTTTGACAGACCTTATGGTTGCTTTCATCATACATTGACAGACAGCAGCGTTGCTATGATCATTTTTTGACAGATCCAGGTATGAAACATCACTTTAGTCTAGTTTAGAGTTAGATTTAAAAGCATTTGGGAATAAGGTATTGTAATGTCACAGCCAGTGCTACAGGCCCACTGGTCAGAAGCTCAGTCATCTTGTAAAACATCATATTATCAGCTGGGAGAAGAGAGCTATTTACAGGCACCCAGGTTAGGATCCAAACTCACGACCCCATGAGATTTGATTATTAACTTACAGGAAACCACTATGGTCACTACCCACACCAGGATGAATGATGATGGAAGGCATCACAACAAGGTACTCTCCGTTCTCAAGGGTGGGGTCTTTCTCTTGCCCCAGCATAGGCACTGGACACAAGGCTCCTCAATTTTACAACACATGCACTCAGATGTCCACAAGCATGGAGTTTATGTTGGCTAAGGGGCTCATGGTGTCTACTGCGAGGAGGCTGGAAACCTTGGCGGCACACGACCCCGTGAGAAGCCAGCCATAGCTCCAGATTGTGAGTGCCCTAAACAATAGGCCAATTCCGAACAACAAAATCGTACATGCATAGAATATATGAAAATTTGTTTAATGATTCAACACCATAACTGTGTGTACACTTGAAAAATGAAATTGTGGAAAGTTTTTTCTTTCTTTTTTACGTTGATTCGAGATTATAACTTGAAAAGTAACTCTTAAAGTTTCAGAACTTAATTATGTTTGCAAAAATAACTTTATTTGCGCTTCACAGTTTCATGGGTTCCATCCTATGGAAGCTTACAAAGATGAACAATTGAAACTTGTACGAAACTTGTATCCTGCTTGTTGGCCATGATGTACTACCATCAGATACAATACCCCTCTGCTACCATGTAGTATTGTCAGTTTGTGCAATACTACACATGTATCAGACTCAGCAGGGCATTTCGACAATCACCACCTGCAAATGTGTAGAAAATTCATTAGCTGAGTGACAAAACTAATAACTGGCTCAAACCCAAACATGAACTGATAACTTTTGTGAAAAAAGCCTAAGAAACTAAACTTCAGTGTTCACTATTTACTCACTATTACACACGGATAATTGCCAACCATGAAGTGTTGACCAAGCTCATATCTTCAAACAAAATTAGTCATGTCATTATGAATTTATGAAGAACACACACAATTCCCTTGAAATCTAGGAGTAATTAACTAATCAACGGTTAAAGTATGAGTAAACATTCTCAAAGTAAATACAATAAACCCCTAGACAAAAAACTGCGCAATATTTTTCCTACACAGACAACTAATGATTGACAGATCCTGTGAAATGCATTCATTTTAAAGGCCGTCACATATGTACATTTAACAATAAGAGCGAGAACGAGGCAAAATGTAAATGCAAAGAGGGAAGGGTATTTAGTGTCAGTGTTGTTGGATACATACCTTTTGGGAGGTTTAACAATATCTGTGATAATACTTGTGTCGTCTTGGGCTCCAGGTTCCTTCGGACTGAAAGTGACAAAGAAATTTGTCAAACAAAATGGTAAGATTACCCAGATGGGCTGCAAGTGCAACAGAAAAATAGCAAAGCAAGGCAATGACCACATACTTTCTGGCATCAACAGTCTTGGGACTATCCGGGAGAGCTTGTGCAGCAACTGGGATGATATTTTGCACAGAATTCTGCGACAGGGCAACATCACTGCTGTGTGTGTCGTCTTGGGCTCCAGGTTCCGACAGGCTGAAAGTGACAAAGAAATTTGTCAAACAAAATGGTAAGATTACCCAGATGGGCTGCAAGTGCAACAGAAAAATAGCAAAGCAAGGCAATGACCACATACTTTCTGGCATCAACAGTCTTGGGACTATCCGGGAGAGCTTGTGCAGCAACTGGGATGATATTTTGCACCGAATTCTGCGGCAGGGCAACATCGCTGCTGTGTGTGTTGTCTTGGGCTCCAGGTTCCGACAGGCTGAAAGTGACAAAGAAATTTGTCAAACAAAATGGTAAGATTGCCCAGATGGGCTGCAAGTGCAACAGAAAAATAGCAAAGCAAGGCAATGACCACATACTTTCTAGCATCGACAGTCTTGGGACTACCCAGAAGAGCTTGTGTATTAACCTCAACAATGGCTCCAGGCTCCAAAAAGCTGAATGTGATAAAGGAATTTGTAAAACATATAAGGTCCAAATTCTAATGTTGCATGAATTTATGATAAAATGTTTGGTGTTATACATACCCTTCAGTGCCATTAGTTGCTGAGACATAGATAACATTTGGCAAAGGATCTAGCCTAGGAGGTTCTCCTCGATTGTGACTGTCACTTCTGAAAGTAAGCACATCAATTATCAGTACTTCAACACACACACACACACACACTTCTCAGTCGTGTGCTACAATATCAATGAAATGACCTACAGTACACATGTACCTAGTACATACCTATGAACTTGACTGATTTGATCATCATCCACTGGGACATCAAGTCTCATACATAGTTCTTCAATGAAATCATTGAATTGTGTAGCATCATTGTACATGTCATCACCTCTGTCATAGTCTTGCTCGGTGGCTGTAATGCCTTGCAGATAATCTGAACTGCCCTGTAGCTGTTCTTCATGTTGTGAACTGCCCTCTTTTGACTCCCAGTTCTCTCCTGAAGTGTCTCTTCCTGATTTTGAACTTTCCCCTACTTTGTTGCCTTGATATCTGAGACTTCTCAAGACTTTAGGTGGCACATAATCCGAGTCACTTTCATTATCAAACTCAGAGTCATCAGAACTTGAAATGTCTTCACTTTCCACAGTTGATTTTTCATCTTCTGAACCATCCTCATGACCGGGTTCATCATCAGATGAACTGCTTTCTATGGAACTATTTTCGTCATCTCTGTTTTTAATTAGCTCATCCACATCTCCAAAAGCTTCTTGCAGGTCCTCAGTAGTGTTGCTGCCTGAATCTCTGTGAATTCTTCAATATATCCTTCATTGAGGCATGTGGTCTTGAAACGGCATCCTTCACAAAAACATGAGAGCTGGCGGTGTTTCAAGATAGTAGATCCAGGAATGTTGCAAATCTGATGTATTTTTCTTGTTTGAGGCACTGGCTTGACGGGGTTGCCAAGGTCCCGTTGGATGGCTCCTTTGGGTACATAGAAGAACTTTCTTTTTGACAACATTTCATCGCTCTGAAGGTTATCCCTGCAATAGCTGTAAAATTCACTTGCAATGTTGATTATGACCTTGTTTGTAACAATGGCCCTGTCAATCGCTCTGTTGATGACACCTGTCTCGGCATCACAATCGTTCTTTCCATGCTCACTGCCAAAGTAATTTCTGTTTACTTCAAGATCTCTACTGGCAAGGTCTGCGAAAGGTCCTTTGGACTTATATTGCGCAGAACAACCATCACTAAACACTATTTTGTTTGTGAAGTTAACACCAGATTTCCTTAGTTCCATGTCTACAAGATTTTCGAAGTGTTTCACTGCATTGTGGTCATGGGTGGTATCATCTGACAATATTATGCTGGCATTCCGCACTGTCCCCTGGGGACTGTTGTAGTAATTTACTACAGGATGCATTGTGACTTGGCCACCAGAGTAGTACACCGCCTTAATTTCATCCTGGTATTTGATATCTCTGTTCTTGGCGAAGTGCATGACCTGCAGAACAGTGTTACTGGGAACATTTGTCTTAAGCAGACTGAATTGCTTGTTCTGCCATGTCGCCGTGTGGTAATGCTCGATAAAACTGGTACCTTGAGTAGGTTTGTTAATGTCATCAAGGAATTCCTTCAATAGGTCATCTTTGTTGCCCTCTTTGGTAACTACAACGTGTTGTACACGACCATCAACAACTTGCCGTTCCCAACGTGACCATGTGAAAGATTTGTCTGGAACAGACTCATCTTGTCAGGATTTTCGTTGTTGTACTGGATATGAGCTGCTGGGACAGATAGCTGCATGGCATATCCCGGACCCTCCTTTGTGGCATACCTCTTCTGAGGTAGAACTCTTGAAATATCCTCACAAGTGTAAAATTTCTTTACACTGCCAGAATCAATCTTAGATGTTCTGTGTTTTCCTTTCATCAGACTTCTCCTATATTTTCCAAGTGCAGATAATTTCTTGGGTGAAGCTCCAGAAATTAAGTTGTTTACAACTTGAGCAAATTTTGCTGGGGAATCAGGAATAGTGGCTCTCGCTGCACTGGTAACATTATATTCCCTTTTCTTGGAAGGAAATGGTGTTTTTTTTGCTGAAAGTAAACATTCAGATAAGATTATGATGCTAGATTAGGCTGATTATATAAATACCTGATTGATAATATAAATATTATATGAATACCTTCATTGGTATGTTGAGCCTCTTGGGTTTTCTGCTGCTTTCTCTTTTCTGCCTTTTTCTCACGATCACACCTCTGAATCCACGCCCTCTTCTGCTTTGTCATCTTTGCTCTTTCTTCCCTTTTTTTCTGTCTGTTGTACTCTTTCTTTGCTTTTATCTGTGCTCTTGTTAGCGTCTTTGCATCTTCATTTTTGGCTTTCTGAGGGAGTGCTGTCTGAAGTTTTTTCCATGTACCTCCTTTGGCTTTCACAGTGGGACTCCAGCTGTCTTGCTCTTTTGTTCATTGCGTCATCACTTGGATTTTTCTTTTTCAGTTCTTTCAGAAAATCTTCTGTTTTCTTTTACTCTTTGCTTTTGCTTCACTAAGTATTCTCTATACTTTTGTGGGTTTTCTTCTTTCAGCCTTTTTCGGTACTCCGTAGATCTGTGAGGAGTCCTCTTGGAGGTCCTCTCCTGATCCATGGTTTCTTCAAACTATAGTTTTCTGTCAAAGAATGATATTAGCATCATTGTTCAGTCAATATATGATGTTAGCACGTACTTGTTCTGTCAAAAAATGATCTTAGCACAGGTTTGTTCTGTCAAATTATGATGATAGCAACCCAAAGTTGACTTTTGTGCACCCTATCGCCATGGTTGAGTTCCCGTTGCAAATTGCTGTCCATTATTTACCATAATATCTGATAATCTTACAATTATATGGCTTCTGGGCTGAAATACAGACACCTGAGTTGCTAATGTCATTGTTGCTAACACCATTAGAGTTGACAGACAACATAAAAGTTGAAAAATTTCACTTACCAATGTGCCTCGTGATCCAACATGGAAGCCAGAGAAGTTTTAAGAAATAGGTCAACCAGCTCCACTAGTGGGAAGATTCATATGTCACATAAATTATGATAATTAGCCTTTTCTTTTTTGCTAAGATCACTGGTGGTTTTTGACGGAAATTATAGTAGCAACATTTTGATTGCTTGTAGCTGGTATGAATAGAAAAATATCGCTAAGTGTTGTGACTTAGAGAATACCTGAAGCATTTTCCTAAACATTCAGATAAAAAATCAAAAATCCAGCCCTTTAATATCCACTCTAAAAGCCACACTGCTGCGAGTTGCTAACATCATTTTTGTTGACAGACACAACTAAAAGAATTATGCAAAATATACGGGAAGATTTCTGGATGTGAGAAAGAGATAAAATGCATGTATTTGCAGGGATTTCTACATTAAATACTCCCAATGCCCAAAGTTACGACAATTTACAACATTCTTCATTGCTACCCTGAATAATCTGAGCTCAAAAAACACCTCCTGAACGACGGGAAATGATTCTGTCAAATTTTATGATGTTAGCAACATGTTTTTGCTTAATTTCAAGCAAAATAATGCACAAAATCAATTTTTGTAGATTTGTAGTATATTGTAGATGCAACCTCCAGGTTGGCACCTCAATCCATCACCTATGCCTCATCAGTAAAAAAAACAGGCATGTCAAAATTTTGACAGAATGTTAGCAACATTGTGTGGAATCTGTCATAAGGCTTAATGGGCTAGATATATAGATACATTAATTTTGAATCATACATAATAAATATATATAGATTTACTGACCTTTGCTACTCCTCGAGCCCTCAGAATTTCCAGTAAGTCGTCATAAATAGTGATGGGGTATACGCTGTTGATGAAGCGTCCGGTCATGCTAATGCATACGTAGGATGTTTCCTGGAACCCCGACGCCTATCCTATGACCTGGGTCATGTTGTAGAAGTAATTACGGTTTCCCCCCTTTATAACGGGGTAGGGGCCTAGCTCAGTGGTAGCGCGCTGGGCTTCCAACCACTGGGTCCCTGGTTCAATTCCCGGTTGAGCCTATGTTGGATGGCTGTTTCATCCTTCGTCTCATTGCCATGGTTCCTGCCTGTCCTAATTAGCCCATCAGGTGTAGAAATGCAGGACGTAAAGCCCTAATCCACCCACCCACCCCTAAAAGTCAATAAAAAGAAGTCATTGTCTGCCTGTGACGTCATTGCAGCCACTTACAACGCTTTAGAAGACCTTTGTTTCAAGCTTATACCTTACAACATCTCTTTACCAGACATCCAACCCAGACAATTATTGATTTTTTATATGCTTCTGGTTACTACTACCAAATATAGATAACCAATCTTAACCTAGAGAGCCTCTACATAGCCCACTCAGGTGCTGATGAGGCATTAAACAATAACTCACACACACACACACTGCCTGTGACGTCATCACTGGTTTGTGACGTAGTTAATCCTTCACTGCATTAAATAGCAGCCTGCTCATCTATGCTATTTTAATAAAAACTAGGATACAATGACGTGAAAATTGGAAGGTACTGTGAACAAAAAATATAATATTCTGGGGTCTGAATAGGTGTAAATTGCCGAAAACTTGGACAAACAGCACAATCTTTTTACATATAGAGATATATCAAGTAAGATACATCATACTCAAGATTTTAGCGTGTTATTCTGGGATAAAAGCATCGCACACTTCCTGTGTTTGCCAATGGGGGGAGGATAAAGGTATCCACAAACTGAAGAATTCTTAAGACCTGCAAGTGATATGGCTGACTTAGTTTTATTGCTGACATACCTTGTAAAGATGAGGACTCGGCCTCCGCCGAAGAATTACTCGTCTGGTAGGCCTTTGCCGACGAATTTCCAGTCTTGTTCCCGAATAATGACTTCCTCGGGGACTTCCGGCGTGGTGGGGGTGAGACGTCAAATTCATCTTAAAAGAGAAATTTCATGATCAGATATACAAACCATACAACCTGTATCTTTATATTCACAAGCTGAAGAATTCTCAAGACCTGCAAGTGATACGGCTGACCTAGTTTTATTGCAGACATACCTTGTAATGATGAGGACTGGGCCTTCGCCGAAGAATTTCCGTCTTCTGGGATTTCCTTTGAGGGGACTTCTTGCGTGGGGGTGAGTCATCATCACTCATCAAATTCATCTTAAAGGAGAAATTTCATGATCAGATATACAAACCATACAACCTGTATCTTTATACACACAAGCTGAATCATGCTCAAGACCTGCAAGTGCTACGGCTGACTTAGTTTTATTGCAGACATACCTTGTAACGATGAGGACTGGGCTTTCGCCGAAGAAATTACCGTCTTCTGGGATTTCCTTTGAGGGGACTTCTTGCGTGGGGGTGAGTCATCATCACTCATTAAATTCATCTTAAAGGAGAAATTACATGATCAGATATAAGAACCTTACAACCATACCACCTCTATCTTTTTACACACAAGCTGAAGAGTTCTCAAGACCTGCAAGTGATATGGCTGACTTAGTTTTATTGCAGACTTACCTAGAAACGATGAGGGCCGGGCCTTCGTCGACGAATTGCCTGTCTTCTGCGTCTTCTGATAGGACTTCCTCGAAGACGGGTTGAGGGGGGAAAGACAAGACTTCATCATCATCATCTCCACTCTCATTGGTGACACTTTTTGTGATACAAGCTGTAATGATAACATTTCCAACACTAGTTATTATTATATATTATGTTTATTTCATACTTATGCTAAGGGTTGTTTTTCTGTGTTGTCATTAATCTAATTCTATTGTACTCACACGCTATACGTTCAGGCACTATCATTGCTGGTGGAGTAGGCATCTTATAATGGTCTTCTGTAAGACAAAGAATATTTAATTTAAAATTGCGGGGGGCCTAGCTCAGAGGTAGCGCTCTGGGCTTCACACCGCTGGGTCCCGGGTTCGATTCCCGGTCGAGCCTAAGTTGGAAGGCTGTTTCATCCTTCGTCTCATTGCCATGGGATCTGCCTGTCCTAATTAGCCCAACTGGTGCAGAAATACAGGACGTAAAGCCCTACTCACACACACGCATCAACTTTAAATTGCAACACTTATCAAAAAAGGTTACACGAATGTGAAACATGCATTAGGAAAAGCCAAACGGAGCATTGCGTCCAAGATCTAGATTGAGGCAATGTAGCAGTCTTGCTATATTTCATTGGTATCTATGAGTACAATGGTTTAGAGCCTTCATTTCCATATGAATACATTTTATATTGAACTAGAAGCCTCAGGCTTGAAGGGATTTAGTCTATGTAGATGTTCGGCGGGGGTCTAGCTCAGAGGTAGCGCTCTGGGCTTCCAACCGCTGGGTCCCGGGTTCGATTCCCGGTCGAGCCTAAGTTGGATGGCTCTTTCATCCTTCGTCTCATTGCCATGGTCTCTGCCTGTCCTAATTAGCCCAACTGGTGCAGAAATACAGGTCGTAAAGCCCTAATCACCCACCCACCCACCCACCCAACCTTTTCACTATCATTAACATGTTTGCGATAGCCCCTGACTGGTATTTGAGGTATTGGTGACTTGATAAAATTTGTAGAAGCAATCATTTCTGTATCCACAGGTTTCCCTTCAAACAGCCACTGCCCTCTTATAAGCACGCCCCTGCCCCTGCTGCCATCTATCAAAGTTACATCATGTTCCTCGTGCAGCATAAGTTGCCTGATGATCTGCATGGCGCTGGATGCTATTGTTGCATGTGCGAAAGGATCAATACCCGGCACTGCAGAGCCCTCTATTGTAGTTATGCGATTGATGAGGTCTCGAAACTTTATACATGCTTCTCTCAAAATCAAAACATCTGCACGTGCATATGTCAAGATTTCCTTTTGAAAATCAAAAACTGCCTTTTTGATCTTCATACCACTTGAAAAATTCAATACGGTCTTGTGTGCTCATGTGATCTACGCCGTAATAATGAGGGTCAGGCATGGGCCCACAGTAATTCTGGTTCTCTTGAGTATTCAGAAAATGGGGGAACTGTCCTTTCTTAAGTTTATAGTCAAGGTTTAGAGCTTTTGGTAGCTTTTTTAAAGCCATGGGTAAAAAATTCAGGCTGTCAATGAAGCGCAGGTCAACCCCTTGTCCTATTTTCATCGTCATAATTTTCGAGCCTCAATATATTACATCGGGAAACACCGCATTCTCAACACAATAATTTAAAATGAAATGTGAGTCAAATGCTTTTGCATTGTGTGCAATGAAAACCATTCCCTTGTGCTGGGGAGTAATGAGCCACCGGTAGAAATTTTGAGCCGTGTCCAGTCTTTTGAAAATGCGCTCATGTCTACTACATACACCATTGTTGCATGGAGGCTTTACAAAACGACCTTTCTCATGAGCATCACATTTGTTGCACCTATCACCGCAATTGTCACACAAAGAGTCATGGGTGAAAGGATCATCTTTGCACTGGCCACATCTGACTGGCACACAAGATAATTAGGAATGTGTCTCTGGAGCCCACACTAGCTCTTTTTGCAATTTTTGCACTTTCTACACCTGGGACAGGGTTTTTTAGGTTCACATTTCTTGCAGCCTGGCAAAGGTTTGTTGAGGTAACATTTTTCGCATTTTACGACTTTGTTCTGACATGTTTCAAAGTCATAATAAAGAAACCTACCAGATGTTACTGTAGGCTTCTTTATTTTGTAGTAGCAAAGGTGATCATTACCAACGTATTCCTGGCTGCACCTGCAAAACCATTCACCACAGACATATGATTTGACATCCCTTTTTGTCTTGTCAATCTCTTTTGAGCATTTCCTGCACCTGTGGAAAGTGTCACACAGGGACAACCTTTCCTCCCCTTTCCTTGCACCTGTTTTATACTCTCCCTTGTAAATGATCTCATTGTCATTGTCACCAAAGATTACAACTATTTGAACATTTAAATGTTTTTCAAACTTGTGAAGGTCTGCTACAGGGACAGGTTGGCGCATTGATACACCAGCATCAAGATGAAGTCTGATAGCACGCATTCTTTGAGATTTAGGATTGGCACTGTTGAGATTTGTAGGGTTAATAAGCATCTTGTAATTTTTTGGGGCCATTTTTTTTCAGTTTGGCCACGCATGTGACAATGGCTCTGGCTGTACAAAGAAATTCCCCCTCAACTTCAGGAATGAACACCATGGATTTCGTTTTCTTGATAGTACAGTTTTGGGATTCAGGATCAGTGTCTGTAATCTTCATTTTTCGACCTGGTCCCCTGCATCAGCACCTCTCATTACACCCACATTTACCTCAAAGGATTCATCTACATCTAAACCTTGGTTAGATTGCAGAACTGCTCCCACCCTACATTGAACAAGTGTGAAAAAGAAGCATCTGTTATGCAAAGACCTAACAATTGCACAATTTTATGAGCACAAATAATAATAATAAAATTATTATCAATCACCTTTCCATTATGACAACTGCTGTTATATTGTGCTGGGGCTGACAGTGAATGAAAATTTCCTTGTCAAGACCTGCATGTCTTATAGACAGGCGTGCTCTGTCATTTGGATCCTTGTGATCAGCTGCTACATTGTCCATTATTTCTTCAAACATGTTATGCAAGTCATCCGTGATGTCCAAAGGTTTACAACCTTGAAGGTCATTGTTAAACTTGGCTCTGAATGTGATTTCTTCAACATTGTAGCGACGTGAACGTATTTCATTCACACGCTTAATGTTATAAGGTCTCCTTGAGTTATCATCATAATTTTGTGAAAGAGCCCTCTTAGGACTGGGTTCTTCCATTGTCCCCAGTAAAGTACTAGATTAAGAGACACTAGTGTGTAAAAATTTTGCCGCTCAAAAGTTTCAGTATTAAAAAAGACATATGGGTCACTTTTCTTTTGACAAAATCAGACTCTACATCAATGACACTGTTAGAACAGAGTGATGCAGTGCTGCTGAATATGTATAAGGGCGGAAAGTTGCACTGTGTATTCATGAGAGGTTCTACAGTTACATTCATGACTCACATGACTCCTTTTTGGTAATGAAGTTAAGAATGGTGCGAAATCCTTTGGGAGAGAGGCTGTAGTGTAAAGAATTATCTTTAATTTTCTTAATATTGTGTTGTGAGACATCTACTTGAACTGTATACATATGTATAGTTAACACAGCAGATGACAGCTGCATACAAGATGAATCTTAACCATTTTAGTCAAGGTGGTTGTAATGTAGAGAAAAGAAAACTTTGGTTTAACAGTAAAAGAAAAGTTGAGAAACCTAGTTGTGCAGTCTGAGTGGGAAATCTAGTTCGCTGAATAGAAAAACCTAGTGATACTCTCTCTCTTTCTCTCTCATAGTTGGTGTGTGTAGAGGTGACATATATGGTGGTGACCTCTTGTGCATTTAACATGCAAGAATTAACATGATTCTATATAGGAGGGTAGACAGCCTATGACATTTTGACGATTGACAACTAGCAGTTTTAAATCAACAATGGTCACAATACTCTTGAAGGGACAGTGTAAAACCTTTTTTAAAATGTTGAATGCCATGTGTGACAATGTGAGGTTGGAAGCAGTTAGGATAGAACACTGTTTTAAGCATACTAGTTTATTGTTTAACCTGTTAACAGTATTTGTTTAAATAATATTAGGTATATACAATACAGAAAATATATATAAGTCATGTTAGAATATATTAGTAGACCTATAGTGTAATTAACACTGATTAACCGTATAAATAGGTGTATCAATAATAATTAACTAATTAACAGATGCTTATGTTCAATTAACTAATATATACAAGCATAGGAAAGGTATATATAATTTATAGACATGGTGGCAGCACTTGTATCACACAAGAAGGCGCCTGTGTGGCCTGGTGACGCCATCTGGTGTAGTTATACCCGTTTTTACTGGCCATACATATACTACTCCTTTCTCTATAGCCTTCATGACTTCTGGCGTGTAGTAGGGCTCTCTGATCGGGCGGGGGCCTAGCTCAGAGGTAGCGCTCTGGGCTTCCAACCGCTGGGTCCCAGGTTCGATTCCCGGTCGAGCCTAAGTTGGATGGCTGTTTCATCCTTCATCTCATTGCCATGGTCTCTGCCTGTCCTAATTAGCCCATCAGGTGCAGAAATACAGGACGTAAAGCCCTAATCACCCACCCACCCAGTTAGTTAGTGTTATTGTTTAACGCCTCATCAGCACCTGAGTGGGCTATGTAGAGGCTCTCTAGGGTAAGATTGATTATCTATAGTTGGTAGTAGAAACCAGAAGCATATAAAAAATCAATAATTGTCTGCGTTGGATAGCTGGAGCAGCTTGTGCAATACGCACTGTCCTGTTTTAGCCACTGGGGATAGAGGACTTCACCCCAAGTGTTTCCACCCTCGCCGCATGGAGGCCCAGGACCTTCGAGGGCCACGATATCACATAAATGATTTTTCAGTAAAGGCTAGCATAACCTGTTCTTGTTGTTTACTATTCTTATCAAGCCAATTTGTAAATTGACACAATAGTGTTATAACATAGTAAATCTTCCCAATGTTGAGTCTGCCAAAGTTACATTTTTTCACAACTCGAAACAGTTAAAAGAATATTCAAAGTAAAAACTGCTTCTTCAAGTTAAAATTGTTTATCCATTATATCATATATCTCAGTACAATTCCAAACATTGCTCAAACATGAATCTCAAATTAAAATCAGGTAGTCTGTCTGATAACGATTTAGGCTACTGTAATGCATTTAATTATGACCATACATTTATGTCCACATATGTAGGGCAAGATAAATATTCAAAGGTTCCTCTTCCAGGCGATTTTTGGCAACTTTGCATGAGAGATCTCGATCTCTTCATTTTGGCTGTTGGTAACATTTCCCCTGGGTTTGAACTGATGTTGTAGTAGTCCTTGAAGATACACTGATCTCCCCTGATGTCTGCAAGTTTAAATATTATAAAAGAAAATTATTAAACAAATAGAGTCAGTTTTTATTCCATGCAATTTTATGACTGCCTAAATAAAAGTATAGAATTTCCACTGTGTTAATGTATGAATGTGCCAAAACATGGAGGTTCATGTTATATCTACATCGTCCCATTGCCCTATGGCGACTGAATGCCTCTTCAACAGCAGAAAACAAGTTGCTTCTGTTATGGAGCGCAATACAAATAAAAACAAATAAACAAAGCATTACGTTATTATCAAGAAAAACAATTGATAAATGATTTTGTTGTCAACCCCTACTTGTCATGATTAATCCATAGAAAGTGGGATTGCTGATGAAAAATTTTGCTTTCTGTGCAGCCTTAAGATTGGTCATGGCAGCCACCTCTTTGTCCCAGTCAAAGAAGTACTTCAGGAAAACTTCCTCCAGCCACTGAATTAAAAAACCTTGATATCTTATTTTACACATAAACAATTCATACCAATAAATAATACCTACTGTTCTTACAAATTCTTAAATAATACCTGCAAATAATCAGGATATTTGTATCAGCTTTAATGTGAAATTCAAAAATGCACATCTGCTACTTAGATTATTTTATTGATGATATACCAAACTTACCTGAAATCTATCATCATCACCAGATATATACGGCTCACAGAATGGCTTCTGTTTCTTGCCATAGTTCCTGCCTGTCCTAATTAGCCCAACTGGTGCAGAAATACAGGACGTAAATCCCTAATCACACACACACACCCAGAATTTAATGATCATGTCCCAGGTAAGAAAGCTACCCCCTTTCTGAATGCATTCAATCTTACCTTGCATTCAAAATAAAATACCTAGTAGGTTCAATACTCGCAAAGATCAAGGAATATATCACAGATGCCTTATAGGTCATTCAAGACTTACACATTTACACCTTTTAGTCAATGAACCGGCACCGGTATGCCAGAGTTGTCGGTGCCCCCTAACAATCAAACATATTTTATTAGATTGCTGCCACTTACAATGCTTTAGAAGACCTTTGTTTCAAGCTAATACCTTACAACATCTCTTTACCAGATATCCAACCCAGACAATTATTGATTTTTTATATGCTTCTGGTTTCTACTACCAAATATAGATAATCAATCTTAACCTAGAGAGCCTCTACATAGCCCACTCAGGTGCTGATGAGGCGTTAAACAATAACACACACACACACACACACACCCCCTTTCTGAAATTAAATATATGCTGCATTACAAATCAGCCACTTAACTGAACATACAGATCAATTGCAAGCTAAGTATAAGTTTAGTATAATAACCTTTAAGAGCCTTTTGCCTTTGTTCATCCATGAATTGAACAAGTTGTTCCTGAGGGTCTTGAGAAGATGGACATCTGAGACGTAAAATATATAGTGCTCATCTTCCGCATACAAATTAAGTGTCTTGTATGTCACCTCACTTGAAGATACCACTCCATGCATGCTGTAGGGCGGGGGCCTAGCTCAGAGGTAGCGCTCTGGGCTTCCAACCGCTGGGTCCCGGGTTCGATTCCCGGTCGAGCCTAAGTTGGATGGCTGTTTCATCCTTCGTCTCATTGCCATGGTCTCTGCCTGTCCTAATTAGCCCAATTGGTGCAGAAATACAGGACGTAAAGCCCTAATCACCCACCCACCCACCATGCATGCTGTAAAATTTCATGTTTGTTGACGCTTTGTCAGAAGTCAAGGCCAACACCTGAAAATGTACATATATTATGCTCATTGCATCCAAAGAGTCACTTGCATCATGCACAGTACACAGTAGTTGACGTCAGGAAGGGCTGTTCCATTTAAAAAAGGGGGGGGGGGGGCGGACCTGAAGATTTTCAGACACTGCGGCCCAGAAAAGCACTCAAGCCTTTGCTCCCTTTTTTCTAAAGTATCCAATGGATGCCTAGATGTCAGAAGTCACACCCACCACCATAAACAAGAGAACATCTTCAGCTAGATTTTTATCAATGTCCTGAAACAATAAATAATGAACACTAATAATCAGGCCTATTTTTCAGGTCTAGGAGGTACTGTAGCATAAGCGCAATGCAAATCTTGGTCTTTTATTCTTTCAATACTTCTTCCGACTGCATGATATATAGATTGAAATAGTGTTTATTGTAAATTGAAATTTCAGGATAATTATATGTCAGCTCAACATTTTCTTAGTACAAACATAATACTCACTTGTCCAGGCTCAAATTGCTCTGAGGTGACATAGCCAATGAAAGAATCTATTCTTTTGTTGAAGACAAGATCCCTGCAGATCTTTATTTCATCGTACAGTAGACACACAAACTTTTCTTTTCCCAATTTCTGCCAAAAGACTGTGCTTGGTCTTTCTGAAAACTCACGCAATGCTCAAGGGATACGGTAAAAAAAAGTGCCATTTACGAAAATAGTATCTTCTGCAGTTGGTGGAATTCCACAGTAAAGTTGTTCAATTTCATGACGTTAGTAGAGTTTAAGTCAAAAGAAATCGTCTGAACCAGTTTCACAGCGAGTGGCTTCTTGGAAGAAAGAAATAAGGCGTAGTAATCACACTACTTTGTGTGCAGATGACGCGCGGAAGCATTTCCCTCCCCAATTCAGGGGAGCGGCAAATCTGTTATGCACCGGATCGTAGCGCCGACTTTTGGAAGATAACGGGTCTTTTCCACTCAAAGTTGAGGCCTTGAGTGCCAGGGCCTGCAGAACATGTGGTTGGAATCCTGGTGCAGCGGGAAAGACGCTTGTGTAGTCGCGCAACGTACTTTCTCCTGGAAGACCCAAAACACCAGTTTCTCTCAGTCTTGTATAAAGCTGGACTGTTAGAAAGATGCAAATGTCATGCCCGTCTTGAATTACCTTATTTTTCTGGTAAAAGCCTTCCCTTGCTCTTCTCAAAACAAGCGCACAAACAGGCTCATCTGCTCTTTCACCAGCTCGCACCACCAGTATGAAAAACCTATTAGAACTTTCATTTCTTACCAATATTTGATTACCAAATTTACTCAATTACAAGCCTTGGCTTTTGATATGCAAATGTTAAATCTATATTTTTATGTACTCCCGGGACCTGGTATTTCATCAAGGCTCTACCTCAGTGTGAGCAAAAAAGTGCATAGACATTACAGAATAAAATTTTTTTGGTAGCCTAGTGAAAATTATTAGCCAGACTAAGAAGGCATTTTGACAAGCCTATATATATAATACAAATAATGACAATTTAAAGCAAAGCTTTGATAACACATACCTTCAAAGTAAGTTTTACAAAACTACTTTTCATGGAGGACTTCTAGTTGATTTTGGAGTTCCTTCTCCATAACACCAGGACATAGTGACAAAGACTCCACATTAAACAGGAGCTGCTCCAAACTGATCTTTGCAACATTGTCTTGCAATATCTTGCAACCTGCAAATTCAGTATGAATCAAGTTATTGTCTAATTTTTTTGAAATTGTTCCTATTAGTAAATACATTCGTGCACGTCATATAAAAATTGCAATACATTACCTCGTATGAATACATCTCCTATGAAATCAGCTGAGATATCTATTGTTGTATACAGAAACTTGCTGTCGTGCACTTTGCCTAAACTCACATGTTCTTCTGTTTTGTTCAAGTGTATCCATGGCACGACTAATGCTGAAGCATCCCAGATCCTCTCTGGAAAGGTGGGGGTGACCTCTCAACTTGAAACAAAATAAATGTCAGACATCTTACTTCTCCCGTATTAAAGTATAATGACCTGGTACGCTGCATAGATCAACTATCATAATTATCAACCAAATGTTCTTCTCTATCAAATTAATTTTTCATTGTGACTCTTTTTCTTACTTTATTTTCTATTTGAGAAGTAAAATACTACAATATTTAAATTATTGAATAGGGCACATTAGCCCTCAATAATATACGAACCGAAAAGTCACATGTATTTCACTTGGGGTTTTCTTTACTTGGGAAAATCTAGCTGATACACTGCACGACAGCAAGTAAAAAAAGGTATCAACAAAGGATGGGAATATAGTCCAGAACTGTTGCCTAATTTTAAAAATTTCTTCAAATTTAACACACTACAGTCAAACCTGCCCTAAGCTTAAGGGCCACCTGTATGCATTGTCTCACCCCTTAAATGGCCATCCTCACCTATCGTAAGCAGTCAGTTGAATGACCTGCATATCACCACTGCTATCCTAAATTGGCTGCAGCAACAATATTATGTACATTGGTATTAAGTGACCAACTATTGGCGACAACATACATTACAACGTGAGTTGAATGGCCACATTGCTCATTCCCTTTTATTATCCTAGCTCAGAGGTAGCGCTCTTGGCTTCCAACCGCTGGGTCCCGGGTTCGATTCCCAGTTGAGCCTAAGTTGGATGGCTGTTTCCTCCTTCGTCTCATTGCCATGATTTCTGCCTGTCCTAATTAGCCCAACTGGTGCAGAAATACAGGACGTAAAGCCCTAATCACACACACATGCACACATTCCCTTTTATGCTTGCTTAGGTGACCGTTTGACTTGATACTCTTAACAACCTTGGATAATGCATCATCTATCTTATCTTCCTGGTCAAAAACTAGAATCATGAATTTTGATGCTTTTACACCTAAAGATGAATACGCTAGATAAACCTGAAGATGTCAACATGAGTAGGTCTTCACCAAAGTATTCCTTGACTTTTTTAACTACAAACCATCTAGACATATTTTTACCACCATATGTGCTGTATTTATCAAATAGTCAACAATTCCAAACGTGTTCTGTCTTCTGTCATGATATGTAGAAGAGATTCCAATGCACCATCTTTGTCACAGCTCTCAGCACTTAATTTTCTCGTTGTGCAAATGTTGAGGATAGAATCTTTGAACGACTTTTTTGTCCTTGTCCCAATAATTTCTCGACACAGATAAGCTGGTCTCCCATCTTGTGGGTTTTTAGGATCTTTCACAAAATATGCAGTGCTCACGGAAAGAAAATTGCTTCTCCACTGAAAGATTGTTCATTTTGTTGGACCTGGTTCATCAAATGCTTGCTTTTCATTTCTCTTTAGGGGTCTTTGTATGAGTGTCCTTGATGTATATGAGGAAACACATGATTTGTGGCACAATATTTTAAAGTTCTCGTCTTTGGCCATACTTTCTTCAAAGTGATCTGCGTTTCCATCATCATTGTAAAGTTTGCTGCACCTAACAATATTGCTGATCCTACTTAAACCACATTCAATCAGTCGGTCTCTTTTATCGCAGCAGTTGTATTTAAATGCAAAATAACAGAATTTTTCAGTCATTTTTCATCTGTCTGATTTATCAAGCATTCACCAAGCACCAAATTCTACATACTTCTCTTCCATCATATCCACCACCATGCACTGCACAATTTTTCTACCTGAAAGTTAATTCAATTAATTGATAAATAATTAATTAGTTGATCGAACATGATGTTATTGGACAATCACATTGATATATACCTTTTCTCTGTGGAAATTAATATGATAATGAAAGCATTATTTAATTCTGCCACCAACAGTCATTTCCTTCCATTAAATAAGATGCCTGAAAGAAAATATACCCATGTGTTAGCAACACAAAAATTAAGAGAGAAATACAGGAATTTTAAAGCAGAAGCACAAGCATGCAAAACATGCAATAAGCCAGCGTAGTGAAACCACGCTGTCTCATTTACTAATTTGATTCAGATGATTGATAAGAAACACATGTCTAATAGAATATTGTATTGTCAATGTTTTATTGTCAAGTTATGCATGGAAATTCTGGAAACTGTGACATTGCTTTTCATTTTGTTAGGAGTTCAAACATCGCTTCAGCACATTTCGTAATTTGCGGCCATCTTGGACGCCATCTTGAATAACTCAAAATGCTCAAGGGTGACAAGTGGGCACTTGGCAGATTCTTAATCTAAACATTCTTAGCTTTCAAACGACACCAAGAACAAAACTACACACAATTTGAAGGTACCCCCTGAAATATTGATTTGGCTGCCGGACTATAAATGTCAAGCCCTGGGCAGATACTGTGCCACTGAAGTTGTGGTTCATATTTTACTAAATAATAGCAAAATGAACAATAACGTGTCCTAAAATTTTCTAACAAGTTCAATGCAAAAGGTTAACATGGAGAACTAATTTAATCAAAAGACACTGCATTGATTGCAGCTTCATGTCGATTGAGGATGCCTACAGTAACAGTTATCTTAAGGTGAGATTAAGAATCAAAGAGGTGTGGATATCAATTGAGGCAAGCTTAATTGCTAAACCTTGGTCTGATGAATAATATTTTCTAATAACCCTCGAAAATCCACTTACAAGTCGCGCCCTATCTCCTGCTACCGTGGTAATAATGTATAGGCCTCATCACAGGAGGTGCCTATGCGGTGGTGGCGCGGCGCCTGGCGGAACTCGTGGATGCTTGGTCATCCATTAGCCGTTTTCTTTATATGATAATAACTTAACATTTTTTCTCTTTGAATAAGATTGAGCTAGTCTGAAATCATTTGAACTAAGTTATAATATTCATTACAAGTCGCGCTTTAAATCTGTGAAATTCTGTTGCAAAGTTTTCAGTGTCATTTCAGATGAAGAGTTGAAGGAGAACTGTTGTCCTAGTTTGTTTTCTATTTGTTATGGTGTGGTGAGAATTTCATCATCAACTACAAGATGATGCATATGAGATGATAGGTCTTTACTATTTATTTTTCTCACCATTTGCCATACTTTGAAGCTAGGAGTATGGGAATTAAGTTTTGAGACATAATTTTTCCATGTAGTTCTTTTCTTTTGTCGGACTAGTCTTCTAGCCTTTGCTCACAGGATTTTAAAGTTATTCAGATTAGGGATCGTTGGATGCATTTTGAATTTTCTAAGGGTTTTCTTCCGCTCTTTATTTACCTCTTTTACTTCTTGGTCATACCAAGGTCTAGGGCTATGTTGACGACCTGTGTTAGATCTTGGTATTGTTTCATTTGATATTGAAATAAGATCATTTGTAAATTTTTCCATTGGCATTTAGGAGTTCTCATATCTAATTAATGTTATGGTTTTGAGGAACAGCTCAGTGAAATTATTCCAGGATTGTACTCCGGTAACTCAGGTGCAAACATTACATGCAAGTTTGATATATAGCTGTATTGACATTGTAACCTTTAAATATCAAGCTGTTACAAGATTATTTTTTTTCAATATTGTGATTTTAGCTTTGTAATCTGGTGCAAACATTTTTAAAAATATATATAAAATAAAAGTTCCAATTTTAACAAGATAATTGTTATCTCTAAGTGTTCAGTTGTGGCAATATGATTGTATTTTGTTTCCCTAATTTTGTTATGTTAATTGCTGAATAAAAATAATTTTGATTTTCTCTTGTAAATTACATTATTGGTTTTGCTTTTAGAAAGAACAAGAGTTGATATTCACTGTGGATTGATAATCAATTTGTACATTAATGTTAAACTTTTCTTGAAGTTCTAGGATATTGTGACCTTTTTACATCATATCCTCCTAAAAGTATCTTAAAATTTTTACGTGAAACAAATGTATATTACCAATTGTATTATTATAAATGTGGAGCAAGTTTGAATATCCTTAACCGTTCGAGCCTCTACATAGCCCAACAGGTGCTGATGAGGCGTTAAACACAAACACACACACTTGAGCTGTAGTCAGATGGAGAAGAATTTGAGCGTCATGCAATCGCCCTGGCCATCTGGATACAACATCTATGACACGAAAATTCGAAGTTGTATGCCACTTCTGACACTATACCTGGTGATGGTCAATGACCTCATATCTTCACAAACAACTGCTTGGACAACTACTGAATGAAAGTCTTTCCTGTTACAATACTCTGCTGACCTTTCAGGTGGTGGCTTAATGGCAATGTGGGTGCCATCAATAAATCCATGTACACCTGGAAATCTGTGAAGCTCTTCATAAAGAGTAGAGAGGATATCTCTTGTGATTCCTCTTGTGAGGGCCATCTAATAAACTTGTTATCTCCATTTAGTGATAATTTGTATATTTCTATGATTGCTTTTAATTCTTAACTATATAAAATACCAAAAACAATTACTTATGCTATTTTGCTTTGTAAGCTTATAATTCCTTTCATTTATGTAAGTTTTTGATTTAGCGTCAAGTGTTAAAGCCATTTTTTGTCAGTGATAGCCAGGCTTTATTTCACAGTTAACTGCCATTCTAAGGCTTGATTTCATAGAGAAAACATGTACTGAATTTTTATTAATAACATTTTGCAAGGATACATGTTACAAGGTTTAATCATGGTTTAATCATTAGTTGACAAAAGGTTAGTTTACTTTAATTGTATTTACTCATTCTTATTGTATGATATAAGACACTTTAATATGTCACATTAGTTGTTATGCAAACTCCATGGTGTAATTCCAAAGTTATTATACCAAATGTATGCTAATATATTTCAGACTACTAATTCATGTTACCATGGGGACAAATACTGTGTTAATAATAACATTTGCGGTAATTTGCTCTTTTATGCAAAACATTTAGATGTGCTTCGTTTTATTTGTATTTAAGATTCACCGGTCACATGGTCAGCCTATAATAGCCTGCTGTGTGAATAGAATATGGTTCAAAACTCTTGTTGCATCACATGCTGGGGACGCACTCATGTCGAATCTGTCAGTAAGACGGGTGTATGGCTCTTGGCCTGTGATAAACCATAGCGCCAGTAACTGTTTCTTTTCTAGTCTCACTTGAATATGGCCCGCAGTATTTACACTTGGTAGTAATTTACGTAGACAAAGGTGCAATTGTTCCACAGTGCCACTCGAAACTTTAAACACAGTGGTGAATTCATACAATGAATAATGTACCACAAGTTGCCCAAATTCTTGGATTCTATGCTTTTGTTTACAATCACTGAAATAAATAAATAAATCACTAGTTGGCAAGCATATTGATTTGACAATTAAGGCAGCTATAGTTGATAAGAGACAATATAAGGTGTGAAATTGCAAATAATGACAAGACTTAATTGTTGCGCCTGGTCCGCATTTTATGTCATGATTGACGGCAAAATAAACCCTGATAGGCCTAAAAAAGTTTGCCTCGAAATACATGTTTTTATTGCCTAATTTTTTACTTATATATTTTGTTTAGAAGACAAAATTTAATGTTAAACAGTTGCATTTTGGCTAATACAATGATCTGCAGGTGATTAATATAATTTTCTGGGTGACAACGTAAGATGCGGGCCAACCCGGATGAAAAAAAACTTTGCATGAGACGTGCCCAATGGCACTGCCCATCAAAATAACATTTTGGACTGAATTGGCTGAAGCTTAAAGCAAACAATCCTCTTCTGGACTATCTAGCAGAATCCATCATAAGAAGTTTCAAAGCAGCCACGTTCAAACTACTCTATAAAGTACTCTAACAAGAAACTACATTCAATTCCGAGTAAACTTTATTATGGAGTAGAAACCCTTTGTGCGTCTCCTACTCCTGATCCAGAGTAGGTACAAATCAACTGCACCCATAGAGCATTTTCGCATGACATCGGCGCAACAGAGTGTATTCGATTTGGAGACCCACTGGCCTTTCGGTGCAACTCAACTCGCTACATATAGTTGACATGCGTGAGGACGCTCTAACCACGTCTGCCCATTACAACTACAGTTAGTTTCATAACATATGGTCGACTCCAGCTGTCTGTAGTGACCTGTACCTGGTTGTGGTCTAAACATGCTAAAGCCAGCTGCTTCTGTCTACTTCTATAGCTAATAATCGGCTTACATCTGTCACAAGATACATAATATTATAAACATTGGTAAACATAAGAAATTAATCTAATATATCATAAATATGTACTTAAGATCCGGTTTTGAGCAGCCAGCTATGACAGCTTTGTCTAGATTAAATTTGATGGGTTTTTTAATGAAACTAACTGAACAGATCAAATCATCCTGATTTGCCAAAATTGTGGTACGATGCAGGCCGGTCCATCGATCCGGATAGCCCAGCGATTATGGAGTCATTGACCATCACCAGGTATAGTGTCTGAAGTGGCATACAACTTCGAATTGTCATGTCATCTTCATTACAATCGCACAATACATGTTGGTGCCTTTGCCAAAACAAACATATTTTTGCAAGCTGAGGCTCTGCATGCAATTGTATGCTATTTTATTATTTTATAACTCAAAGCATCAGTTAATAATGCTGTAGATCCAGTCGTTGTATTCAGACAAGCGAGTGTATGCCGATGGATACTGCACCATGCAATCTCCAATCATCCAGTTGGAATCTCCTACAAGGTATCTGACACCGTTTCTCTCGCACGTCAAAGGACCACCAGAGTCACCCTGTAATAAACAGTTCGAAGATTTCAAGTAGAAGTTTTTTTCAATGATGAAAAGGTTCATTTACACGAAGATTATAAACAGTTGTCATCCGCATGAAGTTATTTAACTCCCAAAAGCTTGCAAGCTGTGGTGGGAGTTCCTTTGGGATCAGTAAATGTTTTCCTTAAATCCAAGTTGTTCTGGATTGATCCATGAGGTAATCATGATCATACAATTGATGTATTAACAGACAGCAGCATTTCAGCTTACAACTCAATTTTAGTCTCAATATTAATGATTGGCAGAGCTCAGAAATATGCCTGAGTGTTGGAGGGGAGGAACAGTTTTGCCTGAGTGGTAGAGGCCTGGAAGGGAGGAACAGTTTTGTTTTGTGTCATTTACTGAATGACTTGAAGGACATGATGCCTACGTAGTTATGTACCATGATTTGGGACAGAAACTGCCATAATGCTCATAAACACTGTAGGGTGCTCTGGGTTCACAATACTTACATAGCATGGGCTACTGTATCCAGTGAACACACAGATCTGGAGTTCCGTCAACCAGGCAGGGTTAGTACGAGATGCACAATCCGTGTTTGTAATGACAGTAGTTGGGCTGTACTGCAGTATTGAAGCCCCTTGGCCAGAACCTGAAGTCCCGAAGTAAAACAATAAACTTTTACAGCTGCCAATATAAAGCTATAGCAGCTGAGTATCTAGCTAGATGATTTGGCTAAATTACGTCCCAGGTCTCACATGAAAGTAAAAATTCAGGAGACCTTCTTCTTTTTGGACTGACTTTTCTGTTGTTGTATTTTCCAACTTTAGTCATAAAGGGCCCTTCACACATAGCCGGATCAGACGCCGGAGTGTCCCGGAGTAAAATTTTTTTCACTCCGGGGGGTTCCGGGATTAAAGAGCTGTTAAATGTCAACAAAAAAGAAATGTTTGGCGAAGTGTACACGATGGCAATACGGTGTCAACAAGGAGCTAACACGACTGTCCCGGAAGGGTGCGGAGTGAACCGGATTTTACACGGTGCCTTCAAGGATATAACCAGTCTTTACACCGTGTTCATTTGTGTGGAACCGTGTTGGTCCTTGTACTCTCCGGCGTTAATGGCGGCGAAATATTCATGCCCGGTTAACGCCGGAGATACCACAAAGTATGCCGGAGTCAATATGGAGATTCCCGGAGATCGGCAGAGTCTACTGGGAGTCTACACGGATCAACATGGATTAAATTACTCCGGGACCTCCGGCAAGAAAAATTTAACATGTTTAATTTTTTTTCCCGGAGTCCCAAGGTGGTCCCGGATCGCCCTGGACAATGTCGGACAATGCAGGAAATAAACACGAGGTCTACACGCTATTACCCGGAGTTTGCCGGAGTTATACTCCTGGACAATCCGGCATCTGATCCGGCTATGTGTGAAGGGGGCTTAAGAGCTTAACTTAAAATGACTTCATGACTTCAAATATAGCGATTTTGTGGTATCTATTAAAAAGAATACCAGTTAGCCATCCCCATCCACTGATGTAGCAAGTGGCTCCAAGGTAGTCGTCTCCGTTGTCTGGGGCAAGGGCAATTGTCTCAATGAAGGGATTGTTCAAATTAGCAGGGCTGGCCAGAAGAATCAATGCCACATCATTAGGGAAACCAAGGCTAGGGTCATTCACAAACCCTGGGTGCTGAAATTATATGTAAATTTGACTTCAATTACGGCATATGATAATACATTATGTCCATGAATGTGTTAATTGAATTAATTTTGTTTATTTTGCATAGTTTATTTACAAGTCATAAGATAGCAGTTAAATTGATCGACACATTTGCTGAGAACAAGGCAGTCAGCCAGTTATTTTAATAACCAAACTACATAGAATACAATAATAACAAGGTTGTGCACCCGATTTGCATGAAAAGTGGGGTAAGTATTAGAAGTCTTCTCTGCAACTGAACATTCCAAGCTTCTATAATTTGAAGTCACTTTTCGTCTGCATTCTTCAATTGATACTCATGCCCATAAGATGTGTAAAGCTAAAAAAAGAGGGGGTGGGGGGCGGACCTGAAGATTTTTCAGATACTTGGAGGAAAACATATTGGGGGAGGGGGTGGTTGACCAGTATATTTCTTAATATCTTAATGTAGAAAAAAGCGCGGTTGGGGGGGGGGGGGGGGGGTGTCAAAAACCAGATATCAGGGGTGGGGGGGGGTCTAAAAATGTTCAGGTCCACCCCCCTCCCTCCTTTTTAAATGGACCAGCCGTCACCTACAAAGTGAATTGTGATGTCACAAGACAATATTTTAATTGGATTTGGCCGCACTTCATTGTAATATTAGTAAACGGCATCTTTCAATGATTTAAAAAATCGCTGGCTCATGCCTGTGCTGAGCAGTTAAAGTTAGCATGTTTTTATACTTGGGCCTAGGCCTTTACCAAGTATAGAACTATCATACTATGTTCTATGACAGACCAGGTATATTTAAGTGAACGAACGCTCTGAGGCTTGACAATATATGGGTCAACGCAGCAGCAGCGTAGCGGATGCTACGCTATGGCATAGGTATTCATATACTTTAAAAGGCTGCTGCTCTTCTAATATTGGTCCGATTTTCGTCAAATAAAGACTGAATTGTTAAGGAAAATGCGTAGAATTTATATTTATACAATAGATCGCAGTAGCCATCATACTATATAAAGTGTTTACTACACACAACACCAGGTATCTATTCTTTTTTTTTAAAAGAATATTCTTGTTATCACTTGCACTATTAATAATAATTCATTGTAACCTATTTTGAGGGTTCTCTCTTTTTGATATCAAATCCTGCATTCATGATGGCAATGCAAAAGAACGGAGATTTGCAAGCAAGGAAACTCAACTAGTCCCTGAATCGTTCAGTAATCAGAGTGTGTATTTCTGTGTACGACAAATCATGAAGGAGTGTGAGCAGCAGTTTAAAATGTTGGATGATTGCAGGACTTCCCATACTATATCAGAATTGGCAAATTTGAGGGATGGACTGTTTGATTCAATTCTTACTAGAAATGAGACTATTTAACTTTTAAATACTCTTTGCTAACAATGATTCAATTAATTTATTCGATTGTAAATTTTTAAATGTGATATGATTATATGACTCAAACTTTGTACCAATGGTGTATGAATAAAGATTATATATATATGTAAGAAGATCAGGTCTCTGACTAAAACTTATGCTTTTTCTCAAAAAGCAATTTTTTTAAAAATCCATATCATGGTAAAAATTTTAGCAATTTTAACCAATAATAGTAATTGTTTGATAACCTGTTTCTCTTATCACAAAACCAGATGTTTTGATTCCGCCTCTTATTTGTACCATTCAGAAAGTAACATGCTGGCAACAAACTGATAAAACGTTTGTGAAATTAAAAGCACTGTAACAAATTACAAGGAAATTATCAGTATTTATGTAAAAATTAAAGAATAAATCATGCAGATAAATGCACGTTTCCAGCTCATGAAAAGGTCAATAACAATATTAGAAATAGTTTCATGCCTTTTTTTCTATATTCCATATCCCAAATAAGTCTGTTAACCATACTAAATACAATGTATATACACGTGCATATATATACATTTTATTTATTAATAAGATAACAAAAATTTGAGGTGTGTGAATATTAATTCCAGATTTAAACAGTATTATTTGAAAATGTTAGCACTGTCTTAAATAAGGAATTAATATCCACACACCTCAAATTTTTGTTATCTTATTTTTTTCACAAACAGGAAGTTAACTTACCAAAATAATGTTCTGGACTGAATAAATCTCTGGTTGACCGCCATTTTCATAGTTACTTAAGTCATGAAGACCAAGAACCACACGGTAGGAGGACCTAAACAATTAGATTATTGTCCTGTCAAATCCTATAATATTTGATAGCACTTAATCAAATTTTGAATATACACATAAGTTACTATGTTTGGTCACAATACTTTAAAATGATAAAAAAAAAGTTAATGGGAGAAAAACACGTGATATTGACTAATTTGGGCTAGCTGATTTCAATCAAAATCTGAAGGCACGATTTCTCTATCATGTCACGATTTTACTATGCATATTATTAAAAAAAAAAAAAGTTAAATTTGTTAAGTTTGCAGCATTATCCGTCACACTGCAGCCGCACTGTTCTTGGTTAGCTAATATTGGCTAAAAGTGCTTAATTGTGCTAGTTAAAATTTCAATCTTAGATTTGTAATCAACATTGCCAAATTAGCCAGTATTACCTTTACATCCCAGTTAACCAATAGACTATTTATTTTTTGTCAAGTGCAGCCTTAATTATATATATATATATATATTATTTCGCCTTAATACTGAATGTTTAAGAGCAGGACTCTGTCCAGAAAACATCAAATTGTGGCAACTGGGACCTTAAATGTTAAGCTGTATATTATGTATAAAATAATGAGAACTTGTACATCAGATTTGTGTAGATGTAGTTTTAGATAGACGTAGTGAGTAGATATGTGACATATGTATCTTTTCTGATATGAAAAAGTGTCAATAAAAGCTATATATATAATCAAGTTCTTTTAAATATGCTGCTTAGTTTTCACAAATATAGTCATTCTTACATGTCATATCATTACACATACAGATGGAAGTGGTCACAGATGACGATTGTATTAAACAATAAAGCAGGTCATACTCACGGAGCATAGCCAATACAATGGGTTGCAGTAACCAACCACTGAGAAGTTATCAGTGAACAGCCACAAACATGGCTTCCTGCAGTGAACTGAAATTTAAAAAAAGGCCGCCGCACATGATTGGATTAAGTATACTATAGTAGGATATTTAATAAATGTCCAATTGTTTTTAGGTCAGATATTATCATATAAAGCTTGGAGAAGCACAATTGGATATATAACGATTCAGTCAAACCTCAACTTCCTTATAGTCCATCTAAATTGTCCTAATCTATAAAGGTGTAGAACGAATATACAAAAATTTTACCATGATACATTGAGTGGAACATACTGAAATTGACATTTGTATGATGATTTTTTTCCCCAGTATTAAACTAGCGGTTAGCCAAATAGTCTTGCATATATGTTTAAATTATGATCAGGAACCTGTCGTTATTATCACATGGGATTTGGTACAGAGGTAGGAATTAAAGGACCAAAACAAAAAAATTGCTGTGATGCCATCACCAGTTTTTCTGTGATAGCTGCAGTGGCCATCTTTGTCTGCCATAGGCAACAACCCTACTTCAGGCCATAACTTTGTTATTATTTTACATAACACAACAAAAGAGGTATCTACACCTATGTTTTAAGGGTCAAGGAATTCATAAAGGTATCAAAATAGAAGTTTAATGAACTAGTTCATTGTTTAATCCACCGGTGTGGAATATTCTTAATTTATAATATGGACAATACAGAAGATCTGAGGAATATATATACAGGTTGTTGCGTCAAAAAAGCTGCATAATTTCAACAAAACCATATTTGTGCTTATTGTATTCTTTCTTGGATTTATGGTAATCTTTTTATCTCATATGGATTACTTTTTTTCAACATTAGGTGAAGGCATTCCTGCCAATAGCTATGGCGACATGAAAAATTCGCCAAAATCGAATGCTGATTTGAAACTGTTCCACTCAATATATTTTGGTAAACTTTTGATATTTCATTCCGTACATCTTGACCTAACCAATTAATTTCAAGTTTCCTATCTTTTCAATCTGAATTCTAGCTGAATATGCAAGTCGAGGTCTGAGTTAAATAAATACCACCTTAAAGTAAGTCCCTGTGCCCATTAAATTTAGTTTGGCGGCGAACAAAATAGTCCTGTACAACTGGTTGCATATGATGTAGCATAATTTTATGAAGTACTGTGAATACACGAATTGTATTCTTATCATCAGTGGTTGAACTGATGTGTACGCAGGCAAATTCGTAACTCCCCTACCAGGCTTGTTGCACCCTAAATTCTGTCCGACCCTCTCCTGCAAAAAGACCTGATAGAGGGTCTGATGTTCAGACTCAATTTAATTCAGACTATCTTTCCAATGATAAAGATAAGAAAGATACACCAGTTTTAACTTGTGTGAAAATTTGTAAAATGGTTGAAAACCTAAATTTTAAAATGTATTACCTAAACATTACACTTTTTTTCAATTCAAATTACCTGGATGCCAGCCTGGTATGGGAATTGCCCAGGGTAGGCGTCAACGCCATTGACGATGTTTGTGTTTACGTCCTCAGAATTCCCATCAAAAACATTTTTGGGCAAAGGCACAACTTTACGTGCCCACCCCACTGCAAAGCAAAGAGTTATAAGTACTGAAAACGTCAATTATAAATGGAGTTTGGGTAAGGTGACATCCAACTACTTATACTGCTCAGATAATATCCCCCTGGTTCTAATGATAAAAAAATATGAATCCATTTCTCTTGTGTTTTTAAGAAAAGATTTCTTAAGTTTATACTCAGCCTATCGGCAAATAATTTTGTTTAACTAGGTAAACTAGCAGAGAATGTCCCTAATTAGGTCGCTGGGCTGTTAGGTGACGACACATTGAGACCATACAGGATAGTACAAAAGTTTACGGGAGCAACTCAGGTATGTTGTAGTGTTGTAATGTAAAATCCTTTCTATATGAAATAACATCATCACCATTATATCAAGTCATCTCATTAAATATTGTGTTGGCTTATTCCTATTCGATATTTGTGTATGTTTTTCTTTTCTTAGTACTGTACATGGTAACTCGCCGTGTATGCATGCAAAGGAAATGAATGCTTTAAATTCAATGTCAGTGTGACTGGCTATAACATTCTTACCTGATGCTAGAAGAAGTATCCCAAACACTGCCCTCATGATGAGTTCTAACATTATGAACAGAATTCACATTTATATACAATTCGTGTCATTGCAAGGTTTTGCTTGCAAAAAAATACAATCTGCATGATTGATAAAGTCCACAAGTTACTGATAAAAATGTGTGAAATTACCAATATGTTTATGAATTTCGTTCATCGTGGCAGTGACAAACACCTCATTAGTTTCACTGTAATCATACTTCATTCAGCCATTAACAACACAATAATTATTTTGCTACTGCAACCTTCAATAAGTCCTAACAAATGTGTTCTTTTTCTACAGTGGAAAGGCCATGTGGTAGATGCCAAAGTAAAGATATCACGTTTCATAATAGTTTGATGAAAGGGAATTTGAGCAGCTTAAAATACAAAAAAAAAAAAATCTTTTCTAAAATCAGATATCCAAGTTGACATGTCGGCTGGACATCAGCCCTGCGTCGCCAGCATAGCATTGACGTCAGTTCCATGTAGGGCCAACTTGGCATGCTATCTGTATTTGATGTTTTAGTTAGCCATACGGTCCTTATAGAAGGTAATTTAGCAATGACATGACCTGCCTGCTTTTTAACAGTGTTGTCCTCGAGACAAATTTAATATGGAAATTTACTTGAGCCACTGAAGATCTTCCACTACAGCTAAAATCATCGTGGTCCATCATTCCATTGAGCTCTTTAGTTTTCACCGAGGTTCGACCGTTCAGATTTAAGCGTGATTTTATCTCCAGACAGCTGTTAACCATGTCAAACATGTCAAATGAACATCTGGTGAATATAGTTATTATTTAGATGCTAAGAAAGATAGCATACCGACAGCATTACCCACTTCACCATCTTATACAGCCTGGGTTAAAGGTCAAGGGGAGCTAAGCAGTTTGTTTACAACAAATAACCATGGCAGAACAAGTGAGGATCATATACCAGCCTCAAAAGATTGCTAAAGGAAGTTTGTTTGGAATAAGTGAGTGGAAAAAAAAGTGATTTAACAGCTCAAGCATTTGCAGCATGGCACAAGTTAAAACCTGTGTCGAAGAATTTGCAGCATCTAGAACTGCATCAAAACTTAATAAAACAATATATCCATGTAAATGCGGCATAACCCTCCAAATCCTGACAAACTCATTGATGGCTGGATTGAAGAGAAAAATGGCATGAAACAATGGCCACCCACCATTTATTTTGATATTTCTAGCTACCTTAGGGTCAGAGGTATGAACGGCTGGCTGCTAGCTGACTACAAGGAGGGATTTCCAAGCAAGCATGGTCGCAAAATTCAGGAGGGCAGTCATGGTCATTGATTCTACTCAACACTACATACAAGACAAAATTTATTTTGAAGGGACACATGGCGGCAGTCCAAGCTGTTAACAAAGCTTGCAAATATTATATTATTGTTTAACGCCTCATCAGCACCTACAAACAAAGCTTGCAAAAATCAAGGCACCTTGCACAAAGCTAGGTGAATGTAAAGATATCTTTGATGAAGGGCATTGTTGTGAATATTAGTAAAGAGAAGTGAGTAAAGCAGGAACAGCTTAGCCTGCTAGAGGAAGCTAGGAAGCTTGCTTAAATGTTGACAAATGTCGACTAATGAATGTGGTGGTTAGCATACACTTTAATTTATTAGGGGGTGCATTGGGATTGCCACCAACTGCAATTTCCAAAAATGAGAGTACATGCAGCTCCATTTGAGTTAAATATTAGACTCAAACAACAAAATTAAAATCTTTCCATTTTGCTCTGACATGCAGAAGAGCGCAGGTGTCTGTCAGCTGTCTGTTTTTATAACTGGAAATTTCCAAGCACAACGTAAGTGCTACTCATTCTTAACATTATAACATAATCTTTAAACTTCTAAATTATAGATTAGCACATTGTTGCTTTAAATATGACTTCTTTCAGTTATAATTTGTTCATATTTAATGTGTTATATATCTAGGTAATCTCAATGCTGCCAGCGTTTGTTAGCTGGGTTTGAGGTGCTAATTATCTGATATTCTGCTAATTTCTGGTGTCAATGGAATATGGCTCAGTGATTGTGAGTTATGAATTTACATTATGAGAATAATATGTCAATTATATTTATCCAAAACTTTACAAAAATATTTTGCTGATTATATAGAATTCATGATAATAGAAACTGTACAAAAATAGCTATTACTGTTAATGTACATATAATGGATTATTAATGCTAATGTACATAGATTAGATAAATTTCAAATACTTTTGATAATTCATGTTTGTAATGATTACCTATTTGGTTTCATTCAGGCAACTTCTTCTTCCTATTCTTCTACTGTTATTACTGCTTCTTGGCTGTTCATTCAACTGACTTTGTGAA